>CM022882.1:6943885-6957233 GCA_012654025.1 Pachypsylla venusta | reverse complement strand
GATCATTTGTCTGGACTCTATAAATATCTATAGATTAGGTCTCTATAATGTGTTAGGTCTCTATTTGCATTTAAAACTAACAATAAGTTTTTTTTAAATGCAAATAAAATATCTTTGATATTTGAAGGAAAATATCAAAGATATTTTCCTTCAAAATATCTTTGAAGGAAAAGTGATGGGCAAAAGACCAAGAGGACGTCCTAGACAATCTTTTTTCAAAGACATCTGTAAAATAATGAACTGCCAATCTTATGGANTGTGTGTGTGTGTGTCTGCCTGTCTGTGAACAAGATATCTCAAGAATGGCAAGTGCTAGAGACTTGAAATTTGGTATGTACGTCAGTTTTATGCCACGAACGGCTTTTGGTGGAAATCGAATATACCGTTGGCGGGTTTAATCCGCTTTTTAGCGGTTTAGGTTGAAGTGTAATATATTGTTGGCCGCTAATTAGCGGTTGAGGGTTCCGCCTAAAACCAGAATGGAAAGAGCTAGAACTTAAAATTTGGTGCCAATTTATATCAATTTGATATAAAAAATTAAAAAATACAATTTAGGATGAAGTGTATATAATTGTATTTCCGCTCTGGGGACTTCAAAACGTGTTTTGGCGTTGCAAACTCGAAATCGAAAATTTCGGCCCATTACAATACTTTCTTCTTCTTTTTATAGATAAGGAAAGTCGAGTGATGTTCACACCAGATTTTTAACACGAAACCTTCTGTATTTACACGAGCTTAGGAGCGCCACCTAATGAATCTGGTTTTCCCCCTCAGTGGCTACATTTAGTTTATTATTCTCAATATGGAACCTTTATAATAATCGACCACTAAATTTATAACTAACCCCCCGCCCCAAATATTATTCTAATATCCGTACGAAGAATTATTCAAAGAAAAATAAAATAAATCAACGTTATTTTGTGTTAAGTTAAAAAAAGAAAATCGAAAGGTGAAGAAAAGGTTCAATGACGTCAATGCCACGTGTAATTTCACGTGCAGATATCTATGAGGCAGAAAACCATTAATATTTTTCTTGAAATCTCGAAGAGT
Organism: Pachypsylla venusta; assembly: GCA_012654025.1. Taxonomy (NCBI): domain Eukaryota; kingdom Metazoa; phylum Arthropoda; class Insecta; order Hemiptera; family Aphalaridae; genus Pachypsylla; species Pachypsylla venusta. Next base: position 6,956,183 of record CM022882.1, on the reverse strand, counting down.
GAATTTCGTTTATGGGGACAAACAAAAATTGAAAGGTCACGAAAAAGGTTCAATGACGTCAATGCCACGTGTATTTCACGTGTATTTATGAATGAACTATTCAGAGGCCACGTGTAAAGAATCTTATGACGTCATTTCATTTGAAGAAGTAGGACATTTTTTTGTTTGTGAATTATAAGTTTCTATGTGAGAGCGTTGTATTCTTTGTAATTTTTGAAAAGTTCGTAATGAGCAATGTTAGGTATATTAAATACTGACTTATTGGGTTGCCATAAGACTCCGGATGTTGAGTATTTTATATATTGACTTATAGGGCTGCCATAAGACTCCGGATGTTGAGTAGGTATTTTAAATACTGTATCATTGGGTTGCCATAAGACTCCGGATGTTGAGTATTTTATATACTGACTTATAGGGCTGCCATAAGACTCCGGATGTTGAGTATTTTATATACTTACTATAGGGCTGCAATAAGACTCCGGATGTTGAGTAGGTATTTTAAATACTGTCTTATTGGGCTGCCATAAGACCCCAGATGTTGAGTATTTTAAATACTGACTTAATGGTCTGCCATAAGACTCTGGATGTTGAGTATTTTAAATACTGACTTATTAGGCTGCCATAAGACTCCGGATGTTGAGTATTTTAAATACTGACTTATTGGGTTGCCATAAGACTCTGGATGTTGAGTATTTTAAATACTGTCTTACTGGGCTGCCATAAGACTCCGGATGTTGAGTATTTTATATACTTACTATAGGGCTGCAATAAGACTCCGGATGTTGAGTAGGTATTTTAAATACTGTCTTATTGGGCTGCCATAAGACCCCAGATGTTGAGTATTTTAAATACTGACTTAATGGGCTGCCATAAGACTCCGGATGTTGAGTATTTTAAATACTGACTTATTAGGCTGCCATAAGACTCCGGATGTTGAGTATTTTAAATACTGACTTATTGGGCTGCCATAAGACTCTGGATGTTGAGTATTTTAAATACTGTCTTATTGGGCTGCCATAAGACTCCGGATGTTGAGTATTTTATATACTTACTATAGGGCTGCAATAAGACTCCGGATGTTAAGTAGATATTTTAAATAATGTCTTATTGGGCTGCCATAAGACCCCAGATGTTAAGTAGATATTTTAAATAATGTCTTATTGGGCTGCCATAAGACCCCAGATGTTGAGTATTTTAAATACTGACTTAATGGGCTGCCATAAGACTCCGGATGTTGAGTATTTTAAATACTGACTGATTGGGCTGCCATAAGACTCTGGATGTTGAGTATTTTAAATACTGTCTTATTGGGCTGCCATAAGACTCCGGATGTTGAGTATTTTAAATACCGTCTTATTGGGCTGTCATAAGACTCCGGATAGTTCTGCAGGGCCCCGAATACCTTGAAATCTCAAGTTAGGGGACAGAAATGGTATTTTAATGGTTGATATCTTTTGACCTCTGTTACAACCTTTTCGTTGATAATTCAACGCCCAAATATATCCAACTAGTAGTTATGTGAAATGAAGACCTCACTCACTTAAAATGACCAACACCGAGGCTCTGGTTGACACAATAAGATCTAAAACTTATCAACTAATTCAAACCAAATTTCAATCAAATGATGTAGATTTCATGAACGAATTATTAGTTACTGAAGCAGGCTCTGCCCGATTCGTTTGGTGTCTTAGTCTTAGATGCATGACCGTTTCCGTGCTGCTGTCATGGCCACAATCATTTGAAATAGTTCGGTACCGATAGTAAGATAATGATCTTTCTAAAAATGATAATTAATCGATATGAGAACTATCCTACGTCTTTCTACGTAAAACCCAGTTGGTATACTGACTGACTCATTGATAAATAATCAACATAGCTTAACGATGGCTTAACCCATGGCCGTATCCAGGACAGGGTTTTAAGGGTTCACCCACCCAATTTCTTTGAAAAGTTCTGACTTTTCCTATAATCCCTATATGGTAAAACTCCCTTTATATAACCCTCCCCCTCCCGAAATAAAATGCCGGATACGAGCCTGGCTTAGACTAGAGACTTGACATTGTGCACACAGATCCCTTTGTATATAAGTGCGTAAGAAAGGAAAAAATCATTTGTTTTCAAGTGAATGCAAGTTACCGCCAAGAATGACGCATTTTAGCGGTGTTCTTTGCAATTCTTTTCTGGGCAAATTAAAGGACACAACGAAAAAAGAACGATAATGTACCCCCCACCCCGGCAAATAGTATACAAGGACCCAATAAAAAATATAAAATTGAAATTTTCCAGTTTCTCCCCGATTTATGGCCGTATTTTACCACCAAAAAATCGGAATAGAGGTGTACCACTTCAGGATGAGTGAGAAAGCTGAAATTCGATATACAAAGGTGTTCTTTCGTACATATCCAATGGTGTTCCATTCATATCCAATGGGATTCCATTCATATCCAATGGGCTTCCATACATATCCAATGGTGTTCAATACATATCCAATGGGCTTCCGTACATATCCAATGGTGTTCTATTCATATCCAATCGGCTTCCATACATATCCAATGGCCTTCCGTACATATCCACTGACTTCCGTACATATCCAATGGGCTTCCGTACATATCCAATGGTGTTCTATTCATATCCAATGGACTTCCATACATATCCAATAGCCTTCCGTACATATCCACTGACTTCCGTACATATCCAATGGGCTTCCATACATATCCAATGGTGTTCAATACTTATCCGATGGGCTTCCGTACATATCCAATGGTGTTCCATTCATATCCAATGGGCTTCCATACATATCCAATGATGTTCAATACATATCCAATGGCCTTCCGTACATATCCAATGACTTCCGTACATATCCAATGGTGTTCCATTCATATCCAATGGGCTTCCATACATATCCAATGGTGTTCAATACTTATCCGATGGGCTTCCGTACATATCCAATGGTGTTCCATTCATATCCAATGGGCTTCCAATCATATCCAATGGGCTTCCATACATATCCAATGATGTTCAATACATATCCAATGACTTCCGTACATATCCAATGGTGTTCCATTCATATCCAATGGGCTTCCATACATATCCAATGGTGTTCAATACATATCCAATGGGCTTCCGTACATATCCAATGGTGTTCCATTCATATCCAATGGGCTTCCATACATATCCAATGTTTTTCAATACATATCCAATGGTGTTCAATACATATCCAATGGCCTGCCGTACATATCCAATGACTTTCATACATATCCAATGGTGTTCAATACATATCCAATGGCCTTCCGTACATATCCAATGGGGTTCCGTACTTCAACTTATAATTTTCAATCAAGAACAGGAAATCACCACGAATGGGAATTCCAATCCAGGTCATAAGATCTTAAATTTTCCACTTGCTTCCAAAATACAATTTTCTTTTCAATGACGTCCACATACACTGAAAATATTCCACGTGGGATAAGGTAAAAAGTTCATTCATAAAATGAAAACGTGAAAATCCACGTGTTTCAACGTGGCTTCTTTACGTCATGCACATTGTTCTCTTGTACTCTTGTATAATAATTTGTTCAGAGTTCAAAACTTTTTCCATTTGCTATTGCTAAAATGTTGGTAACAATTTTTAATTTTATCTTTCGTTCATAATGTGTGACGTGGGACGAAAATGTTAATTTTTGGGACATTTGATGTTTCGAATGCCAGCCCAAAGATTTATGAGGATGGTTCCATATGTTCGTGGCCTAACCAGTGCTTGATTTACCAGTAGGCTGGAGACTAGAGCGGCAGATTTGAGGGGCGGCAAATTTTGCCCAATTTTTTTTTATGTATACCGAGGGCGTGATTTCTTCCAATCCATATATGACTTGCTAGCTTTCCATGAGGAAAAGTAAATCATACTTGAGATTGTAAGAAGTTACTTAAGGGTGACATCCTTACTAGCCGAGTCCACCTGAGCTGATGGTGTAAAATAACGCAGAAAGCAACTCTGTAATATCATTATGTTTATATATAACTCTCATGTTACTGACGTAATTATATTGCAGTGATTGTCATGGTTCTGGGGGCCCATGTCAATTATCAGCCTCCAAGAACGGATGTATGATGACAATTAAAAACATAAGCAGTATACTACAACTTATCTAGAGCTGCTGTCTCATACATCTGAACCTATCATATAAGTTTTAAGACCTTATTATAAAGCAGAAGCTTGCTTTCGATGTTGCAGGCTAATACAGGTATACTATTGGTTATCATAAAATCAGCATTTTTTTTTTTGTATAGGAGGAAAGTCTTCATAAAGACATACACTAAAGGAAGCCTTAGTGAGGAGTGTGGGGATAGTGCTATTTGTGATTATTATGATGTAGAGCTTCACCGACCCACTAAAAACCCATCCTCCGTGGTGCTACATCTAGCCCCCCGGAACCGATTAAACATTACTTCTTTTATTCTAATGACGATTGATTGTGATGTCTTTTTAATGTATTCACCGAAGTTAGGGACGTTTATTTGATAGATGCCAGCTTTGTTAATTGGTTTTCATGATTTTCTGATCAAAGCTTTTAAAATTTTCACTCGGCGCAAGTCTCATATGAATCGACTCATAATAATGAAATGAGTCGACTCACCTAAGTGAGTCGAAAATCCCATTCCTATTAGAAGAACACTGCCCCAACTTGAGTATTTTGCTCCTGTTTATCAGTTGACGTCCATCGACGTAATGTAGACGTAAGGCTCCAAAGACATGTGGGCTGTCGCGTGATTGCTAAATCATATGTTTCTTGTTTCTTCTACTGCAACTTACCCCTCTACAGTAGTTGTGGGAGTATTTACGTTATAAATCTTTTACCATAGGTTACCCCAAGGTACGGATCCAGGGGGAGTCCAGACTCCCCCCTCCCCTCGAAATTTCAATCGCTTTTTTTAATGAAAATACTCTACGTTATGTTGAGAATGTCATAATAGACGAAAGCTCTCCGTAACTCTTAAAAAATTTTTAGTAGTTGATAACAAATTAATTTTGAAATATTATTTCATTATGACTACTAACTTCCTTCCTTATTTAAACAAATTAAACAACAACATCATCAAAAACAACATCACCTTTCATCATCATCATTTTCAGGTGTTAGTCCTGGCTTGGCTGTCAATTCTTCGGACCCCCCNCCTTCGGCCCCCCCCCCCGAAAAAAAATCTTGGTACGGCCTTGGGTTACCCTATCTTTTTGGCCTTCAGATATTTCTGAACAGAAACACAACAATACATAGAAATCCTTTGTATGGCAAGGTGAACAGACCGGACAACCTTGTGCCGACGAATGTTCTATTATATTTGGCTTGACAAGTTCGTATGATTTTCTTTCGGGAAGAACTCCACTCAAGTGTGAGTGGTCACTCCGACTACAAATTAGCGAAGTGGTCACTCGCACTTGTAAAATGTATGTCTTGATTTTATAATAAAACTAGCTGAGTACCCGAACTTTGATTCGAGAAGATGAGGGAACATGGGGAGTATAGTAATGTGTTGCTTAGCTAACGATCATACCACGTTGAATACACCAGTTCCCGTCAGATCACTGAAGTTAAGCAACGTCGGGCGTGATCAGTACTTGGATGGGTGACCNTACTACTCCCAACACGTCCTACCCAACAAACTTGGTGTTCTATTCTATTAAATTATAGATAAAAACCTATTCGCAGACCTACTGAATGTACATACAAAATTTCATTAAAATCGGTTAAGTTGTTTTGGATGAGTATGATAACAAACATCGTGACACGAGAATTTTATATATTAGAAAATTACCTACATGTAATTTTTGTGGTTAGAACATTTTTTAAAATACAAATCAGACACTCATGTGTTATGGTCCTAATATTTAGTATTAGGGGGCCCCACATTTTCTTTACTCTCAGGGTCTCAAGTTTTCTTTACCTGACCCTGCGAAAACAATAAATAAATATCTGAATTTCTGATAGGTTGAAGATTTTTTTAATTTTATTTTTACAAAAATTTAATACAGAAATTACTTTTGTAGATAAATCAAGACTAGTCCTTTAAATAATAGATGGATTTAATTTCAAAATTGAAAAAAACAATGTGTCAGATACGCAATTTAGTATTTTTATATAAATATATAAAAATTTGTATTTTTATATAACTATTATATAAAAATTGTATATTTATATAAATATATAAAAATACAAATCAAATACACTCCATTTTAATCAATAAAAAAAAAAATGAAATAAACTTTTTAAATAAAGGAGAATTTTTTATAGACTTAACTTTTAGTATGGCAAGTAAAATAAAATAAAAAAAATAGACATTTAAATAAATAATAGATAAAGAGAGAAAAAAAGAAGAAGGATAGGAATACAGATAAACAAAAGGAGATAGAAATTTGGTTTTTTGACTTTTGGCCCCCTTTGAATGATCAATCTCAATTTTTTTTTTTCAGACACAGGAGACAAATGATTCAATTGAATACAGTTCAGTCTTTTAGAGTGAGTTTTAAACTCTCTTTTTTTTTGAGTTTTAAAGAACTGTTCAAATTATTTGCTTGAATTCTGTCGTAGCTCTTGACTCGGAATACGTGTATGCTGTCTAATTTTTTGGAGATTAAGTTGAATCGTTCAAGGGGTGTTGTGGGTTGTTGTTTCGCTTAGTGGTAGTAGCTGGCAGCGTAAGGTGCGGCGTATGAGTAAGTAGATGGAACGTAGGATTTGACTACTGGGGCTACGTAAGCTGGTGCAGCATAAGATTTAACTACTGGAGCAGAGTATGCAGCATAAGATGGAGCAGCATAGGCGTAAGATGGGGCAGCATAGGCTGGTTTGACAGCAACTTTGTAAGTGTTAGCGTAAGTTGTAGCAACTGGTGCATGGTAGACAGCTGGGGCAGCTACAACGGGAGCTGCTTTGTATGCTGGATAACTGTAGCTACTGTAGGCTGGTGCAGCATAGGAGTAAGCGGCTGGTGCAGCGTATGAGTAAGATGGAGCTGCATAACTGTATGATGGAGCGGCGTAGCCGTATGATGGAGAAGCGTAGCCGTAGCTAGCTACTGGAGCGACATAACCAGCTGATACAGCGGCGATGATGGAAGCAAGAGTTACAATCTGTAACAGATAACAAAATATAAAAAATATATTAGTTCAAATGCATAATCCGTTTTCATGAATTTTTTTTTTATAAATCTTTGGCTTAACGTCTCTTTAACATCTATTGGTCATTCGAGAAGAGCGTTTACCCTCCATTCGCTGGAAACTTACAAACCACCTACCCACATTGACCTCATACAGAAGGGGTTGGGCCGGAAAAATAGCCGGCATCACGAGGGCTCGAACCCACTTGGACAACCCACATGGTACAACCTCGCCGGACGTTGCTTATTTTCAGTGATCTAACGGGAACCGGTATATTCAACGTGCAATAGACGCTGGCTAGGTTAAGGGTCTCGGGAGAAATAAATGATTCTGATTGGTCAATGATTGTGACGTCATGAGTTCTAGTTTTTATTTTAATTTCATCTTGCAGCATATTAAACCAGCAGAAATAAATTATTTTATTTTAAAAAATATTTTAATGTTAATTAATTATATAAAATCCAGTGATCGGCCCTTCATTCATAGAAGGGCCAATCTCTGGGAGGCTACTACTCACCCTGGCGACGATCCCCTGAAAATAATGAGCCTATGTCCCTTGTGGATAGAGGGAGTGAAAAAGAATACATCCAAGGCACCCAAGTCCGTTCCTCTCGTAAAAGGCGACTAAAGGAAGGGTCGAAAACGAATTCTTTTCCATTACCCATGCAGAAAGCAAGGAGAAGCTACTGCATTATATCCTTCCTAATATGTCCCCTGTGGATAGGGGGACTAAAAAGAATACTTCCAAGACACCCAAGTCCATGCCAGTCGTAAAAGACGACTAAAGGAACAATCGGATATCTTTTCATTGCAAGGAGCAGCTACTGCATTATTCGTTAGGATTCTCAAGTATCAACAACTCATGGCGAGTCGTTTTAAACCAGATCCATGGCTGATGATACAGATATACACCTCATCAAAGAATACAAAAAGGGAATCACAGATTATGTCTTGGTATTTGATGTCATGCCATGCAATATTATTTGACAATAATAAATGATTATCTATTTTTAAATAGCAATATAATCTAATTGAAAAATTTAATAATAATTGCGACCCCACATATAAAACTTTTAAGTCTCGTTGAGGTCACACTCCTAATATATAATAAACAAAGATGGTGGATATATTTCTCAATAAATAATAATACTATTATCTATACCCATGATTATTAAAATCGATTCAATCCCCCCTCATTGATGCTGAACCAGTTATGAATATCCCCTGTGGATAGGGGGTAAGTCCCCCTATCCACAGGGCACGATCGGAAACGATATCATTTCCATTACCCATGCAGGAAGCAAGGAGAAGCTACTGGATTGTATCCTTCCTATGTCCCCTGTGGATAGGGGGACTTAAAAGAGAATACTTCCGGGCATCCAAGTCCATGCCAATCGTAAAAGGCGACTAAAGGAAGGGTCGGAAACGATATTCTTTCCATTACCCATGCAGGAAGCAAGGAGAAGCTACTGCATTATATCCTTCCTATGTCCCCTGTGGATAGGGGGACTTAAACAGAATACTTCCCAGGCAACTATGTACATGCCAGTCGTAAAAGGCGACTAAAGGAAGTGTCGGAAACGATATCCTTTCCATTACTCATGCAGAAAGCAAGGATATGGACATGTCAATAATGAAAACATTATCCGTAAGGATTCTCAAGTATCAACAACTCATGGTGAGTTGTTGCAAACCAGACCCATGGCTGATGAGTTATAAATGCGCTGGTAACTCAATCGAAACTGTTCTCTGTAGTAAAATGAATATGTTTCCATTTCATTCTGATTCCATTTCATTCTGAGGTTAATGACTCAGCAAAGTGAATTGGTGCATTTGAGTTAATCAATCACTCCTGACACATCTCTACCGGACTATATTTTACAACTCTTGGATTGCCATTAGAATCGATTCGTTTTTGTATGTCCATAGGTATAGTCTATTTTCTTCTTATGAGATTAATAGAATTGGTCATGTCAATAATGAAAAGATTGTAGGAGTTTCAAGGATTGGCTTTGAATTGGTAACAATAGAAAAGATATGGACGACAAAATGTTATGATTATTTCATTTTGATTGATATTGAGCAAGATGTGTAAATAATAATAATAATAAACACAGAAAATGAAATTAAGTTATAAAAAAATAACTTGAAATGAAATTATATATATATATATATATTTGAAGTTATACTTCTTTAGGCGCGTTATGAAAAAATGGTGAGAGTGAAATTTTAAGATGCGCGCGCACCTGTGACACAAAATTATCACCCCATCAGTGTAACAAAAAAATATTACCGCATCAGTGTAACAAAAAATTAACACAGACCCTTTAAATGTTGTGTTAAAAAATTAACACAGATATTTAAATGGCCAACAGCTTTATGTACTACTAGTGGTTCAGTGAACTAAAGAACTCATTCATTTAAATGGCCAACAGCTTTATGTACTACTAGTGGTTTACTATAGATCTCATTCATTTAAATGGCCAACAGCTTTATGTACTACTAGTGGTTTACTATAGATCTCATTCATTTAAATGGCCAACAGATTTATGTACTACTAGTGGTTTAGTGAACTATAGACCACATTCATTTAAATGGCCAACTGCTTTATGTACTACTAGTGGTTCAGTGAACTATAGAACTCATTCATTTAAATGGCCAACAGCTTTATGTACTACTAGTGGTTTAGTGAATTATAGACCACATTCATTTAAATGGCCAACTGCTTTATGTACTACTAGTGGTTCAGTGAACTATAGAAATCATTCATTTAAATGGCCAACAGCTTTATGTACTACTAGTGGTTTACTATAGATCTCATTCATTTAAATGGCCAACAGCTTTATGTACTACCAGTAGCTCAGTGAACTATAGACCTCATTCATTTAAATGGCCAACAGCTTTTTTTTTAATAATTTATTTATTTTCAAAGGTACAAATATTTTTTTAAAAAAATCAATAATAATATGCACCTTATTACAAAAAATTAATAATAAAATATACTAAAATAGTGGAGAGAAAAATCTATTTTACTGCGCCCGACTCAATGCGACAACCAACGCGGACCTGAAGAGACTCTCCGAATTCTCAAAGAAATCGACATCCATGTCTAACATGGATGGATGCTTTATGTACTACTAGCGGTTCAGTGAACTATAGACCTCATTCATTTAAATGGCCAACAGCTTTATGTACTACTAGTGGTTCAGTGAACTATAGACCACATTAATTTAAATGGCAAACAGCTTTATGTACTACTATTGGTTCAGTGAACTATAGATCTCATTCATTTGAATGGCCAACAGCTTTATGTACTACTAGTGGTTCAGTGAACTATGGATCTCATTCATTTGAATGGCCAACAACTTTTTGTTCTACTAATGGTTTAGTGAACTATAGACCTCATTTATTTAAATGGCCAACAGCTTTATGTACTACTAGTGGTTCAGTGAACTATAGACCTCATTTATTTAAATGGCCAACAGCTTTATATACTACTAGTGGTTCAGTGATCTATAGACCTCATTTATTTAAATGGCCAACAGTGAAGTTTAGTGAAGTTAACACTATTTATTTATTTTTTAAAAAAATAAGTATAACTTCTCACGCGCGTACATAAGTACACGCACCCATTTTTTTTTGGCTTAACGTCTCTTTAACATACGGGGGTTTACTATTCATTCGCTGGAAACTTGCAAACCAGCTACCCACATTGACCTCACCCAGCCTGGGTTGGGCCGGAAAAATCGCCAGCATCACGAGGGCGCAAACCAACGTGGACACCCACATGGTACAACCTCGCTGGACGTGTCTTAACTTCAATGATCCACCGGAAACTGGTGTATTCAACGTGCCATAGACGCTGGCTTTTTATATTTAGATAGGCCAGGTTAGGTTATAAATTTTATTATAGTAATAACCAGCTGTTTCGCCCGTGTTTCGCTACAATTCTTATATTGCTATATTTGTTTTTCAATGGCAATGGAATTTGGGGGGGAGGGGGGTGTATTGGTTTGTGTCCACCTTGTATATTGCAACCTTTAAAAAAGATTTAAACGTTTCGCCAGGCGCTTTAGAGACACGGCCATTCTGACTTTTTAGTATTTTCTAAACTTTATTTTACCTGTTCCCGGTTTCGAACTCGTAACTCTGGAATGGCTGGCCCTAACTTTGCAAAAAATGTCCTAAAATAAAATTTAAACGGCCACTTAAACCTTTCCCGCTTTGAGTTGATATGTTGTCACGACAAAATTTAAGATATCGGACCGTGACTGTCCGATTTTAGAGGAGAAATTAGAGATTCGGTCGTAACTCGAAAACGACATATTTTAGTTCTGATAATTTTTCTGAGATTGACATGTGATAATTGACATGGGTCCCCCCAAAACCATGACAAGCAGCGTATTATTATTACGTCAGTAACACAAGAAAATGAGTTGTAAACCTAATGATATTGCAGAGTAGCTTTCTGTGTTATTTTACATCATCAGCTCAGGTGGACTCGGCCCATGAGGATGTCACCCTCAAGTAACTTCTTACAATCTCAAGTATGATTTACTTTTCCTCATGGAAAGTTAGCCAGTCATAGATGGATTCTTTTACTTGAACTAAGGAAATGCCAGAAGTACAAAGACATATACATGATTTTATCCTCTTTGGAGTCGGAACCTCGGGATCTTTTGGACCATAAGTTTTGGAGCTTTTTCAACTCCATCTATAAATCCTTGGTCCTTGAAACGATGAATGGACACACGGGGGAGTACTTCAGGCAAAGAATTAGTTTCGCCAATCAAAGTGGGAAACGTGGCCTCTGCCCTAACTTCAACGCCCCAGGGAGATGCCTTGGATGAGATTTTTTATATGCTTTCTTTATAATAATTAAAATTTAATAATTATACCGTCTTTTTCTCATGGAAAGTTTGGCAACTCATAAGTAGATAGGCAGAAATTACGCGTTCGCAGGGCCGTACCCAAGATTTTTTTTTCGGGGGGGGGCGGCGAAGGATTGACAGCCAAGCCGGGACTAACACCTAAAAATGATGATCAACGAAGGTGGTGTTGTTGTTCTCGTTGTTGATGTTCTTGTTGTTGGTGGTGGTGATGAGTTACACCTTACAATATTACATAAATCATGAATAAAAAAAA
>CM022882.1:6896732-6918080 GCA_012654025.1 Pachypsylla venusta | reverse complement strand
CATTCTCCATACCAAATTTCTACAGCTGTACATTGTTTAAGATTCATTCTCCATACCAAATTTCTACAGCTGTACATTGTTTAAGATTCATTCTCCATACCAAATTTCTACAGCTGTACATTGTTTAAGATCCATTCTCCATACCAAATTTCTACAGCTGTACATTGTTTAAGATGCATTCTCCATACCTACCAAATTTCTACAGCTGTACCCATCTGATAGGGTTTAAAACGCTATCAGACTTTTTAGACAAATTTTGATCACTTCTGTGTTTGATATAAAATACAATCAAATAACGAATTTAATCAAATATATTTGCACGATCACACTGTTTGGCCTTGTTTGAAGTAAAAAAACATAAACAAAGTGTGATAGTACCTTTAAGCTGTTTTCCCTTTGCACGCAACATTTTGTTGCGAAACCTTTCATGCTCCGCTGTTTCTATAGAATCAAATGAGATCGAATGCCACTGACTACAACATTGTCTCCCAACGTTTCGCAACATTGCGAAACAAAAGGGCGATGTTGCTCTGCCGAGAACCTTGCAAAATTTTGGTCGCAACATTTTGAGGTGATTGTGAGTTAATTTATTTTAAAATAAAAGTTTTTAAGTTTTATTTCTATTATTGTAGACGTTTGGGAATTATTATTTTAATATTTTTTACATATTTCTTCAGTTATTTTATAGAGTAGCCACCGTCTATGGCACGTTGAATACACCAGTTCCCGTTCGATTGCGCAACAAAATGTTGCGTGCAGTGGGAATGCTGCTTTATTCTAATAATTGTCTACTTTTGAGAAATCTATTGGTCATTCGAGATGAGGTATTTACCCTTCATTCGCTGGAAACTTGCAAACCAGCTATCCAGATAGACCTCACCCAGCCTGGGTTGGGAAGAAAACATAGCCAGCATAACGAGGGAGCGAACCCACGTGGACAGATTTTTTTATGGTCCAAACCTCGTTGGACGTTGCTTAACTTCAACATAAAAATGCTTTGATATTGATTTAATATATCTGTTCTAGGTATGATACATTAGCGGATCCAGTCCTGATAAACTAGGTGATCCATATTATATAATCAATCAGGACTATTTAATATTCTACAAATATAACGACAAAATAATCAAAATTAATTTTGATTTATTATAAAATGAACTTTACCACCGAAATTCAAAACAAATACATCGAAAGTGTCTCATCCGAAAGACATCGGCAAGTTGAATTCAAGACTCGCTCGTTTACGCTATCGTCAGCGAATCTTTGTTTCAAAAATCTAATTTTTAAAATAATTTAATATTATTTTTAATATGTGTAGATGGTAATTTTATTATCGATAAGAAAGAATAATTGTTTTTTCGTGTTTGGTGCTGTTTGTTCGTTTTTTTTTCCTCCCAAATAGTGACAAGAGAAAACAGAGTTGTGTCAAATTAACTTTACCATTTTGTGAATTTCGTCAGTTGACATTATGGTCAGTAGAAAGGTAAGCTTTTGGTCTCATAATCCAAATGTTAGGTTATTCCAGATTTTTTTTTGTTGGCTTAGTCTCTTTAACATCTACCGGTTATTCGGAACGGGGGTTTTACCCTCCATTCGCTGGAAACTTGCAAACCAGCTGCTACCCACATTAAACTCACCCAGCCTGGGTTGGGCCGGAAAAATATCCAGCATCAGGAGGGCGCGAAACAAACGTGAGGTTTTCCCAGATTTTTGATCTTTTTTTTTTGGCCTAACGTCTCTTTAACATCTATTGACCATTCAAGACGGGGGTTTTATACACCATTCGCAGGAAACTTGTAGACCAGCTACTACCTACATTTTTTTTTGTCCAAACCTCGTTGGACGTTGCTTAACAGTGATCTAACGGGAACTGATGTATTCAACGGCCATAGACGTTGGCTAAAAAATGTTCTTATTCGAGAGGTTCCGAATTTTCATTTTTCTGCTCATAGAGAGGACAATGTAAACATAGGTGTGAGAGGAAAAGACAAAGTACAACAAATTCCTGCTTACAGAGTCTTCAGACTACGGANGCCCCCCCCCCCCCTCAAAACAAGAGTGCTATATTCGCGCATGGCTAAATAATTAATTGAATTTCGTGTTCTGTAATCCGAACCGATATCGATATTTCCTTTGCGATAATATCACAAATATCGCTATCGGATATCGCATAGAGACCAATATCGCAACAACCCTACTGTATCCGACATCCTGTATCTTATTTTCTATTTGTTCCTGAATAAGTTCATTTGACCCTGTCCGTATTAATCATAAAGGACATTGTCGAGGCTTCCTTGGTGGTCATCACTTTGTTAGATACCAAGTCCAGACAAAGGTCGACAGGTTAACAAAAAGTATATTCGTCAGGTGGAGAAAAGTTACTTGGTCAAGAAAAAAAAAATCATTTTCCTTTGAATGTTTGTTTCTATTTGATTTTTAGGGCTACTCACATTTCTAGTTGCTGTTGCCGAGTTGTTAAGAGCATTGTTGACTCTTGGTCCGGAGGTTGTGGGTTCGAATCCCGCCCGGAGCGAAAATTTTCTAATCGAATTTTCTTGTTTCCAGAATGGTATGGCTGTAAAAAGGAGTGAAGTAATGCGAAACCGGTTCCGGGGCATAACTAATTTTTTTTATTTTTTTATTATTATTTGATATTAAAGAATTCTTAATTATAATGCAGTAGCTTCTCCTTGCTTTCTGCATGGGCAATGGAAGAGATATCGTTTCCGACGATGGCTTTATTCGCCTTTTAGGACCGGCATATACTTTGGTGCCTTGGAAGTATTCTTTTTAATTCCCCCTATCCACAGGGGACATAGGAAGGATATAATGCAGTAGCTTCTCTCCTTGGTTTCTGCATGGATAATGGAAAAGATATTAATTTGGTTAAATTGGGATACTACCTATGTCAAGTAAAATATTGTTTCTGACCCTGTCGTTATTCGTCTTTTACGAACTGGAATTATTCTTGAATTTTAAGTTAAATTTGATCTTTTGTACAGCTTTTCCTTGTTGTAGGTAGCTGTTAAAAAACGAATTGAAATTTTGGTATTTTTATCTTACGCTATTCGCAACATATTAAAAAGTTTGCGAAATTGTTTTTTCGCAAAGTGCAATCATTTTGTGACCAAAAAAGATGAAAGTATATTTCAAAATCAAAAAATGTCTGAATAGAGGACTTTTATAATAAAACATTCAAAAAAGCATTTTTTTTTATCTAAGAATTTGAAACACCGCTAATAAAGTTAGCGGTTTATTTTATATATTAGGAAAAAAGACTGAAAATTTCAGGCTTCAGGCTTTTATATTTCGCTGTTTGTAGGATATTTTAACCTTTCTGGGACATTTTAAAGACCCTGTGACTGAGAAATGTTGTGATATTTGTTTCACCCTGCACACAGGGTGTTTTCAAATTAGCGAACACAATATTTGTTTAATAAAATCCGTGATGAGCGCTTTTTATTGCATCTTAAAATTCCAATCTGTTCTCGAGATATGGAGTTCGCAAATTTGAGACCACCCTGTATATAATTACTTTACTATAATAGAAAGTATATTTCAAAATCAAGAAATATCTGAATAGAGGACTTTTATAATAAAACATTCAAAAAGGCATTTTTTTTTATCTAAGAATTTGAAACACCGCTAATAATGTTAGCGGTTTATTTTATATATTAGGAAAAAAGACTGAAAATTTCAGGCTTCAGGCTTTTATATTTCGCTGTTCGTAGGATATTTTAGCCTTTCTGGGACATTTTAAAGACCCTGTGACTGAGAAATGTGATATTTGTTTCACCCTGCACACAGGGTGTTTTCAAATTAGCAAACACAATATTTGTTTAATAAAATCCGTGATGAGCGCTTTTTATTGCATCTTAAAATTCCAATCTGTTCTCGAGATATGTAATTCGCAAATTTGAGACCACCCTGTCTGCAATTACTTTGAATTCACACAATAATTGTTTAATTTTTCGCAAATTTGAGACCACCCTGTATATAATTACTTTGAATTCACACAATAATTGTTTAATTTTCCGCAAATTTGAGACCACCCTGTATATAATTACTTTACAATGTTGACATTTCTATACAGGTAGATATAGTACTACAAGTTGGAAAAGTGAGTTTAGTCACTTATAAGGCAAGGAACTTAGAAATGGACATGAATAATAATTTATCAATTAAATTAATTATTGAATTACTAAGGTCATGAAGTGACATTAATCAACCCAAGAAATAATTGATCTAGATTTAATTAAATAATAAAAATAAATATTACGGGAAGAATTTCATGATAAAGTTTCGTTATGGTACTAAAAATGTATTTTGTCCTGTTGGGACTGGCATAGATTTGTAAAATGAAATCGTATTTTTTTTTTGGGAAGATATGCTGCGTCTAATTTTATGTTCTCTGTGCGATATCTAAAAATTCAAAAACTATCGGATGGTTTTCCAAAAAATGAAATTTGAATTTTTTAAATGGCCGCCATTTTATTAGGTCAGTCGTGGTGGAAATATCGTATAAAAATGATAATTGTTTACGTTTTAAATCTTTTTTTTACTTGTTAAATGGCAAACATCATAATTCATTAATCAAACAACATGATGCGAATGAGTTGCTCCCCCCCGCAAACCTACATCTTTAAAGGAATAGTAAAGGCTGGAAATTAGGCGTAAAGTGAATACGGTCAGGCTGATTTTCGATTTTAGAATTTTTATACTTTTGGCTGATATGAACATAAGGGTTGATTCTGTGAGACAATTTTCGCTAGCTGCCTCAATTGTGTCCAAATATTTTGATCATATTTAGATTTGATAGGCGTTTCCGTGGCAGAGTGCGCATCACATTCGGCTTGCACCAAGGAGGTTCCGGGTTCGATTCCTGGAGGGGTCGAAAATTTGATAATGATTTTTTCAATTTTCTACTTGGTCTGGTTGTGTTTGGGGGTAACTCAGCCTCCTGAGAACAATTGAGTAGCTATGGTAATTGAGCCAGATCTAGATCCATTTGATTATGAGTCATTGATTGAGTCACAAAAATGATTAGAATATTTTACTGAGTGATTCATTAGTGGTCTAATCAATCAAAAGATTCATATTTATTCACATCTCCACCTCAAAATAAACTAGATATTTATTAACAAATCAAATGCTACAGAAACAATCTCCAACTGTCACTTTTTATTTTTCTGTTTCAGTCAGCTCATATGATCTCATACATCATTACGATATCATGTTACATCAGCATTACATCAGCAAGTGGTCTCTATCATTCAGCAGCACTCAATAATTATTATCCCTCATACTATGCTCCCACATACGTCAGCAGACCTTATGTATGGCCATCCGTTGGCAGATTACCAATAGCAACGATACCAACCGTACATGCAGTTCCTGTTACTCCCGCAATACCAGCTGTTCCCGCAATTCCCACATACAAATATGTAACGGTAATACCACAAAATACACCACCAAATGGATACTCAGTTAGTTGGTTTAAAAAATATCTTTATAATGTTCCAACAGTTCCTGCAATCACACCAGCTGTAGCTCCTGCTGCTGTAGTTCCAGCTATAGCTCCTGCAGCTGTAGTTCCAGCTCTTACACCAGCTGTTTATCCTCAAGTTTATCAATCTAACTTAGCATATCCTCATGTACATGAACGTGAAATTGGTTATCCTTATTTACACCAAGCTGGATTAACGTATCCTCATATTCATCAACGAGAAGTTAGCGTACCTCAAACAGGAATCACCTATCCTCATATACATCAAAGAGAAGTTAGCTATCCTCATGTACATCAAAATGATATAACAGGAGTATCCTATCCTCATATTCACCAACGTGAAGTTAACATAGTACCACAAGTTCATCAACGTGAAGTTAACATTCCTCATGTTCATCAAACACGTGTATCATATCCTCATTTACATCAGCGTGAAGTTAACATTCCCCATGTTCATCAAACACGTGTAACGTATCCCCATTTACATCAACGTGAAGTTGGCCATCCAACTTTTCACCAAAGAGACTTGTCACAAGGGACAATAAATCCAAATATTCAACCACCTTATCAACTGAGAGCGGTAACTTCGTGTTAATGATCACTTGGCGAGTATCGGACTAACCTTTCTGTTGCAAACTTTAGTCAAATTTGATGTGAACAATGTGATTTTATTTAGTCAAATAAAGGGTTCCTGGCAGGAATTCAAGTGACCCTTAAACATAAATATCTCTTGAAAAATTATTTTTTAAGTTATACTTCTTTAGGCGCGTTATGAAAAAATGATGAGAGTGAAATTTTAATATGCGCGCACCAGTAACACAAAATTATTACCGCACTAGTGTAACGCAAAATTAACACAGATGAAGTTAGTTATGAAAAAATGATGAGAATTAAATTTAAATATTGTATTTTCTCATTCTATATCCATACAAAGGTGGCTCAGTGGCAAGGCCTCTGTTTCATTTTTTGTTATAGATGCGCGCGCATCTGTAACAAAAAATTATCACCGCATCAGTGTAACACAAAATTAACGCAGATGAAGTTAGTTATGAATAAACTAAATAATCCTGGATACGGGCCTGACCCGCACATTAAACTAAATAATCCTGGATACGGGCCTGACTCGCTCATTACACTAAATAATCCCGCAAGATGGGTTAATGAGCAAATTGGACTACTGATGCTGCAGCCATCTGTATCTTACTGAGCCAATCCGAGCTACTATCTGGCTCCACCCTCGACCCCCCTAATGATGATATTGATCATTATAGGGGATTCAAGGTGCTCCAAATAGGTTGTAGTCTACTCCTAAATTTTATCAATGAATTAATGGTGTGATTGATTCATTGATACCCCTTAGGACGGCCGACCTTTGCACACGTTTATCAAAATATATTTTTATTATTATTGTACATATTAGATTCTGTTTCCTATTGTTGTTTTATTTCACTTCAACTACAGTAGTGGCATCATCGTGACCGAAGATAGCTTGTAGTCGCTTTCAATACACTAAGCGTGTAGTCACCAAGAGTGAATTCACACTAAGCTTGTAGTCGCTTTCAACACACTAAGCTTGTAGTCGCTAAGAGTGAATACGCACTAAGCTTGTATTCGTTTTCAACACATTAAGCGTGCAGTCGCTTTCAACACACTAAAGCGCGTAGTCGCTAAGAGTGAATACACACTAAGCTTGAAGTCGCTTTCAACACACTAAGCTTGTAGTCGCTAAGAGTGAATACGCACTAAGCTTGTATTCGCTTTCAACACACTAAGCGTGTATTCGTTGAGAGTGAATACATACTAAGCTTGAAGTCGCTAAGAGTGAATACCCACTAAGCTTGTATTCGCTTTCAACACACTAAGCGTGTAGTCGCTAAGAGTGAATACACACTAAGCTTGAAGCTTTCAACACACTAAGCTTGTAGTCGCTTCCAACACACTAAGCATGTAGTCGCTAAGAGTGAATACGCACTAAGCTTGAAGTTGCTATCAACACACTAAGCTTGTAGTCGCTAAGAATTAATACGGACTAAGCTTGAAGTCGCTTTCAACACACTAAGCTTGTATTCGCTTTCAACACACTAAGCTTGTATTCGCTATCAATACACTAAGCTTGTAGTCTCTTTCAACACACTAAGCTTGTAGTCGCTTTCAACACACTAAGCTTGTAGTCTCTTTCAACACACTAAGCTTGTAGTCGCTTTCAACACCCTAAGCTTGTAGTCGCTTTCAACACACTAAACTTGTAGTCGCTTTCAACACACTAAGCGTGTAGTCGCGCTTGTCGTTTTCAACACACTAAGCTTGTAATCGTTTTCAACACATTAAGCTTGCAGTCGCTTTCAAAGGTCAACCTGGTTTATCTGAATGAATAGCAGCACAACCTATTTAAGTTACTTTCTAATTATACAACATTCGATAGAAGTTTGTTTTGTTTTTTATTTCTTCAAAAGGTTGCTCATCTTTTCCAAATATACAGAATCTCACCACGTGAATTTTTATATAACGAATGAAAATAAAATGCACGTGTCAAGAACAGGTATATGAGTCGGGAACGAGGCAAACAATGTTCCACAAAGAAAAGAAAAGTTTTCACCGAAATGGTCCATGTGATATCTCACATAATCATTTCATACAACCCACCCAACCGATTGTATTTAAGGAAAACAATTGGGCAATATTCTATTTTAGTCATCTGTGAAGCTACTGCATTATATCCTTCCTATGTCCCCTGTGGATAGGGGGACTTAAAGAGAATACTTCCAGGGCGCCCAAGACCATGCCAGTCGTAAGAGGCGACAAAGGGATTTCTTTTCCATTACCCATGCAGAAAGCAAGGAGAAGCTACTGCATTATATCCTTCCTATGTCTCCTGTGGATATGGGGACTTAAAAAGAATACTTCCAAATTCCCCAAGTTCATGCAGGGGCAGGGTCGGAAACGATATCTTTTCCATTACCCATGCAGAAAGCAAGGAGAAGCTACTGCATTATATCCTTCCTATGTCTCCTGTGGATAGGGGGACTTTAAAAAGAATACAACCAAGACACCCAAGTCCATGCCAGTCGTAAAAGTCGACTAAAGGAAGGGTCGGAAACGATATCTTTTCCATTAGCCATGCAGAAAAACCTAGGAGAAGCTACTGCATTTTATCCTTCCTATGTCCCCTGTGGACAAGGCGACTAAAGGAAGGGTCGGAAACGATATCTTTTCTATTGCCCATGCAGAAAGCAAGGAGAAGCTACTGCATTATCTGTAAGGATTCTCAAGTATCAACAACTCATGGCGAGTTGTTGCCAACCAGNACGTCTCTTTAAAATCTATTGGTCATATAAGACGGGGATTTTACCCTCCATTCGCTGGAAACTTGCAAACCAGCTACCCACATTGATCTCACGCAGCCAGGGGTGGGTCGGGAATAGACAGCATTAGCAGTGCGCGAACCTAAGTGGACAACCACATGGAGTAACCTCGTTGGACGTTGTTTAACTTCCGTGATCTAATGGGAACTAGTGTATTCAACGTGCTATAGACGCTGCGCTGGCCAGTCGATTTTATATTGGCACGTGTGGATACACATTTTGAACAGCTTTGTGTTAGGATACACAATAGATAGTAACGTATACGTTGAGTGTGAAAACCGTGTGTAGCACGTACCTATACTGCCAAAAAAAAAGGCCACACGTGAAATGATTCCCCCTCATATTGGCACGTGTGGATACACATTTTGAACAGCTTTGTGTTAGGATACACAATAGATAGTAACGTATACGTTGAGTGTGACAATCGTGTGTAGCACGAACCTATACTGCCAAAGAAAAGGCCACACGTGAAATGATTCCCCCTCATATTGGCACGTGCGGATACACATTTTGAACAGCTTTGTGCTAGGATACACAATAGATAGTAACGTATACGTTGAGTGTGACAATCGTGTGTAGCACGTACCTATACTGCCAAAGAGAAGGCCACACGTGAAATGATTCCCCCTAATATTGGCACGTGTGGATACACATTTTGAACAGCTTTGTGTTAGGATACACAATAGATAGTATCACGTTCAACTGAGCAGCAGCGTGTCCAATAATTGAAATATTCGAAATCACAAGTTAGAAAAATTCTGCGAGGTTTTTCTTTCAACTTCAGGGACGCGTTTAAGATAGAAATTAAGAGTAAATGTTGGTGTTACTCTGAAAAACACTCTGCCAATCTGACACATNCCCCCCCCCCCCCCGAAAAAAAAATAGGGCGTAATGAGACCCTATATTTGACAGACATACCATATTTCAAATCTTTTTAGACAGCAATACTGAAAACCGCTAAAAAGCGGCGAAAACCGCCAGGGGTGTATTCGATTGCACCCTTCGGGTCACAATTAGACCCATATGGGAAATTTGATAGTTTACGTTTCAAGTTGCGTAGAAACCATAATTCGATTAAAAAAAATATCCTTTTGTCTTCCGCGCCGTACGCCGTGATGGGCACTTTTGCTACTTAGCATTGACCGATTTGGATGAAATCTATACTTATATATTATATAACGCAAAGCTCAGTTGGTATACAGATTGACTGATAATAATCAACGTAGCCACGATGGCTAAATGTAGAGACTTGAAACTATGCACACAGATCCCTTTTAGTATGTAGGTGCGTAATAAGGAAGGAAAAGTGGGAGCAAGTAACCCCCAAAAATTACGCTTTTTAGCGGGTGTTTTTGTAATTTTTTTCTGAGCAAACTAATGAAGATAACCCCATAAAAAATATAAAATTGGAAAATTTCCGGTTTCTCCCCGATTTATGGACGGCTTTCACCACCAAAAAACCAGAATTGAAAAGTACTACTTCGGGATGAGCGAGAAAGCTGAAATTCAATAGAAAGGTGTTCCGCAGTACAAAAATCCATATCTTTGAATAAAATATTGAATTATCTAAACAGGAGTGGCGCTCACTCTGGGGGTCGGTTCCACCAAAAATCCATAATTTAGATGTATCACTGCGGGATGAGCGAGAAAGCTGAAATTTAATACGAAGGTGTTCGGCAGTGCAAAAAGTAATATCTTTGAGTAAAAGGAGCCCTGCTTTTCCTGGGGGTCTATTCCACCAAAAATCCAAACTTGAAAAGATTTAATGTCCCAATCTTCAAATTATTGTTGAATTTCATAACCGTAGCGAGGCACGGTCAAACAGCTAGTTTTGTATATAGGTCCCATCTGGACTCTAATTGTTCCACGAAACAATCGATACACCCTTGGTGCGCAATCGAATATTTGGGTCTTATCGAATGTATTGTTGGCTTATCCTGTCTAAAAAGAAATTGGTAAGAGCCAGAGACTTGAAATTTTGTACGAATGTCATATTTGGGGTCTAATTATGACCCAGGTCTTTGGGGGGGGGNTTTTGTGGGGGGGGGTATTTTTTTAGTTAGTAAAATATTAAACCAATGTGTCACGCAGGCAGAATATCCAATTGTTTTCATCTGGTAATCCTATGCATGTACAGTGCAATGGTGTCCCATTGTAGTTTTAAAATCGGGCCTGATAAAGTACAAAGCACAAAAAAAAAATCTTTTAATAATTGAAGGTAGATGTACGGCAATACAGTAGGGTAAGGTATAATTATGAAAATTCAATGCTTAGAATCTTTCTAAGAATATACACGTTTCCTTTTCATGTGATTTCTAATAAGAACACCATCCATCATCCTCCTCCTCATCATCATCATCCTCCTTCTCATCATCAGCCTCCTCATTATTATCATCCTCCTCCTCATTATCATCATCCTCCTCATCATTCTCATCATCCTCCTCTCATCATCATACTCCTCCTCCTCATCATCATCATCATCCTCCTCCTCCTCGTCGTCATCATCATCATCATTCTCCTCCTCCTCATCATCATACTCCTCCTTATCATCCTCCTCCTTCTCCTCCTCCTCCTCATCTTTGTCATCATCATCATTCTCCTCGTCATGTTCATCATTCTCCTCCTCCTCCTCATCAGCCTCCTCCTCCTCATCATTCTCATCCTCCTCCTCTCATCATCATACTCCTCCTCCTCCTCCTCCTCATCATCATCATACTCCTCCTTATCATCATCATCCTCCTCCTCCTCCTCATCTTTGTCATCATCATCATTCTCCTCCTCATCATCATGATATTCATCCTTATCATCATCATCCTCCTCCTCATCTTTGTCATCATCATTCTCCTCGTCATCATCATCATTCTCCTCGTCATCATCATCATTCTCCACATCATCATCATCATCATCGATAATATCGTAACAAACAGTTCAATGTTCACGAGGACTTTTCATTGAATTTTATATTCGTCCAGGACGATCTGGGGAACGCATACCATCACAGTTCCAGCCAAGGACCATCAAAATCTATTCAGTGAACTCATATCAATCTGCTTCTCACCATTATTGTGAACGTCAGTGAACTCCACTATTGACCCCGATACACACGATACATGTATGCTTGTTACGCGATATAAGCCAATTTAAGCGCCTAATTGAAAAAAAAAAAAATTGTCTGATAATGAGGCGTGTGTTGACTCCATTTTTGTATTTTTAAACTCACATGAAAATCCACAAAATTTAAAATGGGTACCGGCGCGAACAATCTGTATAACACAGCGGTTAAAGCGCCTAATTGGAAAAAAAATATTCCTGTCTGTTAACGTGCCGTCATGTTTATTTTACAATTAGTACACATAAGGGGATACCTCCTATTTCTCATTGCCGTATTGCAAAGTAATCAACAAGGCTGTCTTAACAGGGGCGGATCCAGGGGTAGCGGAAGTGTGATATCCCCACCCCCCACCAAGAAACCAGAATTTTTGGTTTGTTATTTTCTATAATGAACCTTTGGAATCGTCACGGAAAAAAAATTACCCCCTCTCAAAATTTGAAGGTTTCAAGGTACGTAGAATCCAAAAATCGAATAAAAAAAATCCGTTTGTCCGCCGCGCCGTCTGCCGTAATGGGCACTTTTGCCACTTAGCGTTGACCAATTTGGATGAAATCTAGGCTCTAATTGTGCCCCGAAACATTCGGGTGCAATCGAACACACCCTTGGCGATTTTTGCCGCTCTTTAGCGGTTTTCAGTATTACTGTCTAAAAGGAGAATGGTAAGAGCTAGAGATTTTGTATGTATGTCATATTTGGGGTCTCAGTCATTTTCGAAACTTTTGGATTCAATCGAATATACCGCTGGCGGTTTTCACCGCTTTAAAGCGGTTTTCATTAATCCTGTCTTAAAAAATAATGGTAAGAGCCAGAGACTTCAAATTTGGTAGGTATGTCAAATTTAGGGTCTGATTACGCCTCAGATTTGGAATCGTCACGAGACCCCCCTCATTTTTTGGGGGGTACAATCCATTTATTTTTTTATTTTTTTTTGCCAGAAAAATAATAAACCCTGGCATCACATTGGCAGAGTTTTTTTAATAAACATATTTAATTTTTATTTTAATTTGGCTTAATGTCTCTTTAACATCTATTGGTCATTCAAGACAGAATGACCAATAGATGTTTTTACCCTCCATTCGCTAGAAACTTGCAAACCACCTACCCACATTGACCTCACTTAGCCCGGATTGGGCCGAAAAAAAGGCAGAATCACGAGGGCGCGAACCCACGAGCTGGACACCCACATGGTACAACTTCGCTGGATGTTACTTAACTTCAGTGGACTAACGGGAACTTGTGTATTCAACGTGCCATAGACGCTAACTAAATAAACATTTGAATTAGAACATAATTATGCATATACGAATACATATTGTGATTGCATTTCTTAGGACTGATCAGTAGAAATCTGGTTTACAAATCAGAGAAGACGTGTCCATGTGTATGGTTCCAACGCTGAGTTCTTTTCGAGCAGTTGACGGCATGCTAATCGTCACCTAACTTTACTCCGCAGTGTTTATCGTCTGCCCATAATTTTCGAGCACATGTCTCTGTCGCTATCGATGCACAGTGCTATCACGTTGAATACATCAATTTCCGTGAGACGTCAAGTTAAGCAACGTCCAGTGAGATTTTACTTAGTGGGTTCACTAACTAGGTTCACACGTACTCGCTATCTCTCAGATATTTTTTTTTTTTTTTTAAATATCATAAACACATCTGTAAGTAATAAATATTTTTATCGTTTCATATCACGCTCTTGTGGGGTCATATGAGTAACAACATATTATAAAGAACTATTTGAGTTTGGAGCCACAACAGATACGTTTTCCAGAATACACGGTGTCAATTATTGCAATTATCATCATGATTTTTGTAACGAAAATCATTCTCACAGTTTTCATCATTTTGACAATTTACCATAGCGGCTGTAAGTAGTTGAGTCGCTGAGAGCGGAAAGGGGTTGTGTCCACAAATTTAAACTTTAGGAAAACAAAGAAAAACCTTGTAACTCAAAATGGAAGGAAAAATTGTGGGAAAAAAAAGTTAAACCAAAAAAAAGGTACTTCTATATTTCCTAAAAGCTATGGAGCCTCTCAAATTTTTCATACTGATAACATGTTATATTTAAGCATGGATTTTGTTAAACAAAAGAAGCATTTGCAAAAATGTTGGACACGACCCCTTTCTGAAAAATGAGAGGGTGGAACATGTGACCCATTCCCGTTGCGGCCGCACCGAAATGGTACTTAAAAATGCCTAGAAATAATTTTTAATGATCTCAAATAAGTAATTTAGTAAAAAAAAAAGTGTTCCAACAAGATGGTTGTCCCGCCCACTTCGACCGCAGATTTCGACCTTTCTTAGACCAAAATTTTCAAAACAGCTGAATAGGTTTGGTCTAATAAGGATCGATTTCTGCGGTCAAAGTGGGCGGGACAACCATCTTTTTTACAAAATACTTATTTGAGATCGTAAAACTTATTTCTAGGCATTTTTACCTACCATTTCGTTGCGGCCGCAAAGGGAATGGGTCACATGTTCCACCCTGTAATTCGTGAACGGTAGNTTCTTTCTGCATGGTGATCTCCATGGTGTTACCTTACTACAGCTATATGCTGGTATGACTAAAAATGAAAGCCTGGGCGCTCAATGATGAAGAATCTATTGCCATTAACAAAAAGTTTATTGATAGGCCACTTGGCTTTTTGCCGCCTGGGCGCTTACTTATGAAGAATCTATTCCCATTAACATAAAGTTTATTGATAGGTTTACGTTCAATAGTATAACATAAGACTTATGATCAGTATTCAATTTTTTAATTGTATTATTGAGTCTGGTAGAGTACCTAACTCCCTGAAAGTTTCCATAGTCATAAACATAAAAACATTAATTACTACCGCCCAATAGGTAATGTACCGGCCATTGCTAAAATTTTGGAACAAAATAAATTTAATAAAAAAAACAACCGTTTATTGAAAAATGTGAAGTACTTCCGATTTCCAGCATGGCTTTAGACGGGGCAGAAGTACAAGCACAGTATTAGAAAAAATTTTCAACGTTGTATGTAAAGCTTTGGATCAGAAAAAAGTAGCAGTAACTTGTCTTTTGGATCTGGCAAAGTGCTATGATACAATAGATCATACGATATTGATTGAAAAGCTAAAAGCCAGTGGAATTGGCGGTAAAATCTCGGTTGTTATTGAAAATTATTTTAATGAACGGACGCAAGTTACTAAAATAGGTGATACTTATAGTAATAAGTTGCCAGTCAATTTTGGTCTGGTCCAAAAGGGTCAGTACTTTCAGCCTGTTTCTATAATGTTTACGCATATGACCTCAAATGTTTAGCCATAGAAAGCTCTTTATTTCAATATGCGGATGACGTTGCAATTAATGAAAATGTGGGTGCGGCCTTTGAAGTGTCACTATCATACAAAAATGGCTATTTAATAATTAATTATTTATGAACGGAAATAAAAATTGATGGTTATAAAAAGTCCACATAAACGGGTTTACCACGCAGTGTCATTTGGATTCTTTATAAATCGTTATTTGAATCCCTTATAAGATACGGTTTGTCTGTGTATGGGTTTGCTGCAAAAACCAGTTTGTCATCCACACACATTTTATCACTAGATAAACTAGTGATAAAATGGCATAGCAGATTATGCCTTCAGTCCAATTTTAGGTGTGTCTCTTGTTCCTGTACAGCCCTTGAAATCGTAAACCAAGAACGTTACCTGGGATTGATAGTGGATGACAAAGTTAAATTCAAGCAGCACATAGAAAAACTGAACTCAAAATTAAGATCTGTCAAACGTCAAACATACTTTACCACGCAGTGTCATTTGGATTCTTTATAAATCGTTATTTGAATCCCTTATAAGATACGGTTTGTCTGTGTATGGGTTTGCTGCAAAAACCAGTTTGTCATCCATTATCGATCTACAGAAGGAATTAGTTCATGAACTATTTCATTCTGATAACAGAAAAACTGATATCTTGACGTTGCAGGAGCTGCATACATATTTAATTATGCTGAAATATTTTTTCCACCCTGACTATAAAAAATTCTTAGATAAAAAAAAAAATTAATGAAAAAGGCTTTTATTATATTCTCAAATCACAAAAAAAACACAAATTAAACAAATCACAAATCAAAAATGTACTAAAAAATAAAAAATAATTCTCACCTAATGTAAAATTAAAATTCTCAAAAAAATATTTGCCTNTTCGGGGGGGGGGGGTCTGGACCGCATTCCCATGGTATGTCCCATAAATGTTTTTTATTTTACTCAACATCCCTATAACATCTATTTTTTATTTGAGTTTTACTTTCCATTCGCTTGAAACATTCAAACCAGCTGCGCACATTGACCTCACCTAGCGTGGATTGGACCGGAAAAATAACTAGACTCGTGATAGTACAGGGTGACTCAGGTTGTTCGTATCAAGGGGATAGGAGTTGTAGAACATGGCATTCCGCTGCTGTGGACATTCCGTTGCTGACACTTTACCTGTGTAGCAATTCAAAGAAAATTGGGATTTACTGTAGCTAGTGTAAACTAGCATATTTCGGGGTGCAGCACTTGTTTGTAACTTATCCGCATACCTCTCTTTTTAAGTGTAGCTCGCCTACGTATCTTTTGATATTAGGTCTTTATATATATATATATTTTTTTTTTAATTTGGCTTAACGTCTCTTGAACATCTATTGGTCATTCAAGACGGGGGTTTCACCCTCCATTCGCTGGAAGCTTGCGAACCAGCTACTCAAATTGACCTCACCCAGCCTGGGTTGGGCCGGAAAAAGGCAACGATACGTGGTGTTCCCAAGCGGTCACCCATCCAAGTACTGACCACGCACGGACGTTGCTTAACTTCAGTGATCTGACGGGAACTGGTGTATTCAACGTGGTATGATCGTTGGCTAGGTCTTTATATTTAAAAAGTGACAAATTTTGTTTCGTGTATTGTGTTGTGTTTCTAAATAGTTGATGTATCTCACTGTTAATGGAGAGACCACGAGATACATGTAGTAAGAGGTCCTATAGTGTTAAATGTGTGTCTTTATAAAGGAAAAAGAAAGGTGACAAAAAAAAGAAGAAGAAAGCAAAGTAATAATAATGAGTTATGCAGCAGTATTAATCCTTTTTCAGCACAGTGCCGGATTAACCTTCCGCTGGGCCCGTAGCACTTTCACAGAGCGGAGCCCTCTCCACCCCCGCGGCCGCTGTTTAAGTGGGTTTTTTTAAAGTCATTACAAACATTGATTATCTTTTGGCTTTTTGGTCTAGTACCTACTAGAGTATTTTGAGTATAGCAAAATCGATAAGACATGGTTACCGCTCATGCTAAAAAAACAATTTGCTTATGTTGCAATACTCGTTTCTTTATGAAGTTCTTAGATAGTAGGTACCTACTTGTACTTTCCTAAATTAGATTTTACTACATACTTTGAAGAGTTGAGAGGTCCCGTCAAAATGATATGTTTTTTCAATTGTCAACCTAGAAAAATCGAAATATCTAGTGTAAGTTGTCAAAGCGGGAGGCCCCCCAAAGCGCGGGGCCCGTAGCACGTGATACAAATGCTGCTATTGTTAATCCGGCCCTGATTCTGTATCTCACTGCCAAGAGATGCGACAGTGAAATACCTTTTATTATTGTGTTAAAAGAATTGAAAATATAATAAGCTAGCTGTTTTCCCCTGCTTCGCTACGATTACAAAATTCAACAACAATTTCGAGATCGCGGAATTAAATATCCTCAATTTTAGATTTTTGCAAAATTGCAAAAAGACCTGCTAAATAGCGTCATTTTTGGCGGTAACTTGCTCCCACTTGAACTTTATTTTTTTTCCTTTCTTATTACGCACCTACATACTAAAAGAATCTGCGTGCCAAGTTTCAAGTCTCTACGTTTAGCCATCGTGAAGCTACGTTGATTATCAGTCAGTCAGTCAGTATGTCAGTATACCAACTGGCCTTTGCGTTTTATAAGTATAGATAGATACATATCTACATTTTTCGCTCTTTTTTTATGGTTCTTTCTATTTATTTATTTTATTATTTTTTTTTTTTGCCTTATTCTTTTTTTTTTTTTATCCTTTACCTATTGTTTGTTTTACTTTTTACTAATATTAGCTTCGCGGGCTGTGGGCCGTGGACAACACTGCTATGGAGTATTAAACTATTTTTCTTTTGTCATCATCTGTCGCAGGTAATGCGATTCAAAAATACAAGTGTAGTTTTTTGAATAGCAATTATGATGTTGACGACAAAAATGTCTATGGCGTCCGCGTCAATCCAATTGAAATTACCAATATTGATTATATTAAACAAGAATTAGGAAGGATTGTTGGGCAAGTTGTATCTGCTAATTACTATGACGACGCAGAAGAATATATACAGTAAGTGATCAAGATGAAGTGCCATGAAGGGTTAAACATGTTAATTCAATCAATATTACTAATATTGATTATATTAAACAAGAATTAGGAAGGATTGTTGGGCAAGTTGTATCTGCCAATTACTATGACGACGCAGAAGAATATATACGGTGAGTGGTCAAGATGAAGTGCCATGAAGGGTTAAACATGTTAATTCAATCATGAATATATACGGTAAGTGATCAAGATGAAGTGCCATGACGGGTTAAACAAGAATGAAGTCATCGAAGCAATGGTGAAAACAAGGGGTAAATGAAAATTTAGTGATAAAGATGAAGTGCCATAAAGGGTTAAATAAAAACCTTGTGATCATAGCGAAATTTTATAAAGATTAAATGAAAATTCAGTGGTTAAAATGAAGTGATATGAAGGGTTAAACAAGAATGAAGTCATCAAAACAAAGTGTCATAAAGGACTAAATTAAATTTTAGTGATCAAGATGAAGTGATATGAAGGGTTATACTATAAATGAAGTCATCAAAACAAAGTATCATAAAGGGTTAAATGAAAATTTAGTGATCAAAATGAAGTGCCACGGAGGGTTAAAAAAGAATGAAGTCATCGAAAAAAATGGTGTCAACAAGGGTAAATGAAAAAATAGTGAATAAGATGAAGTGATATAAAGGGTTAAACTAGAAATGAAGTCATCAAAACAAAGTTTCACAAAGGGTTAAATGAAAATTTAGTGATCAAGATGAAGTGCCATGAAGGGTTAAACATGAATGGAGTCATAAAAACGAAGTTTCCCAAAGGGTAAAATGAAAATTTTGTGATCCAGAATAAGTGCCATGAAGGGTTAAACATGAATGAAGTCATAAAAACAAAGTTTCGCAAAGGGTTAAATGAAAATTTTGTAATCCAGATGATGTGCCATAAAGGGTTAAATATGAGTGGAGTCATAGAAACAATGTTTCACAAAGGGTTAAATGAAAATTTTGTAATCCAGAATAAGTGCCATGAAGGTTAAATATGAATGGAGTCATAAAAACAAAGTTTCACAAAGGGTTAAATGAAAATTTAGTGATCAAAATGAAGTGCCATGAAGGGTAAAACATGAATGGAGTCATAAAAACAAAGTTTAACAAAGGGTCAAATGAAAATTTTGTAATCCACAATAAGTGCCATAAACGGTTAAACATGAATGGAGTCATCAAAAATAAAGTTTCACGAAGGGTTAAATGAAAATTTTGTGATCCAGATGAACAGCCATGAAGGGTTAAACATGAATGGAGTCATCAAAAATAAAGTTTCACGAAGGGTTAAATGAAAATTTTGTGATCCAGATGAAGAGCCATGAAGGGTTAAACATGAATGGAGTCATCAAAAATAAAGTTTCACGAAGGGTTAAATGAAAATTTTGTGATCCAGATGAAGAGCCATGAAGNTTAGAAGGGTTTGGTTGCAGGTGGTTTTCTGCGTAATACACCTCCAGTTCTTCTAGCGCTGCTGTCAATTTTGTTTCCACTTCTTCAAAAGATCTTCCTTGGGCCAGTACTGCTGAGTCATCTGCATACCTAAATTGTTTTGTAACTGGTGTGATGGGTTGGTCGTTACTGAAGATGTTATACAGTATCGGAGCTAGTACACTTCCTTGTTGCAATCCATTCTTTTGGGTTCTCCAACGGCTATTTTTGTTTTGGAACTGGACGAAAAATCGCCTGTTTTGTAATACACATTCAATAAATTTGGTGAATTTGTAGTCTTTGGTAGTGTTGTAAACTTTGTAGAACAAGCGGTTGTGGTTAATGGTGTCGTATGCAGCTGTTAAGTCAATGAAAGCTATTCTGGTAATATTTCCCATTTCATATCCATCTTCGATGTGTTGTGTGATATTGAGTATCTGACCGGTGCAAGATTTACCTGCACGGAAGCCAGCTTGTTCTTTTACTAAAGTTTCATCGACGATTGTAGAAATGCGGTTTAGTACCATTCTTTCTAATGTTTTGAAGAGTTGACACAGAAGAGATATTGAACGAAAACTTTTTGGGTCCTCTGGATTTTTTCCCGGTTTCAACAACGCCACCACTTTGGCTTTTCTCCACATTTTTGAAATTTTCATGTCTGTGACACAATTATTCATGAGTTGCAGAATCCAGTTTAGTGTTTTAGGTCCAAATTTTTTGATTTGTTCAATCTTGAGATCATCAACTCCTGGGGCTTTGTTTGATTTCATTTCCTTGATGGCTAGTTCTAGTTCACCGATTGTAAAAGGATCTTCAAGTGAGTGACTTTCGTTCTCGAGGTCTCGGGTTACATTCATTCTTTTGCTCTTTCCCTTAGTCTTCCCATTGAGTAGCAGTTGGAAACAACGAAATTTGGATACAACGTTCTAAACGTTGGCTAATACTTCTACCACCGGAAATCCAAAAATGTCAAATTTCGTTAGTGCTGAAAGGTGACATATGATAGGTTGTAGCAATGTACTTGAAGATAATTTGGAGACATAGTGAGTCACCTGGCCATGAACAGTTTTTAAGATATTTCAACTTTTATTACGGAAAATATGTAAAATTAGACAATGTCCGATAAAGATAACGATATTGCAAAAAAAATTCGTTAGTGCTGAAAGGCGACATATGCTACATTGTAGCGCTGTACTAGGAGATAATTTTGAATCATAGTGGGTAACCTGGCCATTTACGTTTTTGAAACTACATTTCATTTTAAAAATATGTAAAATTAGACGAAACTCTATAAAGATAAAATAAATTATGTAATTTAAAATTAGAATTAATTTCCATTTTTTTTCCTATTCGCTTCACTATCCCCTCCCTAAGTCTGTTTATCCCGAACGGCAACCCACATAGCCTAGGGAAGCGCAGGTTAAAAATAAGGTGGTAGTCTATCAAGATATACAACTTTAAATTCGCCTCTAGAACCTTTCAGGATCCTATTCATAATATCATTAACATTGTAAGGGCCTTCCCAATTTTGTTGTAAGTTTGGGCTGCGACGAAAAGTCGCAGTTCAACTTCGA
>CM022882.1:6889232-6891732 GCA_012654025.1 Pachypsylla venusta | reverse complement strand
AATGGGTGGTAGAATACACAATTTGCAGTTGAAAAGTTGCAGTATAAGTTTTTGTTTAGCCCCATGTAACATATTTATTTCTATGGCAAATTTTGGCACACCTCACACGGCAAAAGATTTTTTTTGATACAATGTGCAAAAAAAGTTATTCCTCAAGAAGTACCACAAGGTCATGCATTTTGAAAATAACATCAAAAAGCCGCCATTTTGAAAAAGGTACATTTCCGCCATAGGGTATATTGGTCTTTCCGACTGCAAATGGTGTGTTCCACCACCCATAATTATATAAAGGCAACGTCTTGAGTGCCTGATCATCGTAGAGCCGAAACTATTAATACTACAGACTTGAAATTTGGCAGGGACCTTCGTTGCACCATGTAAGTGTGCACTAAAAAAGGATTTTGCAAAATTTTAATTTTAAGGGGTAGAAATCGCGAAACGTAAACAATTCCCATAAGAAATACATTGGAGCGAGAGAGATAGCATGATACATGTATATACATACATAAGCGTACACGCCTACTTTTGCAATTTTAAAAAAAGAGATAAAATACTATTAGCATGGGAACGGCCATGCCTCTAAGGCGCGAAGCTAAAAGCCGTAGCGAAGCACGGGCGAAACAGTGCGAGTGGTTGTAGTCGGAGTAAGAACACACACTTAAGTGGAATTTTATAATATGGCCCTAAATGGATGTCTTTGGTGACTTTAGGTTTTTTGTTTGAGGATCGACTTTTTCAAATTTGATAGAAATTATAATGAAAAAAATTTTGAAGAAAATTCTAGATTTTTTTTTTTTTTTAATTTGGCTTATCATTTCTTTAACATCTATTGGTCATTCATAGATATGGACAAACAGAATCAATGCCGGAACCTATTCGCTTCAATTTTTTTTGGCCTAAAGTCTCTTTAAAATTCTATTGGTCATTCAAAACGGGGTTTTACCCTCCATTCGCTGGAAACTTGTAAACCAGCTACCCACAATGACCTCACCCAGCCTGGGTTGGTCCGGAAAAATGGCCAGCATCACCTTAATGGTATAACCTTGCTGGACGTTGCTTAATTTCAGTGACCGAACGGGAACTGATTTATTCAACGTGCCATATAAGTGGTTTAATTTAGGATATAATACCATGCGAAATTTCAAAACTCCACATAAAGCCGTTCGAAAGATATTCAGGTGGTCTCGGACTTTTGGGACACCGTGTATATGTATAGATTAGGTCACCTCGATTTCTTCTCTCTTCTAATTTTGTAAGTTTAAGTGAATGTAATCTTTGTTTTCATAGCTGTTATATTTTAGACTTCTACAGGGTGCGGCAATTAGTTCTTTCACATTTCAAACAATCGTGGCAGGGTAAGTAATAGTGGGAGGAGCATGGGGTTTATGACATTCAACAAGAAATGACATCTAGTTTTTTAGGTGTTGCAATGGTTTGGTCGCACAAGCATCGTACGTTCGTTGTCAAGCTGTTTTTTTTTTAAAAAAAAAAAGGTGACTCCATTATAGCCACACAGAGGATGTTCCACAAAGGTATGGTTTGCACTCTACAGATCCAGTTCCTGGTCGAAAAACAATTTTGAGGTGGTTTCACAACTTTAGGACCACATCATCAGCTTTAGGCTTTTTTTGGGCTACGACCCATGTTCCTCGGTCACGTGATCTCCTTACAGCATGACATTTCGTGGGCCCCCCGCTTACCGGATTTNGTATGGTTTGCACTTCACAGATCCAGTTCCTGATCGAAATTTTGAGGTGGTTTCACAACTTTAGGACCACATCATCATCTTTAGGCTTTTTTTGGGCTACGGCCCATGTTCCCCGGTCACGTGATCTCCTTACAGCATGACATTTCGTGGGCCTCCCGCTTACCGGATTTAAGTCCCTGTGACTTCTGCCTGTGGGGTTGTCTGAAGGCTGAGGTCTTCATTCGTTCTTGGACCTTTGAAGAGTAAAGGGGCAATTCTGGAAGAAATCATCCAAATTGATGCTGGTATCTGCCGAGAGTAATGGAAAATTTCCGCAAAAGACTCCAAATGCGCATCACTCACCAAGGCCGCCATTTTTACGACGTTATTTACAAAACATACATGAAAAAAAACAAAAAAAAACTAGAATACACAAGCTTTTAGGATACAAAATAATTTTTCAAATATCTCATTTCGTTTTAATTTGCCAGCTCTTTCAAATGCGGAAATACTAATTGCTACACCCTGTAATTGATCTTGTTACTTTACGTTGTATCGTTCCTAATGAGGTGATGTGCTTCATTAAATAAGGGTTCCAATGGGCCGTTTTTATTGTTTCAGTTCATCGAACATCCTAATAGAAGTGACAGATTATCTCCAGAAGAGATTGGAGTTATTGAAAAACTGGAAACTGAATTTAATGGTTACGACATAGAATCTATGCTGTACATATACTCCGAAATATACAAAAGACATTGGTTCGATTCATACAAAGCATTGCTAGTAAGAAAGAAATTGTTGCTCTTTGATATA
>CM022882.1:6867474-6889132 GCA_012654025.1 Pachypsylla venusta | reverse complement strand
CAAAAGTTCCAACCACTCTTCCAAAAAATTCCGCCCATGAACGCAGTGATATCTATTATTGAGGCCAAGTTTATTCTTGCTGTTGTTCATTGCACACTTAAATTTAGTATTGCCCTTTTTCCGTCTCAATTCTCTCAAAGCAATGCCTACTTTGGTAAATTTTAGGAGTATTGCAAAATATTATCTAACTTTTTACAAACTGGCCAATTATAAGGTCGGTATTGCTTTAAGAGAATTGAGACAGAAAAAGGGCAATAATAAATTTAAGTATGGGATGAACAGCAGCAAGAATAAACTTACTTCGCTTATAACTTACGAACTACAGCACGGAATCGCACAAAGCTTTGCACACTTATTTGTTTTTACCCGGGGAAGGTTATAGACATAGTATTATTAGCATATATATAACACGGGAACGGCCATGCCTCTAAGGCGCCAAGCGAAGCGGGTGTATCCTGCTAGTGCTTTTATTTGAATCTTTCAATAACATGTTAATTATTCAAGTGTTGAAAAATATTAACTTTTAAATAAATGGAAACAAAATATTTACCAAAAACACTATTTATAATTATTTATGAAGAAACTAGTTTCGAATTATTCGATTCATCATCAGTTTAGTCGAGTCGAAAGATGGAAGTTGACTCTTCCATCTTTTCAACTTCCATCCTTAGACTCGACTACACTGATGATGAATCGAATGATTCGAAACTAATTTCTTCATAAATAATTATAAATTGTGTTTTTGTTAAGTGTTTTCTATTAATTTATTTAAAAGTTAATGCTTTTGTTTGACTCATATTGATTTTCAATGAAAATGTTTGGTTATCTTAATGAACATAGTACGGTGCTGTATTGACATAGGGTACAACCGGTACAATTGGTGCGGGTGCCAAAACAACTTTAGCTTTTGGTGCTTTGTATAATGATTGTGATGAGTAACTCGTATGAACCGGGACAACTGGTACGACCGGTGCTGGAGCGTGGTAAGTTTTCACAACTGTTGGTTGGGCCACTATTGGTGCAGAATGAACGACGGGTGCATGATGAACAATACTTGTTGAATGAGATGAGACAACTGGAGCGGAATATTTGACAATGGGCACAACTGCGGGTGCGGATACAACAACTGGTGCGTACGGAGAAGGGGCAGCACTGATGGAGATCACCAAGGTGGTAATGATAGCCTGAAAAAATAATTTTATGAGGTAGATAATGCAGGGTGTTTCAAAAGGTTATGCAAAAAAAAACACAAAAAAAAANGACGATTCTAAATATGAAGTATTAATCCTGACGTTAGTTCATTGCAAATAAAAATTCCAAAAAATTTGGAAATCCATCAAGTTCAAGGTTCGAGACAATGCAATGAACTGACATCAAGATTAATACTTCATATTTGGAATCGTCCTACGCTCAATTTTTGATTTTAAAAGGTCAACGGTTGGTTTTAGACAAGAGCTGTTCCGGTCTTTTTTGTAGCAAAACAAGTTTCAGAAGATAAGCCATACCTTAGAACACCAAAAAATTACGCATCAAAAAGTTTTAGGCATTTTAATTTCATGACCCCCCCATAACTCCGATCCTGATCGGGGAAAAAGTGCCAAATACTCAAAAAAGAAGCATGACAACATCGAAGATGTGGTGCAAAAAATGAATTCAATCGCAAAATAATTCGATTTTTAATAATTATTTTTCAATTTTTAAGTGCCAACTTTGGGTGGCCCTAGCTACATTGGGGTCCATTTCCGTATAGGACGTACCCCCCCCCCTTCGCTTTGACCAGCTACTGACTGACTGATAATCAACGTAGCTCCACGATGGCTAAACCTAGTGATTTGGCACACAGATCCCTTTTAGTATAAAGGTGCGTAAAAAAATCGAAATTTCAAGTGGGAGCAGGTTACCGCCATAAATGACGCTTTTTATCCGGTATTTTTGCTATTTTTTTTCTGGGCAAATTAACGATAAATGACCGAGAATGGCCGCCAAAGTAGTATATAAGGATCCCATAAAAATATGAAATTTCAATTTTTTCGGATTCTCCCCGATTTTTTATTGGTTTTCACCACCAAAAAATCGGAATTGAGAAGTACCACTTCGGGGTAAGCGAGAAAGCTGAAATTCGATACAAAGGTGTTCCGCAGTACAAAAAGTCATATCCTTGCATAAAATATTGAATTTTCAAGAAGTGTTCACTCTCGGGGTCGGTTCCACCAAAAATCCTAATTTCGTAACCGTAGCGAAACACGGGAAAACAGGTAGTAATAAATAAATGAAAAAAGACTCCTGTATGGAGACTCCTGTTGTGCTTAGTTGCCAAATAATATTTATTGTTCTGGGTACAAGCTGGGCCACCCACATACTAGTTCAGGGTTACCAAATCTTAATTGAAATCTTCCGAAGTTTACATGTTCTATTATTCCATAATCAGATAATAGACAGAAGGTTATACGGTACTGAGTTTGGCACTGATATCATGTACGTGATTACAATATAGGTCAGTCCAGTCCACCTGAGTGACATCACGTCTAGTTAACTATAATGCTTGGAACCAAATATAGACCTTGTCACATCATTGATGTTATGTAAACAAAACAATAGAATAGTAGCAAACAAATTTGGCTTGAGTCCGTGACGATCTCGACCGGAGTGGTGACCGAAAAAGGACGTACAAAGGATGGACTACCAGAACCGACGAGAAGTAAGGGGGAAATTTCCTAAGAGGCCCCCGGTATTCTGAATAATAAATAAATCAACTTGAAAGTTTTGAATTTTTTTCAAGCAAACAAAATCAGAAGTTTAGCGGTAGTGGGACTAATATGGGACAATGGCTATTGCAGGACACTGTTTTAAAATACGGGGTGTCCCAAAAGCCCGAGATCCCCAGAATATCTTTTGAACGGCTTTATGTGGAGTTTTGAAATTTTGCATGGTATTATATCCCAAATTATACCACCTGATGGTTTGACAAATTTTTCAGGGGCGGGTCCCATGTGGCCCCTAGGGGGTCCAACTTTTGTTTTTTAAATACAAACTCCCATCTTGTGATACATTTTCAAAAAGACAATAAAATTAGTAGTACTTTGCAAAAAAATTTACACGTCTAGCGTTTTTGGTTTCAAAATGGCTGCCTTTTGAATTTTCCAAGATATGACTTCCAAGAGTGTCTATAACTTGGCGAATTATTTGCAATAGGATATTAAATTACTGCATAGGACACCAATGTCGAGAAACCTGTTTTTTTTTGACATAATTCGCTTAGTTTTAGGCACTTTGCATACTTTTAGTTTTAGACACTCTTGGAAGTCATATCTTGGAAATTTCAAAAGGCAGCCATTTTGAAACCAAAAACCCTAGACGTGTAAATTTTTTTGCAAAATACTTCTAATTTTATTGTCTTTTTGAAAATGTATCACAAGATTTGTATTTAAAAAACAAAAGTTGAACCCCCTGGGGGCCACATGGGACCCGCCCCTGAAAAATTGGTCACACCATCAGGTGGTTTAATTTAGGATATAATATCATGCAAAATATCAAAACTCCACATAAAGCCGTTCGAAAGATATTCAGGTGGTTTCGGACTTTTGCGACACCCTCTATAGTGCGACCTTTCAGCTTGTACAGCAATCATTAATATTTGTATATTTCGTAAACATTAACATCTGATAATCGAATTATTTGTTGCCAAAAAGAAGAGTACACGACTTTTCACATCAACTAAGTGAATTGCCTACTTTTACTGTTATTACTGCCCATACAGTGATTTTAGATGAAAGAATAATAGGGGGACCCGTAAATTTCGCCCTCCCTCGGGTCCGGATTTTCTGTCTACAGTTCTGTAAGACTACAAACATTATATTAGCCATTAGCGGATCATAAAGTTCAATGAAATTGAAGAGATAAATACAGAGTGTGCAAGTGTAAACCGTACAAAGTTAAGTTATGTAGCTATTAGTCATTTTTGGATCCTGTTTGCATGCGCGGATATAGCCTTCTTGTTTTGGGGGGCACAATACCTAATAGAACCTAATAGAAAATCTGGAGGGGGAGGGGGGACTCGTAACTCGGAGGCCGGGGGTTCCAGTCCTGGGCAGTACTTTTTAATGCAATGTTTACAAGTTACAATAACTAATATGTTAAAAGCTGTAGAGCTTACCACAAATGCCTTTCATGGCTACAACATGCATTCTAGGGAATATCAAAGCACCTAGCTGAATGTTGACCTTGAGATCTTTTGATTGCAGTTTCTCTATCATTCTATCTACTCTCCCTCAATAACGGGTCTGACACCGGGGAGATGTGTTGAGGCAATTACCCAAATAGGAAGTTTAGGAAACGTTTTTACGGTCATGTCTCTATTGCAAATGGGTCCATGTTGGACGGGGTTTTTTTTTTGAAAATTTGCCTAAACACATCTCCACGGTGTAGGTCCCAAAAAAAATGCCATGACGCATGACAGAATTTTTGACAAGTTTTAATTAAGGTATTTTATTTAATCTCAGAATTGGGAATTATATAGGGGCTCGTGTGGGGGCTAAAGACACAGCAGATCACCATTCATTTGATTTTTTAAAAAGTGATTAGGTATAATGAAATTTGAGAAACTCCGCCCGCTTAAAAAAACTGGGGGGGCACGTGCCCCCGGGCCCCACCCTATATCCGCGCATGCCTGTTTGCTTCCATTTGGCAGCATAGGTGCTGTATTCTCTTCTTCCTCTTTATCTAGAAGGGTGCGCTAAATTGATTAATCTTTGGTCAGGGCGTAATGACAACGAATACAAATACAGCCAGAGTTGGACCGGAAAAATGAGCCAACGATACGTGGGTTCCCAAGCGGTCACCCATCCAAGTACTGACCACGTCCGACGTTGCTTAACTTCAGTGATCTGACGGGAACTGGTGTATTCAACGTGGTATGATCGTTGGCCATTTTTCAAAATTAAACCTTTCGAATCGTCACAAAAAAAAATGATATTTTACGTTTCAAGTGATGTACAATCTAAAAATCGAATTTTGGTAATTTTTTTGAAATTTGGTATATACTGTTTTATATGTCCGATCTAATTGTGCCCCTAAACTTTTGGGTGCAATCGAATACACCCTTGGTGGTTTTTGCCGCTTTTTAGCGGTTTTCAGTATTGCTGTTTAAAAAGAGAATGGTAAGAGCTAGAGATTTGAAATTTGGTATGTGTGTCAAATTGAGGGTCTCAGTAAGCTCCGAAAAATTTGGGTTCAATCAAATATAACGCTGGGAGTTTTTACCGCTTTTTAGCGGTTTTTATTAATCCTGTCTAAAAGGAGAATGGTAAGATCCAGAGACTTAAAATTTGGTATGTATGTTAAATTTAGGGTCTAATTACCTGTAAGTTTTTTCTGAGGGGGGAGGGGGGTAATTTTTAAACCAGTAATATAATAAACCAAAGCGTCACATTGGCAGAGTTTTTTTGAAAAAGAATAAATATGTTAGGTACTTACAATGAATGAGTACATGATGTTTATTTATCTTGCTTGTGAAGACTGATTATCAATTTAGACTGATCCAAATCACAAACTTGTAGATTTAACTTTACAAAGAATCTTGATCTTGACATATGTTTTTATATTGAAATCATTTTACATGTAGAAGCCTTGATTTTGATTTTGAAATCAATAATTATTATATGCTGATGATTGCTAATACTGGATGGAATGAGAATGGGGCCATACACCATTCGGACACGCTAATCTTAATTATTATTATTTATTGTGTGTTCAGGGGGTTTAAAAACCACTGACACATTACAAAATTAGGAACCAAAATACCCCCCCCCCACCCCTAATAATTAAAATCGGTTAAGCTGTTTTGGAGGAGTATGGTGACAAACACCGTGACATAACAGGAGAATTTTATAGATATAGAAGATATATATATATAGGGTGTTTTTTAAAAAAAGTTCCACCCCTAAAAACTCGAGAACCGCTTGGAATTTTTAAATTCTGTTTGTTTCAGAAAAGAGCCTATGGCCATTCGAATGGTAATATCAGTATTCAGGTTCTAATCTCGGAAGTGGTTTTTTTTGACACAAAGTGTCGATTTCTCGGGAAATTTAAATGGAATGTTACAAATATTTTTTTGAAGAATAAAATTCCCAATAAAATAAGGAATATTCCCATTTTTATTTTTTCAAAAAAAAAATCAGGGGCGAAGCCAGAGGGGTTCAAAATCAAACCTTGTTACACCCTGTATAACGAAAACCGAATTTTATTTTGATGTATAAATTCATTAAGGGAGGCTCAAGACAGGTTTTTCATCCACATAAGTGATAATAAACCTTTACAGTTTCATCAGTGCCGTAGTTAGGGAAAACCAAATCTCTTATTTCTACCAGAGGTTAAAATGACGTCTTTTAGAAAACGGCTATTTTGGATTATAAAGTCTGAAGTTAGAATATGATTTAAGACTTAAAATGGGGAGTGGCCTCAATAAGGAACTATTTAGCTAAAAATAAATAATTACTATCATTCACACTAATTCACAACAGGGCCGTATTAATGAGACATTTTCAATAGATATTCCTTTTAGTATGTAGGTACGTAATAAGACAGGAAAAAGACAAATGTTCAAGTGGAAGTAATTTACCAACAAAAATGACGCTTTCCAATTTTCTGAGCAAACTATAATATTGATGCGCGAGATCTTAGCTAACAATTCCGGCAATATTTAGAAGACTACATAATGCAGGGTGTTTCAAAAGGTTATGCAAAAAAAACCACGTATTGTACAGCTCAAATAAAGGCCACTTTGCTTAATAAACCCCTATACGGAAATGGACCCCAAGGTAGCTAGGGCCGCACAAAGTTGGCATTAAAAATCGAAAAATAATTATTAGGAATCGAATTATTTTGCGATTGACTTCATTTTTTTCATGACGTCTCGGACTGTTATCATGCTTCTTTGGTGAGTATTTGGTACTTTTTCCCCAATCAAGGGCGGAGTTATGGGGGGGTCATAAAATTATTTTTTATTAAGCTTTTATCTTTTATAGGTATATTAAGCAATGTGGCCTTTATTTGAGTTCTACTATGCGTGGTTTCTTTTTTTGCATCACCTTTTGAAAAACCCTGTATAATTATGAATTAATGTTTTTCAACCCATTATTTTCATCTAAAATTCTTGGGCTTAAAATTATTTATTTTCTGTGATTCACCCTTTTAATACTTCCACTAGATACGACCTTTGAAATAATTTTAATCTCACTAATGCGTAACTTGTTCATGATTACAATTAGACAAAAAGTAAACAATGATACCGTAATAGGGTTGTCCGATAAACCAAATAAATCTCATCTTGAGCCTTGTCAAGGTACACAATACAATACAAGGGTATTGTTGAATACAGTAGTCATCATCATAATGATGTTGACAATCAGATCTTCAGATCAATATACAGCGTGGCCTGTCCAATGAACCAAATGAATCTCATCTTGAGCCTTGTCAAGGTACACAATACAATACAAGGGTAAGGAGATACAAATACACATGTTCTTATGGGAGTCCGCAGATAGAGCAATCTGCAGGCACCATTTGTTTTTCAAAATGGGACCTAAAATTAAAGGGATTCATTATATTTATAACAACAGGATGAGAATCCAAGAACGGTTTTTTCTGTTTTTTTACTTCTATTTCCATGAATTGATTCATT
Organism: Pachypsylla venusta; assembly: GCA_012654025.1. Lineage (NCBI taxonomy): Eukaryota > Metazoa > Arthropoda > Insecta > Hemiptera > Aphalaridae > Pachypsylla > Pachypsylla venusta. The sequence goes on along the minus strand of CM022882.1, from coordinate 6,881,454 downwards.
ATATTTATAACAACAGGATGGGAAGCCAAGAACGGTTTGTTCTGTGTTTTTTTTTTTACTTCTATTTCCATGAATGAAAGTACCTATGTACATTGTAAAAAGCTGAAACCCTGCTCGAACATAGAATTCCGAGAAGCCTGTACCTAAAACGATAAAAAATTATCGTTTTACGTACAGGCCCGTAAATTTTCAGGCGTTCTAAATGTTCGAAGGTAATGTTTTCTTCCATTGGGGAAATGAAAGAAAATTCAAGCACGCCATGTTCTATTTTTTTTCTTCTTTCAAACGCCAAGGGTAGGAACACTCTCCCACAGTCTCAGGTTGTTTCGGCTATTGCAAGAACTTTTTTTGGGGCGAGGAGGAACACTCTACTCCAGTTTGAGGAAGTTTCAGCTCTCAACAATTTGTTTCACCTATTGGAAGAACTTTAGGGGGGGTTCACGTAGATCCGTCCCTGGAGTTGAGGCAATTCCTAAAAGTGCCTACATAAAGTTCTTCAATGGTAAACCCCGAACGCTACATCACAAGGAAGAGGCAAGCATTGAATATACACTCTTGGCAGAGTTTATATTTCTTTTTTATGAATGAACTAGGTCAAAGGAATGACGTCATTGTACACGTGGAATTGAGGAAAATATACACGTGGAAACTAGGTCATTCTTAACTTGAATTAGGAAGCATTTTACTACCCTTCATAGCCGTCCTATTATATATGATGGGATGATCGAATACAACTATAGGCATACTGCATACATTGAAAGGACTGTCCTTGATACTCTACCTGCATATTGAAAAGACTTTTCTTGATGCTCTTCCTGCATATTGAAAGAGCATTCCTTGATGCTCTTCCTTTCATATTGAAAGAACTTTCCTTGGTGCTCTTCCTGTATGTTAAAAGGACTTTCCTTGATGCTCTTCGTGCATATTGAAAGGACTTTTCTCGATGCTCTTCCTGCATGTTAAAAGGACTTTCCTTGATGCTCTTCGTGCATATTGAAAGAACTTTTCTCGATGCTTTTCCTGAATGTAAAAAGGACTTTCCTTGATGCTCTTACTGCATATTGAAATAACTTTCCTTGGTGCTCTTCCTGCATATTCAAAGGACTTGCCTTGATGCTCTTCCTGCATATTGAAAGGACTTTTCTTGATGTTTTTCCTGCATATTGAAAGAACTTTCCTTGGTGCTCTTCCTGAATATAGAAAGGACTTTCCTTGATGCTCTTCATGCATATTGAAAGAACATTCCTTGGTGCTCCTGCATATTGAAAGGACTTTCCTTGATGCTCTTCCTGCATGTTAAAAGGACTTCCCTTGATGCTCTTCCTGAATATTGAAATGATTTTCCTCGATGCTCTTCCTGCATATTGAAAAGACTTTCCTTGATGCTTTTCTTGCATATTGAAAGGACACGGTAACATTCGCTTGCTTCTCACAGCATGCACAGAAACTTTGTAGGAACTCGGATTTTACTGAAGACCTTTCAGTATTGATATTTACACGATCTTAGGACCGACACCTATTGAAGCTGGCATGCTCCCCTCGCTGGCTACATTGACGTCAGGATGGCCTTCCTAACACCAAACCTTCTGTACTTACACGATCTTAGGGCTGTCACCTAATGAAGCTGGTTGCTCCCCTCGCTGTCTGCATTGACGTCTAGATGCCCTCCCTAAAACCAAACCTACTCTATTTACACGATCTTAGGACCATCACCTGGCTTGCTGGCTTGCTCCCCTCGGTGGCTTCAATGGTGTACAAAAACAATCATCGTTAGTAAATCAGTTGTATAAGATTGTAGTTCTAAAAAGTAGCTACATATCACCTAGAAGTTTGTAACTAGAATATAACTCATTTGGAAAGCGACTAAGGTCACATCTTTTTAAAATAATTTGAAACTAATATCTGAAGTATTTTTTTAAAAAAAATCTGAAAAATATTTTAAAAAATTCAAGGAATTCCCCAGTTGGGAATATTATAAACATCATTTACGGCATTTAATGATGTTTACAACTTTTATTACAGCAGAAAAATTGATGCAAATTATGAATCTATGGTGCTTTGGCGTCACAACTTATCTGGTACGTTTGCATCTTCATAAATCGTTGGTTGTGTTTTGGCGTCTCCACCAATCGTTCTCAATAACCTGGTGCTTTGGCATATTAGCAAAATGTTTACTATAAATCGTTGGTTGTGTTTTGGCGTCTCCACCAATCGTTCTCTATAACCTGGTGCTTCGGCATCTTAGCAAAATGTTTACTATAAATCGTTGGTTGTGTTTTGGCGTCTCGACCAATCGTTCTCTATAATCTGGTGCTTTGGCATTTTAGCAAATGTTTACTATAAATCGTTGGTTGTGTTTTGGCGTCTCCACTAATCGTTTTCTATGGCATCTTAGCAAAATGCTTATTATGAATCCGTGAGGTGTTTATGCGTCTCCACTAATCGTTTTTTCTAACCTGGTGCTTTGGCATCTTAATAAAATGTTTACTATGAATCCGTGTGGTGTTTAGGCGTCTCCACTAATCGTTTTCTATAAACCTGGTGCTTCGGCATCTTAATAAAATGTTTACTATGAATCCGTGTGGTGTTTAGTCGTCTCCACTAATCGTTTTCTATAAACCTGGTGCTTTGGCATCTTAATAAAATGTTCACATGAATCCGTGTGGTGTTTGGGCGTCTCCTGTAAGCGTTTTCTGTGGACCGGAGACGATGATATCACAACTGCTATAATTTGATGAAGATCCTTTTGACATTTGAATAAAGTTAAAAATTATAATTATTCTAACCTTTAATATTTTGCTTCGAAGCTCGTGTCTTGCCACTTGTCAAATGTTACATTTACTCATCAAAATAGATTTTCTTTTATACTTAATTATTACATAAAACCATCTTTTAATTAATTTGACATAATGAAACAAAAGAAGCTGGTTTAGAAACTTGAAGATCACATTCCATTCGAATGATATAAGATCTTAGAAAAAGCCAAAACATGTGGTTCGAGAGATAGAAAATTTCAAACCCGCGCGTCAAGTTACGTGTTTCAATGTGACCAAAAATTTCTTTGTACAAAGATACGTCTGTTCAGCGTCTGTTCAACGTGCAAATTACCACGTGACACGCGCTTTTCTCAGTTTTCATATTTTTTCAAAAAAGAAAATTCTTCTATTTAAAGGGAAGTCGGTGGCATTTTCATTTAGTTTCAAACTGAACATGCTTCTTGGATTCTTTACTTTCAATATTAATAATAAAGTATATACGTTTTGGATTAGAATTCGAGTGCCAAAAATTTTTAATAAGTGAAAAAAAAATTAAAATTAAATTGTAATTTTATTGTGAATTAAATTAAAATAATAAAATAAATTGATATTTTGTTGATATTAAAAAAATATATATTACTGTCAAATATTAAAAATACAAAAGAACATTATAAAGTGCAACAAGTACCTCTAGTGTTTAATTATAATTATAAGTTATTCTTTGATGAATCATTGATAACTCTACAAGAAAATTTAAATAAATAAAAGAAAAACATTTCAATTTAAAATCAAAATTAGTTAACGGACTGTGAAAATATTTATAAAAATATATATTTCAATCTTTGCTGACCTTTTATTTTTGTGATAAAATAAAACAAGAAAAAGATCAAATTAATGTATTCAAATATTTTATGATCCCAAATAAAATAACGTTTTTTAATTTAGCAAATTATTACACATATTTGAAAACCTATTCTTAACGGTTTCTTAAACGGTTTTTGTTTAAATTAAAAATAACATAAACGAATAAATAAGATCGTATATCAAGCAAAAAAAAAAAATTAACAAAATTAATCATTGTTAATTTTTTATAATTCAATTGTTTTTGAATTAAAAAAAGTGTGTTTGTGTTTTTTCATTGATATTAAATCAATTTGATATTGTATTTGTCTAAAATAATTTAAAATGTCTCCTCAAACATCTAATATTCATGTTGTTGTAACATTAGCAGATGGAAGTTCATTCAATCATGAAAATAAATTATATAGCGATGAAGAGGATGATGACGATGTTACTATCGACTATACCAGTACTAAAGGTATCAAACTATTTCGTGAAGTTTACAAAAAGTTGAGAAATTATCAAAAACGTATGAACAAAGAGAAGAATCAACAAAATGCTGACGGCGATTTCTATAATAATGATTCAAGTTACAGCTCTAGCAGTTCAGGCTCTACATGTTCCAATACGGAAAATAATTCAAGTCGACTTAATAATTTTACGGATTTTTTTAAATTTAATAATATTCACCATTCACCTAGTAAACAGAATACTCAAAAACGAATTCTCAGATCGCCAACATCTTATACGTACATTCAAGGGATTTCGGGTTTACACTCGAGAGTGCCCAAATATGTAGATTAAAACTAAGAAATATAAATCGACGGAAAAACTATTTACGTGTGTGTCTTTGGAAATTTTTTTCAGATATTTTTCTATAAAAGTGATAACGCTTCCCCCATTATAAAATGTAAAAATTAGATAGGGTGACATGCGAAAGTTTCATAGGCTCCGAAAGATCATACGTTCCCGAATTGTTACACCAAACACTGGTTGAATCAAAACTATCATCGTAGGTTGACAGTCATGGGGCTGGTTTGCAATGCCACGAGTTTTTGATACTTGAGAATGCTTACGGGTAATGCAGTAACTTCTCCTTGTTTTCTTCATGGGCAATGGAAAAGATATCGTTTCCGACCCTGCCCTTAGTCGCCTTTTACGGCTGGCATGGACTTGAATTCCTTGGAAGTATTCTTTCTAAGGCCCCTATCCACAGGCGACATAGGAAGGACAATACTAGTAAACGATTATTATAGAATTTCATTCTCATGATTTGGAGACATTTACCACTATTTGAGGACATGGAAGAGGCTGAGATTATCAACACCTACTCTGGGTGTCCCCAGAGTAGCATAATATACTACCCAACCCTTCCACAACTTTCTGTGATAGACGCGGAAAGTTTTTTGACTAACCTAAATTTAACTTTAATCAAAGAGTAATCTTTTTTCACCAGACATGTTGTATAGTGTGCATTTACTTATACTTTACTTAGCAAATGCTTCGTCATTTGAGCAACTGCTCCAATATTTTGCATTTGTTTTCAATTTGGGTAGCATTTGTTGTACAGTAAAAATATTTACTATGTTATTAAACAAACTACTCATGTTATCGTTAACAGTTAAGTTATAATTTTTTTAGTGTACGAACAAAGATAACCTCTTCTGTTGAGTCTTTTAACTTTCAACTTTCAATTTCAATTAGTAAGAATAAGGGCCATATTATAAAACTCCACTTAAGTGTGAGTTGTTACTCCGACTACAAATTAGTAAAGTGGCCACTTGCACTTGTAAAATTTATGATTATTATCATATTTTTTTTGGCGAGAACATTTCTTAAAAAAGAAATCGGACACTCAAGTGGTAGTGANTTGGCAAGAACATTACTTAAAATAGAAATCGGACACTCAAGTGGTAGTGACTAATCCAACTAGCACTCAAGTGGCGTTTTAAAATATGGCCCTTAGAATTTATGAATCAGTTATTGAATTCTATGATTATATTTGAAATTTTCGATTTTCGTGTGTCGCCCTATTTGTATGTATTTAGTATTAAGAAAATTTATTCGATTGAATAATGTTGATTTTATTTTTAGAGCTCCTTAAGAAATTGTGACAACGGAAAGCAAAGCGGTCTGGAACCGGGGAGGAGTGTCTGGCAACCCTTTTAAAAAAAATTAAACGGTTGCACATATGCAATAGAGGCATGGCCGTAAAAACATTTCCTAACCTCTCTAATTGGGTTGAAATTTTTTACAAAAATTTAAAAGGTTGCAAGACACTCCTCCCCGGTTCCATAATCTTAAGCAAAATAACTATAACTCAGCAAATATATGTCTGTGTATGATCTATCCTAGGACATTTTAGGTTAATGGAGGCATTTTAATTCTCTACCACTTTTACTTACTCTTCACATACGAAATATGGGAAGATTAAGTACATAAATCTGCCTCGGTAGCTCAGTGGTTAATCACTTGACTGATAAATAGGAGGGCGTGGGTTCAATCCCAAGAAGTGGTAGAATTTTTTCCTCGTTAATTTAAGTACTTGACCAAAAAAAAAATACTCTAAAGTAACCTTTAGAGTGGTAGAAAATAATGCCTCACACATTATTTCTTTGATAAGACCAACATGGCTAAACCAATTTTCTTTCATTAAAAAGTTATACCAATTTCTTCATTGTAATTTTCTAAAAAAAAAAAAAAAAATACGGCCCCCCAGAAAAAACGGGGCCGTAATCAGACCCTAAATTTGACATATTTATCATATTTCAAGTCTCTGGCTCTTACCAGTCTCTTTTTAGACAGGATTAATGAAAACCGCCAAAAAGCGGGCGGAGTTGTATATTAATTCGATTGCACCCAAAAGTTTCGAAACTTACTGAGACCCCAAATATGAGATAAATACCAAATTTCAAGTTTCTGGTTCTTACCATTCTCTTTATAGACAGCAATACTGAAAACCGCTAAAGAGCGGCGAAAACCGCCAAGGTTCGATTTTTTTTCGATTCGATTGCACCAAAAAGTTTCGGGATACAATTAGAGCCCAGATGAAACATATATACCAAAATTTCACCAAATCGGTCAATGCTAAGTGGCAAAAGTGCCCATCACGGAGTCGCGCGGATAAACGGATTTTTTTTTTAATTCGATTTTTGAATTCTACGTACCTTGAAACGTAAAATATCAAATTTTTAGGGGGGGGGGGGTTATTATTATTTTTTATTTTTTCGTGACGATTCCAAAGGTTAATTGTGTATAGAAATAGAATTCCGATAATATTTAATTTTCATTGATGGTTTCTTGTTTTCTGCAGAAAACATTTAAGACATTAAAAAAAGTTCGATATTTCGTCACATTTTATTGAAGGGGAAATTCTTTGAAACTTCTTAAGTTTTCTCAAAGGTACCAAGAAAACTTAAAAAGTAGGTAGCTCTTAAGTTTTCTAATAATTTATTTGTTACGTCATTGAAGTATTTCTGTTCATTTACGTGGAAGAATAATTGTTATGATTGACACAGGGAGCTTATTATTTCCTTTTTGATGAAAAAATACCAAAGACTTGGTCATAAATTTTTAATGAAAGAAAATTTGGAAATTTGTGTTTTAAATTAGGAAATTTGTGTTTAAAATTAGGAAAAAAACGATCTTGTTCTTAAATCTTGTATATTTTCTCTCTCATTTCGAGTTGTTTAGGAAAAACCTAAATTGAATCTTACGATTGTGAGAAGCCAGCGACTATGGCACGTTGAATACAATCGTTCTCGGTGGATCACTGAAGTCAAGCAACGTCCAGCGAGGTTGTAACATGTGGGTTTCCGCGTGGGTTCGCGCCCTCCATGATGCTGGCTATTTTTCCGGTCCAACCCAGGCTGGGTGAAGTCAATGTGGGAAGCTAGTTTGCAAGATTCCAGTGAATGGAGGGTAAAAACCCCGTCTCAAATGACCAATAGATGTTAAAGACACGTTAAGAAAAATAATAATAATAAAATTGTGAGACTGAGATCCTTCTTATCGACAGAACGAGTTATGTGTAAAATTACTAATATGGTGTCAATTGTTTTGAAAACGTACCAAAACCATCTATTCTAAAACTGTTTATTCTAAAATTATTTTATACTTTTATAAAATAAAATAAAAAAAAAAGTTGGTTTAATGTATTTATCTACTTATTGATTTTATTATATTATGTCTTTTACTAATAGATCTATATATTATGTCTTTATTTATTAATAAATATTTACATTATTCTGTCATTCATTGTTACATTGTTTTTTTCTCCACCAAGAAAGATATATTATTTGCGGATGTTTGTCGTTTTCTGTCGCCTACGACTTTTTCAATTTCACTTGAAAATGACGTACCAGATGAAAAGCACTTATTTTTTGTTTGATACAAATTCGCTATTTTTACATTCTTTATTGATATAGAGCAGCGGTTCTCAACCTCCACAATATGAAGTACCACTTGGTATTTTTTTGAAATTTTGGAGTACCACCACCCTGGGGGAAAGGGTTGTATAAAGGGAAAAAAAAATTAACATATGAGAATATAATTCCAGTACGAGAGTGGCAAAGTGAGGAGAAAGGTGGGGTTTTGAACCCACTTCCTCCTGTTCCGATGAGATTACGTACTACCTACTCTTATCAGAAACAATTGCTTCAATGTCAGGCTGAATATTACTATTTTTACGCGAATGTCATGGGACACATCTAATTTACTCCTATACTTGTTTTTCAAGTAGAACATTTGAGAAAATCCAATTCGCACATATAATTATGTGTTAATAAATGGTAATAGGGCTTTTAGTGCTTTCTTGTGGAAACTTGGATACTTGATCTTGTTGATTTTCATCCAAAAATCAACTAAAATAATACTACTGTTGAACATATCTTTCACGGTGCTGTCACTTGTCAGATCAATAAACGATTCTTCGTCAGCAACGCCTGCATCTAAGTATTCTGTGAACGGATTTCTAATCTACTCTAAGTCACTCGTATTATAAGGTGGATTTTTTTCTTTTTTTTTTTACATAATGCATATATTTATTTTATGATATTTTGTGTACAAATGAAAATGGTTTCGCGTACCACCTGAAATGGGTCCGAGTACCACCGGTGGTACGCGAACCACCGTTTGAGAACCCATGATATACAGGGCGTCCCAAAAGTCCGAGACCACCTGAAAATCTTTTGATCGGCTATATGTGGAGTTTTGAAATTTTGCATGGTATTATATCCCAAATTAAACCACCTGATGATGTGACCAATTTTNAAGATTTTTTTATTTAATTAGAAGTACTTTGCAAAAAAAAAAAAATAATACACGCCTAGCATCTATGGTTTCAAAATGGCGGCCATTTGATATTTCCGAGATATGACTTCCAAGAGTGCCTAAAAGTAGGCGACGCAGCACTTGGAATTCCGAATGCAAAGGCCGCCACAGTTAATAAAAATAATAATAATCCCACGTAAACCGGGGACTCTGAGCCAAAAGCCATGATATTAGAGCACCCAATTTGACAAATAATACAAAATATTGGAGAAACCAAATGAATTTGTTCTGCTTATTTGGTTTGACCACTAGTAATAGGCGCATTGCATAGACATAATATTTACAGGCGCACATACAAGATCATCATTTTTTATATCCTCATGTAAATAATGAAGAATGAAATAGATCCATTTCACAAAGAACACATATCCCGAGAATTTCAAAAATCAGAAATATGAAACAAAACCCCATAAAAAATAAATTGAGAATCATGAAATCTTTAGTTTATTCTATTAGAGATTAGAGCTTTCACAATGCCACCCAGACTAATATCATGTCGATAATATTTGTTCACCCTATGTATACCGGGGTAAAAAGTGGAGTTCAGTAACGTTCACAATAAGTAAAAATGTATTCTATGCCATAAGGGAAGTGAGTATACGAGTGTCTGTAACTCGACACTTCCGTATTTTGCGTAGGATGTCAGAGGAGCGTTCACCTGTGAGAGCACATGAGTAAGTAAGGAAAAGCTCATAAGATCCTGCTGAAAGATATATACTAAAAATAATAATAACAGTTTCAACATTTTTGGAAATTCTTTTTAGCCCTGACATTTAACAAGAAAAGTTTGAACTTAAAATAAATGAAAATTTTTGACGTCATGTCCTCTGTGGATAGAGGGACTTGAAAAGAATACTTCCAAGGCACCCAAGTCCATTCCAGTCGTAAAAGGCGACTAAAGAAATCCTTTATCCTTTCCATTACTCATGCAGAAAGCAAGGAGAAGCTACATCATTATATCCTTCCTATATCCCCGGTGGATAGAGGGACTTGAAAAGAATACTTCCAAGGCACCCAAGTCCAAACCGGACGTAAAAGACGACTAAAGGAAGAATCGGAAACGATATCCTTTCCATTACCCATGCAGAAAGCAAGGAGAAGCTACTGCATTATATCCTTCCTATGTCCCCTGTGGATAGGGGGACTTGAAAAGAATACTTCCAAGGCACCCAAGTCCATGCCAGTCGTAAAAGGCGACTAAAGGAAGGGTCGGAAACGATATCTTTTCCATATATATTTTTTTTTTTTTTCAATTCAATCCTCTGATTAATTTTATTTAACAAAGTTTTTATACAAAGATAAGTTTCCTCAGTCTAATATGACTGCTAAGGAATTACCCATGCAGAAAGCAAGGAGACTGCATTATCCGTGAGGATTCTCAACTATCAACAACTCATGGGGAGTTGTTGCAAACTAGCCCCACGTCTCGTCTGTTAACCTACGACGATGATGACGTCATGAAGAGGTATGAAATGGAAGAGACGCGTCTCAAAGATCGAATGAAGTGAAGTCTAGTTTTGACACAACAAATTTTTGTTTGTTTGTCATTCTGTATCAAGGATAACTCTCGAACCTCTTATCCGAATCTGATATGAACATGCTTTGATTATATTCATAATTTTAAATCAATCTAGCTCTGATGATGTACACAGAAGACAGTTTCAAACTAGTCAGTAGGCACCGAACAAAGGGTTTTGACATGCTAGAATTGGGGAAAGCAACGCCAACCCCAAATAGAAATGGGAAAGGGTGAAGTTAAAGAGAGTAGGCACCGAACAAAATGTTGTNGAAAAATAATCAAAGCTAAAGAGAGTAGACACCGAACAAAAGGATGTGGCATGGTAGAATTAAGGAAAGCAACGACAACCCCAAATAGAATTGGGACAGGGTGAAATTAAAGAAGACCGCTATATTTCAATCTTAATGAGGAGAGAAAGTAAAGTGCGATTTGTTGCAATCCCCAAGCCAGTTATGAACGAGGAAAACCATTTGGCGCGTTCATTATTAGCATGTGACAAAATTTATTTATACCGATCTGGTTCTAATATTGTTCTACCACGCCACGCCCAGATTAGCATTATAAAAACCAATCCAACACTTATCTTGCACATACTGTTCAGTTTTCTTTTGTAGTGTAGGCACTTAGTACAGAGTCGAGAAAAATTTGGTTTTCTCTTCCTACAGCCAAAGAACTTAATATGAATTCATTTGTAAGTACCTAATTTTAATAATTGTGAACGTTACTCCAATTTTGACCTCGGTATACATCCCCAAATGCACTTGTATATGTGTATTATTATTAATTATTGTGTTTCAGAGGTTTCTTAAACCTCTGACACATTACAATAAGATACACATTAGAATAAGGTTTCTTAAACCTCTGTCACATTACAATTATGTGTATATGTTTGTTTGTTACGAGCTGCAAGACACAAGTTTCATCTAAATTTGACGACATATATGTTTGGAACATGAAGGAAATTTTGTTGTATAGTTTTGATGGGCCCCGGGGGGTTTAATATTGTGTTGTTTAAAAATCATTTTTATCTTTTAAGCGGTTTGTTATAGAAACGTAAAATTGATATGTTATGGATGGTGTTAAGGGCTTTTCGATTTTGAAAAAATTCAGAGCCCTGCCCCTCCAGGTGGAATAATATTTTATTTTTTTAAATTTGATAGAGATATATTTTTCTATAAAAAATGACTATGACTACAACACTAACGTGAACACCTGATAATATTGATCCACTAGTATGTGTGTATGTATGTTTGTTTGTTACAAGCCATAATTTTCATCCGATAAAGAGCCACTGTACTAAGTACTCATCTGTTTTCACTTTCTCGTTGCTTTGTTTCACAGGTCCTCCTCGTTGTCACCTTCTTCGCTGTTGCATCAGCTAAACCAAATCCTCACCCTCCACTGTACGTTCCAGCTCCTCATGTTGTTCCAGCTCATGTGGGTACAGCCTATACCAAAACTATCCACTATGCTGAACAACCATACATTGCTGGATACCATGAAACCATTTACAAACCAGATTTAGGACATTTGGCAACTCCGCCACACACTGTTATTCAAGAAAAGGTTCCAGCACCAACCAGACTGGTTGAAACCATCGTTCCAGAAGTAACCAAAGTGGAACCAGTTCCAGTTGTACATACTCCAGTGATTCATGCTGCTCCGGTTCCATTGTACTATCCCGCTCCCGCTCACCCAGCTCCAGCACATCCTGCTGCAGTACCAGCACACCCAGCTCCAGTAGTCAAAGTTCCAGTACCAGTACATCCTCCGGCACCATCTGTAGCGCCAGTCATTGTGAGCAAAGTTGAAAAATCTGCGCCAGTTGTTAAAAGTGTACATGCGCCATATCCAGTATTCACTCCACCAGTTGTCGTACCATCAGCCCCATATTATTATCCAGTACATCCAGCACCCGCACACCCAGCACCTGCACACCCAGCTCCCGCGCCAGCTCATCCAGCCCCATCTGTCTACACTTATCATTACTAAAGACAATAAATTTAAACAGTCCCCACATCAGGGGCGGATCCAGGGGGGCGAAGGGGTGATCGCCTCCCTCCCAGAGGCCTCAGATTTTTTTTCATTGAAACAAAANTATATGGAGCATTTACAATTTTCCTGTCATATTTATTCTTGTATTGCTGTAATGGCTTAAGACCACACCAATGCAGAATATGTCAACATTTCAACTGACTACCCCTTACAACTTTCTGACGGTTCTTGACATAGAATATGGTGACGCGAAACTCCGGAAGTCAAAGAGCGAAGGGCATGTCAAGGCTGAATATAATCTTTAGAATTACTATTAAAATTAACTTATTCCTGTAAATGACCTCAATGAAGGTCATTAAAGGTCATTACTAGGGAGTAGTATCTCAGATAATTTTACTAAAAAGTACTTGATCATGGAATTTTTTACGCCACCGTTTGGTATTTACCTCCGTAGACTCCGTAGAGTAATTAAAGATAAGATTTTTTTATTTATTTTCCGAACGTTGTGCGATCTTTTTTATACAAGGATAACTCTCGAACGCCTTTATACCACGATAACTCTTGAAAGCCTTTATAGCATGATAACTCTCGAATGCCTTTATACAACGATACAATGATAACTGTCGAACGCATTTATACCACGATAACTCTCGAACGCCTTTATACAACGATAACTCTCGAACGACTTTATACCACGATAACTCTCGAGCGCCTTATCCGATTTGGATGAAATGAGGTCATTCATTATATTCAAAAAATTAGGTGATTCGTTTTTGGACCATGGTGTGCCAAACCGTGGTCAATTGGTAGCCATTTAATTGAGTGAGGTCTACAGTTCACAGAACTACTAGATTATTTATGACCGTGAAAACTTGACTACGTGGGTAAAACCCATGTGACCTCAGCCCGGGAATGCTTAGGAGTAAATAGTATTCCATTATAGAAAATAAAATGGTTTAAAATTAGATGAATGGGGAGACCGAAACAAACGTCATTGGCAAACGTCATTGGCATTGAAAACCAATTCAATGTCTTGAAAGTCATAAGTTTAGTTTATTGACTCGACAGTGGACAGTGGTCAAACGGTATAGATTTTATGAGCAGTGTAATCAAGTCATNGAGTCATTTGGGGTTGAACTATATTTTATGATCAGTGTAATGAAGTCATATTTGCCAATACAGGGTGAGTAATTTGGGATTGAACTACATTTTATGATCAGTGTAATAAAGTCATAGTTTCCAAAACAGGGTGAGTCATTTGAGGTTGAACTACATTTAATGATCAGTGTAATAAAGTCATATTTGCCAAGACGAGGTGAGTCATTTGTGGTTGAACTACATTTTATGATCAGTGCAATAAAGGGGACCAGACAGATATTAATTAATTTTTTTCTGAACAACTAACCTAACTTAAAGTATGATTAATTGAAAGTAGAAGGTTAATTTTCACGATTAAATGCTGGGAAATACGAGAAAACTCACTTTTAAATGTTTAATTCACAATTTTATTGCTTGAAAATCGACGAAACTTTGGAGAAA
>CM022882.1:6842046-6856603 GCA_012654025.1 Pachypsylla venusta | reverse complement strand
TTTCTTTACAGGACATTTTAATTTTGCAGTTTATTTCAATTTTGTCAATCCAATTTTCTGTTTCGATTAACTTTTTTTTTATATACATATGTTTTTGTTTGAATATTAAGGGTGGGGGGTATTTTGTATCCCAATTTTGTAATGTGTCAGCGGTTTTTTAACCCTCTGAAACACAGTAAATAATAATAATAATACAAACCATTATTATTATTAAAAAAAACTGACAAAGGATACCATCATGTAATGTTGACTTGCTCGAAATAAAAATGAGACTGAGATTTCTTTAACATATCAAAATGTTAAATATGGTTTCGGACGATGACTAGGTTAGCCCGTAGATATTGTTTCTTAGGATGGAGATGGAGCTTCTTATAGCTAACTGAGAAATAACTTTCACCATGCTTTCTTTGATATTAGATCTTCTACAAAAGTTATGGAAAAAAAATTTAAGTCCCTAGCGCTCAATATTTTCTGTTTAGACATAATTAATGAAAACCGCTAAAAAACTGAAAACCAAAAGTTTCGGCGCACAAACAAACCCCAACCTGAAACTAGATACCAAATTTCATCCAAATCAGTCAACGCGCTTACGGTCGGGTCCTCCATGGTATTTTTTTATATTTTTAATGAATATTAAAGAATAATTATAAAATTAAAACAAACAAAAAAATAACAAGAACAGAAAAAGAAAATAAAATAAAATAGTTATTTATAGAAAAAAATATCTTAATCAAATTTTAAAAAGTCATTTTCAAAAAACAAAATATTGGGTTCCCTGCCTCCCCCCCCCACCCCGGGGGTCAGTCCCTCAAATTTATCAAAATCGAAAACTCCTTAACATCTGCCATAACATATCTAAATTTTACGTTTCTACATCAAAAAGATAAAAATCAATTTTAAAAAACACAATATTGAACCCCCTGGGGCAACCCGGGCCCCCAAATTTCAAAATCAAAAAGCCCTTAACTTCACCCATAGCATATCAAAATTTTACGTTTCCACAACAATCCGCTAAAAAGATAAAAATCATTTTCCAAAAACATAATATTGGGCCCTCTGGGGACCTCCGGGGAGCCCAGGGGCGAGCCAATGTCAGGCCCACAAATTTTTCATGTCCTAAATATGTATACTAAATTTAGTCAAAATCGGATGAAAATTGTGACTTGAGAGAGAGAGAAAAAAAAAGTTAATTCAAAGGGCGGCGTTAATTCCTGAGGAATTCTCTTCCTCCCAACTGTTTCTTCATCCTCCGACCATTTCTTCACCCCCATCTTTATCTTAGGAAGGGTTGGGAGTTTCCTAATGTCGTCGGGTAAGTGTATTGTGAATAATTTGAATTTGAACAGTCGGTCGTCCGATGAAATGCACAGAATCAACTTCACAATCCTTTATTTACAATGAAATCCAAACGTTTCATGGCCATTGAACCAAGACTTCAACACATAGACAGAGAGAGAGAGATCCACCGCATGATAGAATCTATATCTTGTCTGAATCTCTGACGCAGAACAATACATTAATAACAACATCATCATCTTGCTTTAATGTCCTTACTTCTGGGATTTCCCCCTAAGATACCTAATCATTATGTTATGCAAGATATACGTCTATTATACCAACTCGCGAGTTGACCCGGTTTCTCACTAAACCAATTCTAAAATATTTTAATATCAATTGCCAAGTCTGAGATCTTTGTTCCTATAAGTATATTCCTACTAAGGGGAATTCCTAGACCTTCAAAATGTACGTAGTTAAGGGGTCTTTTTTTTCTTTTTTAATTTGCCTTAACCGCCTTAACGTCTCTTTAACATCTAATGGGGTTTCACACTCCATTCGCTGGAAAATTGCAAACCAGCTACCCACATTGACCTCACCCAGCCTGGGTTTGGCCGGAAAAATAGCCAGCATCACGAGGGCGCAAACCCAAGTGAACAGGCACATGGTACAACCTCGATGGACCTTAACTTCAGTGATCCAACGGGAACTGGTGTATTCAACGTGCCATAGACNAAGAAACTCTGCCAATGTGACACATGGGTTTATTATTTTATGGGCTAAAATAATCCTCCCCCTCAAAATTTAAAATTTTACATTTCTAGATACGTAGAATACAAAAATCGAATAAAACAAATCCGTTTGTCCTCCAACCGCACTTTTACCACTTAGCGTTCTTAGCGTTCGCCGATTTGGATGAGAGGTCCCATCTGGGGTCTCATTGGGCCCCGAAACTTTTGGGTGTAATTGAATATAACGTTGGCGGTTTTTGCCGCTTTTTAGCGATTTTCAGTATTATTGTTCATTTCCCTTTTTCAGTAAAACAGAATGGTAAGAGTTTTTTTTAATCGTTCAGAGTTCTCTCAATCGTCCTCACAGGGGCAGGAGCGGGTGCAAAAATATATAAGGAAAATATGTGTAAAATATGTGCGATAAAAATTATGTGGGCCCCCGGCACATCAGGGGGGGGGAAATGAAAGAAAAATACATGTAAAATATATGTGTGAGAAAAAATATGTGGGCCCCCGGCTCATCGGGGGGGCAAAAATATTTCTTTTTTTCTCCGTTATCACCTGTACTTGAGGACCACCAGCAAGTTCTTGCACTATTATTATTACTAATTTATTATCCAACAGAAAACTTTAATGTGGGCCTCCCCTTCTTCCAATATGCCCGGGAGGAGCCTGGAGCACCAGTCCGTCCCTGTGTCCTCAGGATTTTGGGCTCTAGTCCTTTTAATTGAACACACTTTATATATTACCCATTACCTACCTATTACATTTTTTTATTTAATTTATGAAATTTCCAATAAAACTTATTAGGTTTTTTATTGGAATTTATCAAAATAAAATGATTTATAATAAAACCAAATGGAAACAGATCGATCTCATGATGTGTTCTAATAAATATGAAATCCGTGATATAATATTAATGTAATCAAATGAACCAAATCATCAAACACTAACCTACAAGTACTATTATAAAACTCCACTTGAGTGCGAGTTGGAGTAGCCACTACCACTTGAGTGTCCGATTTGTATATTTTATAAAATGTTTTATAATATTACTTGTATTAACTCATATTATCGCCATCCTACATATTGTACATATTCACCCAAAAACGCACTTCGTATGCTGTAACTGTAACGTAAGAACGGAAAGATTTTTTACCCCCACAAAAACGACATCCCAGTAATCGCATTTTTTTAAACAAAATAAAAAATGTAGTTCTTTATGATAAAATTCTTCACTTTGTGTCAATATTTTAGTTTGATATTTATAGCTCAGGGCCATATTATAAAATTCCACTTGAGTGCGACTTGGAGTGATCACTACACTTGAGTGACTTTTTTTTTTTTTTTAATTTGGCTTAACGTCTCTTTCACATCTATGGGTCATTTAAGACGGGGGTTTTACCCTCCATTCGCTGGAAATTTGCAAACCAGCTACCCACATTGACCTCACCCAGCCTGGGTTGGGCCGGAAAAAAGAGCCAACGATACGTGGTGTTCCCAAGCGGTCACCCATCCAAGTACTGACCACGCCCGACGTTGCTTAACTTCAGTGATCTGACGGGAACTGGTGTATTCAACGTGGTATGATCGTTGGCAAGTTGAGTGACTAATTTGTATTTTAAAAAATGTTCTGACCAAAAAATTTACATGTAATTTTATTATAATATAAAAAGAGAAATTTTGCAAGGCCACTTCGCTCCTAAATATTATTCCAACATATTTATTACCGATTACTTATGTTATATTTTGAAAAGTCAATGGTTTCTTTTAACCTGCATGTATGGGCACGTTGAATACACCAGTTTCCGTTAGATCACTGAAGTTAAGCAACGTCCAGCGAGGTTTTTTATGTTAGTGTCCACGTGGGTTCTTGCCCTTATGATGCTGGTTATTTTTCCGGCCCAACCCAGGCTGTATGAGGTCAATGTGGGTAGCTTGTTTGCAAGTTTCCAGCAAATGGAGAGTAATACCCCTGTCTCGAATGACCAATAGATGTTAAAGAGACGTGAAGCCAAATAAAATAAAAAAATTGTTTCCGCCGTTGAAGCAGTGGCGGTGAAGACATCCCCACCGAACCCACGGTGTTGGGGCCCGGGCGAAATCTTGCTATACGCGACATGATGTGTATTCGCCTGTGGATCTATGAGAAAGCTTCCCAGTCTATCCTGGATCTTGAATAGCACAACGGCTGCAAGAAAAAGACATTACGTAGTTTTAATCATAATGACGTATCTATAGGCGCTCGGCAGTGCGCCAATCCAAATTCCAGCCCAAACTCGCAGTCTGTATGCATATTACGTCGCGTATAGCAAGATTTCTCAGGAATATCGAAGCCTCATAGACACAAAGTAAAATCCTTTGAGGAAACTTTTAGGCTATGTATAGCAAGATTTCTCAGGAATATCGAAGCCTAATGACACTAAGTAAAATCCTTTGAGGAAACTTTTAGGCTATGTAGGTATAGCAAGATTTCTCAGGAATATCGAAGCCTGATAGACACAAAGCAAAATCCTTTGAAGAAACTTTTAGGCTATGTAATCTACGGAATATCGAAGGCTGATAGACGCAAAGTAAAATCCTTTGAAGAAACTTTTAGGCTATGTAATCTACCGAATATCGAAGGCTGATAGACACAAAGTAAAATCCTTTGAGGAAACTTTTAGGCCTATGCATAGCAAGATTTCTCAGGAATATCGAAGCCTAATGACCACACAAAGTAAAATTCTTTGAGGAAACTTTCAGGCTGGAGAGGAATCTGCACCAATATAATCATCAATTCTTAGAAATCCCACCATCATGGAGTGGAATTCATCATCAATTCTCAGAAATCCCATCATCATAGAGAGGAATTCATCATCAATTCGTAGAAACCTCATCATCATGGAGAGGAATTCATCATCATTTCGTAGAAATCCCATCATCATGGAGAGGAATTCATCATCAATTCTTAGAAATCCCATCATCATGGAAATTCATCATCAATTCTTAGAAATCTCATCATCATGGAGCGGAATTCATCATCAATTCGTAGAAATCCCATTATCATGGAGCGGAATTCATCATCAATACGTAGAAATCTCATCATCATAGAGAGGAATTCATCATCAATTCGTGGAAATCTTATCATCATGGAGAGAAATTCATCATCAATTCGTAGAAATCTCATCATCATGGAGAGGAATTTTTCATCAATTCGTAAAAATCTCATCATCATGGAGAGGAATTCATCATCAATTCGTAGAAATCTCATCATCATGGAGAGGAATTCATCATCAATTCGTAGAAATCACATCATCATGGAGAGGAACCATCATCAATTCGTAGAAATCTCATCATCATGGAGAGGAATTCATCATCAATTCGTAGAAATCCCATTGTCATGGAGCGGAATCTGCACCAAGGTAATCATGAACAATTAGTCTGCCACCAAACATTGTCTGGTCGGGTTTTTTTCAGTGCAATGGAGAGGGTCATTTATATACAAACATCTTATTAGAATATTTATTTCAGTTCATCCTAACTTGGCGAGTGAAAGTACCTTCATCTGATTATAAGATACCTATTTACTCTTATTTTTATCAAAACTAAAGTTGAACTTTAATATCAAATTCAATTAGATTTAATTTAATGTTTAGTGAAATAAATATCGTTTAATTTATGAAAAAATCTTTGAATTAAAGTGTTTGCTTTTGGCTATTGTTAGGAGTGTTTTTACAGTATTTTTTTTTTTTTTTTTTTTTTTTTTTTTTTTTTTTTTACTGTGGTTGTGATTTAAATTTTGAATGATTCATTGAAAAAATTTCAGCAGGTATGTGTATTACCATTTTCTTTTATTACTATCTGGTGCCTGTGTACCTTGCACCCAATTGTCTTTTGTTGATCCAAATTTTTCCCAACAAACAAGGCAAAATCAAGATTTGTCCTCCTCATCTTCTTCTTCATATTTTTGCATCTTGGTATATCTCTTGGCTAAAAGAGTTTTCTTCTCCACAACATTCTTCTTTGACGGTCCCCTCCATCTGGTCAGGAGACGTACTGTCACTCTCTGTTTTACGCTTTTTGCCCGTAAAAGTGTCCTTTGTGCCGTAAAAGTGACTTTTGTGCCCATATAAGTGTATTTTGTGTCCGTAAAAGTGTTCTTTGTGCCCCTAAAATTTTCCTTTGTGCTCCTAAAAGTGTCCTTTGTGCCCGTAAAATTCATAGGAGTCGGCGTAGAATTCTTTCACCCATAATGATTCAGTCTGTTTTTTTTTTCTTTTCGAATATTGGAAAATTGCCATTCTACTCCTTTTTCTTTAACTTCACCTTTTCTCAATTCTATTTGGGGTCGGCGTTGCTTTCCTTAGTACTACCATGCCACAACCTTTTGTTCGGTGTTATACTCTTTTGGTGTAAACCTTTCCCGGGACGGTAACCCTAGCATCTCACAGTATCAATTGAAACTGTGTAGAAACTAGCTTTTTTGCTGATGATCTATCATCATTGGTTTGAAGCAGTGTTCTTTAAAGGACCGTCACCTAATGAAGCTGGTTTGCTCCCCTCGGTGGCTACATTATTGGAAAATGCCATTCCTCGAATACGAACCAAAATAGAATGGAATTTATATTTTCCCTAAAAGGTTTGGGTATGGTTGTTATTATTATTGAACTGGTTGCAGGTCGCTTTTGAGACTGCAATTATCACTGCGACCTTTATTTACTGAGAGATACTGATGCTGGACAGACACCTTCGATTATTATATAACTGGTTGCAGGTCGCTATTGAAACTGCAATTATCACTGCGACCTTTATTTACTGAGACTTTCTGATGCTGGACAGACACCTTCGATTATTATATAACTGGTTGCAGGTCGCTATTTAAACTGCAATTATCACTGCGACCTTTATTTACTGAGAGCTTCTGATGCTGGATAGACACCTTCCATTATTATGTAACTGGTTGCAGGTCACTATTGAAACTGAAATTATCACTGCGACCTTTATTTACTGAGAGCTACTGATGCTGGACAGACACCTTCGATTATTATATAACTGGTTGCAGATCTCTATTGAAACTGCAATTATCACTGCGACCTTTATTTACTGAGAGCTACTGATGCTGGACAGACACCTTCGATTATTATATAACTGGTTGCAGGTCACTATTGAAACTGCAATTATCACTGCGACCTTTATTTACTGAGAGCTTCTGATGCTGAACAGACACCTTCGATTATTATATAACTGGTTGCAGGTCGCTATTGAAACTGCAATTATCACTGCGACCTTTATTTACTGCGACCTTTATTTACGCATCATACTCGATTTGCACCAAGAAGGTACCGGTTTCAAATCCTGGTCAGGTCGAAAATTTGAAAAAGGGTTTTTCAAATTTTCTACTTGGTCTGGTTGTGTACGGGGGTAACTCAGCCTCCTGATGACAATTGAGTAGCTATGGTACTAGCGACAAGTGGTAGCATTATAAGGTAATCGTTAAATTTCATTCAATTACTCTCAAATGAAAAAGTCGACGAAATTGACGAAATTTAAAACTAAAAATTATCTCCTTCAAAAAAGTAAATTTAGTCTCCAAAGACATTTACAACGATATTTGTTAATTCTTTATATCATCAGAAACACGTGGTCATGCCTTGGCCTCTCCTTGTGGACCAAAACAACACTTGAAATGTCTTTATATAATCAGAAACACGTGGTCATGCCACAACCATTCCTTGTGGCCCAAAACAACACCTAAAATATCTTTATATTATCAGAAACACGTGGTCATGCCTCAGCCTCTCCTTGTGGCCTAAAACAACACCTAAAATATCTTTATATTATCAGAAACACGTGGTCAAGCCTCGGCCTCTCCTTGCGGAATGCGGACCAAAACACAATGACGGTGGTCTCTTCTAATGAACCGAATAGGAAGATAGAGTTCATCATCAGGTCATTAGGATCCATTGGTAACTAGAAGACCTTGATCTTGAGTCACTTTCAGTTTTTGGTGTTGTGGATCTCCCGCTGCATCCATCAATTACATCATTTTTTTAACACACTTTCTCAAATCAGTGGCGTAGGTTTATGTTGAACTTTTCTTAATATCCAGTGTCGTAGGTATATTGTTGAACTTTTCTTAATATCCAGTGGCGTAGGCTTATGTTGAACTTTTCTTAATATCCAGTGTCGTATGTATTATGTTGAACTTTTCTTAATATTCAGTGGCGTAGGTATTATTTTGAACTTTTCTTAATATCCAGTGGCGTAGGTNTGTAAAACGCAAAGCCCATTTGTTATACTGACTGACTGATAATCAACGTAGCTCCACGATGGCTAATCCTAGAGACTTGAAATTTGGCACACAGATTCCTTTTAGTATTTAGGTGCGTAATAAGAAAGGAAAAAATCTAAAGTTCAAGTGGAAGCAAATTACCGCCAAAAATGTCGCTTTTTAGCGCTTTATTTTGCATTTATTTTCTGGTCAAACTAAAGAAGATAACGAAAAAGGTCCGAGAACGGACCGCGCAAAATAGTATATAAGGAACCCACATAAAATATAAAATTTGGAATTTTCCGGTTTCTCCCCAATTTATGGCCGGTTTACACCGGCAAATCGAAATTAAGAAGTACCACAGCGGGATGAGCGAGAAAGGTGTTCCGCAGTAGAAAAAGTAATATCTTTAAGTAAAATAATGAATTCTCTAGATAGGAGCCATGCTCAGCCTGGGGGTCGATTCCACCATAAATCTAAAATTGAGAAGCTTTAATTTCGCATTCTCGAAATTGCTGTTGAATTACGTAACCGTTAGCGCGAAGCACGGGAGAACAGCTAGTTAGTTATATAAAAAACTCGCTGGGCGTTGCTTAACTTCAGTGATGGTGATCTGACGGGCACTGGTATATTCAACGTGCACTGGACGCTGACTACAGTCACATTGGACGACAATTTGTTTGTCCCATGAATCACTGATTGCTATTAGTCCATACTTATTTGATATGAAACCTTGCTGGGCGTTGCTTAACTTCAGTGATGGTGATCTGACGGGCACTGGTATATTCAACGTGCACTGGACGCTGACTACAGTCACATTGGACGACAATTTGTTTGTCCCATGAATCACTGATTGCAATTAGTCCATACTTATTTGATATGAATAGACAAGAAATTGGTATGACGATATTTAGCCAAGGTCATTTCTAATGTAAAAATTCCCCCTTCAACAATGCCAAATAATGATTCAACCAAATGGATTGTTTATCCACTTTTGACCACGGAATACATCCCGAAATGCACTTGTATATGTGTATGTTTGTTTGTTTTTACGCGATACAAGCTACAATTTTCGATTTTGACGAAATTTGGTATACATGTTTAGAGTATGAAGAAAATTTGCTGTATAGTTATTGCCAAGGGGATCCAATATTGTGTTTTTGAAAATGATTTTTACCCTTTTAGCGGTTTGTTGTAGAAACGTAAAATTTTGATATGTTATGGCTGTTATTATCTAAGGGGTTTTCGAATTTGAAAAATTTGAGTGTCCTGGGCCCCCCGGGGGGGCCCAGGTGGCCCAATGTTCTGTTTTTTAAAATGATTTTTTAAAATTTGATTTTGATATTTTTTTCTATAAATTACTGCAACACTAACGAGAAAAGAATGCTTCCAAGGCAGCCAATTCCATGCCAGTCATAAAAGGCGAATAAGGCAAGGGTCGGAAATAATATCTTTGTGAACGTTAGTGAACACCACCTTTGATTACGGTATACATGCCGAAATGCACTTGTATATGTGTATATACGTATGTATGTTACGCGATACAAGCCACAATTTTCATCCGATTGTGACGAAATTTGGCATACATGAATGTTATGAAGGAAATTTGCTGTATAGTTTTTGGGGGGTCCTGTGCCCCAGGAGGATCAATATTGTGTTTTTTTAAAATGATTTTTATTTTTTTAGCGGTTTGTTGCAGAAACGTAAAATTCTGATATATGAGATGGCTGGTGTTAAGGGCTTTCAAATTTTGATCATTTTGGGGGCCCTCAGCCCTGGGGGGAGGGCCACCAATATTTTGTTTTTTGAAAATGATTTTTCTCTTTTTAGTGGTTTTTTAGAGAAACGTAAATTTTGATATGTGATGGCTGGTGTTATGGGCTTTTTTGATTTTGAAAAATTGGGGCCTCACTTTTTTTTTCTTTCTTTTATATTTGATTAAGATATTTTTTTCTATTAATGACTAGATGACTACAAACTAAACACCTGATCATATTGATCCACTAGTTTACATTACCCATGCAGAAAGCAAGGAGAAGCTACTGCATTATCCGTAATGATTCTCAAGTATCAACAACTTATGGCGAGTTGCTGCAAACCAGCCCCGCGACTGTTAACCTATGGTGATGATGATTAGATTTGTATTTCCTATTTATATATCACGATCTTAAATTACACAGATCTTGAGTTCAAATCATTTCATCTGAGTGAAAGTTTGTAAAAAGAGGATTCACTTTTTATAACCTTCGCGTAGTTTCTTGTTGTTGCAAACATCCTTGTGAGGTGTGGGTGAGACAGATTATTTTAGAAATCTTGATTCTTAAACCTACTTTTTGAATAGGATTAGTGATATAATATAAGGTGGATTACCTAATACCTAAGTCCAATGGAGCCACTGAGGGGAGCCAGCTTCATTAGGTGACGGTCCTAAGCCCGTGTAAATGCAGAAGATTAGGTGTTAGGAAGGGAATCCGGCCTCTAAAAAAAACTCTGCTTCAAACCAATAATGAGAGATCATCAGCAAAAAGCGAGTTTCTACGCTGTTTCTATGGATACTGTAGGGAGCAAGCGAGGGTTACCATGCCAGGAAAGTGTTACCGGTAAAGAGAGTATGCCTACTTAAAACAAACAAAAGTTTGTGGCATGATAGAAAAAAGGAAAGCACTCACACAGTCTGGGGTGGGCCGGAAAAATAGACAGCATCACAAGGGCGCGAACCTACGTAGACCATGGACAGCTGCTTGGTATAACATCGCTGGACGTTGCTTAACTTCAGTGATCTAACGGGAACTGGTGTATTCAACGTGACATAGACGCTGGCTCGTTTTATGAAATTTTATGAGGATTTTTTTTTTTTAAATAAAAGAGGCTCTAGTCAATTTCTTAGTGGTTACCACTGGGCGTAGATGTTTACCACTGGCGAGATTACCACCTTACCATTAGAGCTCAATTTTTATGTGGTCAAATACTCAAATTAATGGGGAAAAATCCTGCCCCTGCTGGGCATTGAACCCACGCCCTCCTGTTTACCAGGCGAGCGCTTAACCACTGAGCTACCGAGGCAGGTTAATAGAGATAATAATAATTACATAATCAATCCTATTTGGGATTAGGTTAACAGATTAATTCAATCAGATTTTGGAACACAGACTTGAATCAGATTTGGGTTTTTGTAGGTGGAAATGACGACATCTTCGAAGATTTCAAATTGATTTCTATTTTATTTTACAGGGTCACCCATAAAAACCTGACACACCTAAATATGTAAATCAGAAATTTGTGTGTATGTGGTATTGGTTGTCTGTTACAATACCACAACCCAGACGGTAGCAGATAGCAAAAAATTGATAGGAATGGACCCCCCCACCACACACACACACAAAATCATGGTTTACGACCTCAGGAAAAATATCAGGACTAAAATAGGTCAAGCCGTTTTTGAGTTACGGGCAAAATTCTAATTTATTCACCAAAATCGGACAGTCACGGTCCGATATCTTCAATTTTGTCGCGACAACATATCAACTCAATGCGAGAAAGTTTTAGGTGGCCATTTAGTCCTAATTTTAGGACAGTTTCTGCAAAGGTATGGTCAGACATTCCAAAGTTACGAGATGGAAATCGGGAACAGACAAAATAAAATTTAGAAAATATTTAGAAATCTAAGACCTCTGGCGAAACGTTTAATTTTCGTTCTTTTTTTAAAGGTTGCACTATACAGGGTTCACATAAACCCATACTCCCCCNCCTGACACAAGTTAAATTTATGTAACTTTTTTATTTTTGAAGTTAATTAAATAGTTTTTATTGCATTTGAAAGCTGTAAAAAAGACGTTTAATGACAACTTTTCACACATGAGGAAAACGTGTTCGTTATGGAATATAACGCCCATCAAGTGACGGCCCTTTCGATCAATACACTGTTCCAGATGTTTTTTTTTTTTAACTGTTATTTACTTTGGTTAGTATTTGTCCAATCTATCAGATCAATATCATGTCGGATGGCTTCGGATTTAAATCCTTTATTATGTTTGGCTTGTGCATAGAAACCTTGGATTTTCTGAATCCCTAGAGAAATAAGTCGCCAAATTGAAAGATCAGTTGAGTATTAGGGTGTCCAGGGGATATCCCCAAAACATTTCTGTCAGAACACTCATGGACTTTTTTCTCTGAGGTTACTTAATGTCCAAGGTTTATATGCACAAGCCTCGCACAGTAATCCATTTGACAGGAAGCACATTAGACATGAAATTGTCTGATAGATCGACAAATGCCAACTAAAGTGAATAACAGTTTAAAAAAACGGCTGGAACTGTGCATTGATGGAAAGGGCCGTCAGTTGATGGGCGCTATATTCCATAACGAACACGTTTTACTCATGTGTGAAAAGTTGTCAATACCTACATGTCATTTTTCATCTTTCAAATGCAATTAAAACTGTTTAATTAACTTCAATAATAAAAAAGTTACATCAATTTAACATGTGTCAGGTTATTCTTGGTCACCCTATACATCAATTAAGTTTTGGCAAACTTGAAGTTGTTGCAAAGTTTCACTTTTCCGCCCATACAATGTCATTGAACAAATACATAATTCATTTTTGTGACATAATCATTATAGTGTTTCTATGTCAGACAAAATTATGTCAATCTCGATCAGAATACTAACGGATAATACAGAAGCTTGTCCTTGCTTTCTGTATGGGTAATGGAAAGGATATCGTTTTCGACGCTGCCCTTAGTTGCCTTTTACGACTGGTACGGACTTGGGTATTCTTTTTAAGTTCCCCTATCCACAGGGGACATAGGAAGGATATAATTCAGTAGCTTCTCCTTGCAATCTGGATGGGTAATGGAAAGGATATCGTTTCCGACCCTGCCCTTTGTCTCCTTTTACGACTGGTACGGACTTGGGTATTCTTTTTAAGTCCTCCTATCCACAGGGGACATAGGAAGGATATAATTGAGTAGCTTCTCCTTGCTTTCTGCATGGGTAATGGAAAAGAGATCGTTTCCTATTCCGACCCTTCCTTCAGTCGCTTTTAACGACTGGCCATGGGTTTGGTTGCCTTGGAAGTATTCTCTTTAAGTCCCCCTATATAGAGGGGACTATTGTTGTATAATCAGTACTGTTGACATTAAAATAGATCGAAGTGTTCATGTTAAGTACATGAATCCAAGAATTGCATGCATGAGTGGACCAAACACACAAACAACACAAATTAGTTGAGTATTACCAGCTTGGTAAATGTATTGTGTAATATATTGTTATATTGGACTCTGACACAATACCTACTATCTAATGTAAATTTAGTGTCAGTCCTAACAAGTACATTTACATATACCTCATACTGATGGACAATTGGCGGACATTACGTATTGTTAGGAATATTTAAGTAAATCAGGCGTCCATTGATTTTTAAGATACGTATACCCTAAACCCTAGCTATACTTATAAAACACAAAGCATAGATGGTATAATGACTGACTGACTCATAATCAAACTCGATCATGTCTAAACTTTGAAACATGAAATTAAAAACACTTGATCCACAGTTTCGCTTTAATTTGCAAAAAAAAAAATCGAAAAAAATGGCATAAACTTTATGGCGACTGACGACACTTTTTAGCGTTAAAATCACAGAACTCAAACTTTACACGTTTTAGAGATAAAATCACTGAACTCAAATTTTACACTTTTTAGCGATAAATCACAGAATTGAAATTTTATACTTTTTAGCGATAAAGTCAAAGAACTAAAATTTTACACTTTTTAGCGATAAATCACAGAACTAAAATTTTATACTTTTTAGCCGGTAAAATCTCTGAATTTTACACTTTTTACGATAAAATCACTGAACTCAAATTTTACCCTTTCTAGCGATAAAATCACAGAATTGAAATTTTATAGTTCTTATCGATACGTCACAGAACTCAAATTTTATACTTTTTAGCGGTAAAATCACAGAGCTCAAATTTTACACTTTTCAGCGGTAAAATCACAGATCTCAAATTTTACACTTTTTAGCGATAAAATCACAGAATTGAAATTTTATAGTTTATAGCGATAAAGTCACTGAACTCAAATTTTATACTTTTTAGCAATAAAATCAAAGAACTCAAAATTCACACTTTTCAGCGGTAAAATCACTGAACTCAAAATTTACACTTGTTAGCGATAAAGTCACAGAACTCAAATTTTATACATTTTCGCGGTAAAATCACAGAACTCAAATTTTATACTTTTTAGCGATAAATCACAGTTATTCTTTTTAGCCAGTAAAATCACTGAAATCAAG
>CM022882.1:6831348-6841946 GCA_012654025.1 Pachypsylla venusta | reverse complement strand
TTACAATAGACATCACTCCATCCATACAGAATGTCTTCATGACACATAAGTATCTGGAATTGCCTACTATCAGGCGAACAGGGAAAAGTTAGAACCTCAGTGGAAAGAATTAGAGGGGAATTTAAGGCTAATGAGATATTCTTCGTAAAAAAAAATCCCCCCCCGGCAAAATCGTGCGTCCCTCAACTTAACGAACGGAGGAGAAAGTCAATACCCTCACATGCGAAGATCGGATCGACCATTCATTGAAAGGCTATCCTGTACTGCCGTTCAAAAGGATTTTTGTTAGAGTATCACCGTATGAGAAGCAAGCTCTTCTTCACATGGCCAACATTGTGAAACAGTTTTTGAACAAAAACGAGATAGCAGACAGGGCCGACGAGAGAATATTCGGGCCCGGGACAGTCGGGACTAAAAAATTACGGGTCCCTTTACTAAAATAAACAAATTCTTTAAGGCCTCTCCAAAAGCCCGGAGGGATTACCTGCGTCACCCCCATGGTGAGGGTGGGGGGGGGGTCATGTGACGCGAGTTTTATCATATATGGATTATAGGAAAAATCAAACTTTTTCAAAAATTTCGGGGAGTGGGGGTTGAACCCTTAAAACCCTGTCCTGTATACGGCCAAAAAGAAGATGAATTCAAAAGACTTGAAACGTTTTACTAAAAATTCCGGTTTGACTTCTCTTTTGTTTGTTTCTTTGTACCATGATTGAACGCTTTTCGTATCGCCTGTGGCTATGGAGACTTGTAAAGAATACTTCCAAGGCACCCAAATCCANTAAAAAGAAACTTCCAAGGCACCCAAATCCATGCCAGTCGTAAAAGACGACTAAAGGAAGGGTCGGAAACGACATCTTTTCCATGCAGAAGCAAGGAGACGCTACTGCATTATCCGTAAGGATTCTCAAGTATCAACAACTCATGGTGAGTTGTTGCAAACCAGACTTTAACCCATGATGATGATGAACCAGAGGTAACCAAAAAATAAAATAAAGAAAATTACAGATCTCGTATAGCTATGATGATGAGATTAGGCTGATAAATTGTTGTACGTTGTTGTGCCAAACCGAGGTTCTATGGTAGCCAGGTCCGCCAAGAGAAAATCCGGGCCCGGCACTGAAAAGTTACGGGCCCCAAAAGCAAATAACCTAAACATTAAATATAAGTGTCCATGATGTATAATATAAACTAACCAGCTCTTTTCCCGTGCTTCGCTACGGATACAAAATTCAACAACAATTTCGAGATCGCGAAATTAAATCTTCTCAATTTTATATTTTTGGTGGAATCGACCCCAGAGTGAACACGGCTCCGATTTAGAAAATTCAATATTTTACTCAAAGATTTTACTTTTTGCACTGCGGAACACCTTCGTTTAAAATTTCAGCTTTCTGTCTCATCCGAAGTGATACTTCTTAACTATGGGTTTTTGGTGGAACCGACCCCCAGAGTGAGCACCGCTCCTAGTTAGAAAATTCAATATTTTACTCAGGTGTCTTACTGTTTGTACTTCGGAACACATTTATATCAAATTTCAGCTTTCTCGCTCATCCCTAAGTGGTACTTCTCAATTCCAATTTTTTGGTGGTGAAAACCGTCCATAAATCGGGTAGAAACCGGAAATTTTCAAATTTTATATTTTTTATGGGGTCCTTATATACTGTTTTGGGGGGGGGTCTATTTTCGGTAATTTTTTAAAAGAGATAACCTCTTTTAGTTTGCCCAGAAAAAAATTGCAAAAAGACCCGCTAAATAGCGTCATTTTTGGCGGTAACTTGCTCCCACTTGAACTTTTTTCCTTTCTTATTATGCACCTTCATACTAAAGGGGGTCTGTATGCCAAGTTTCAAGTCTCTACGTTTAGCCATCGTGGAGCTACGTTGATTATCAGTCAGTACGTCAGTCAGTCAGTAATACCAACTGGGCTTTGCGTTTTATAAGTATAGATAGATAGATGATGTTAAATTACTTCTATTAATAACAAAATCATGATCAATGAATCAAATCAATCAAGTTTTAAACTGTAGAAACTAGGTAATCGAGGTGGTAAAAGCTTTTTTTTTAAAAAAAAAGGATAGCACCTGGAATTCCGGGCCCCTCCAAAAATACCGGGCCCGGGGGGGATTCCCACCTCCTCTCGGCGGGCCTGATGGTACAGTTCACTGAACAACTTGTATTTTTTGTTTCAGAAATGTATTTCTATTTGAATTCAAAATTAGCAACATTGCTATTGGTCCTAATCAGTGTATCCGCAGAAGACAAATGGTCCTGGGGAGATGGAAAAGATAAAGAACTATCGTCAGTCGCTTCTATTTCCGAAGAATCTTCCAATGAAGGTTCGGCTTCAGCATCCTCTGAAAGTCTTCTGGATGATATTATCAATTCTGGTCGGCAAGGAAGAAATCTCAATGGATACGATGACGTGTATGCGGACCCAAATGTACAAAATGTATTGAAGAGTGATAACTTTACACAAGCAAGACATTTGATTAAAGATAGACTTTGTGATTTGGGACTGGGATCTGTGAGTAAAAATCTCTTCTGAACATCACACGACTTTCCTTATCTATAAAAAGAAGAAGAAAGTATTATAATGGGTTGAAATTTTCGAGTTTTCAATGCCAAAACACGTTTTGAAGTCCCCAGAGCGGAAACACAATTATACATTACACTTCAACCTAAGATGTATTTTTCAATTTCTTATATGAAATTGATATGAATTGGCAACAAATATCAAGATCTAGCTCTTTCCATTCTGGTTTTAGGCGGAACCACCAAAAAACGGCCTTCAACCGCTAATTAGTGGCCAACAATATATTACACTTCAACTCAAGTTGTACTCGTATTTTTCATTTTCTTGTATGCAATTTATATGAATAGGCGCCAAATTTCAAGTTCTAGCTCTTTCCATTCTGGTTTTAGGCGGAACCGCCAAAAAGCGGCCTTCAACCGCTAATTCGCGGCCAACAATATATTACACTTCAATCTAAGTTATATTTTTCAATGTCTTATATAAAATTGATATGAATACGCACCAAGTTTAAAGTTCTAGCTATTACCGTTCTCATTTTAAGCAGGATATGCTGAAACCGCTAAAAAGCGGCAAACCGCCAACGGTAAATTCAATTTCCACCAAATTTTGTTGTTCATGGCATAAAATTGACATACATACCAAATTTCAAGTTTCTAACACTTGCCGTTTTTGAGATATCTTGTTCACAGACAGACAGATAGACACACACACGGACCAATGACTGAAACTTGAGATTTGGGCTCTGGGGACCCCAAAACGTGTTTTGGTATTAAAAACTCGACATCGAAAATTTCAGTCCATTACAATACTTTCCTTTTTATAGGATAAGGAAAGTAAAAAATAATAGAAAATGATTTCCTTTTGTTGTACCTACACAAGCAAGACATTTGATTAGAGATAGACTTTGTGATTTGGGACTGGGATCTGTGAGTAAATAATAATAGAAAATGATTTCCTTTTGTTGTACCTACACAAGCAAGACATTTGATTAGAGATAGACTTTGTGATTTGGGACTGGGATCTGTGAGTAAATAATAATAGAAAATGATTTCCTTTTGTTGTACCTACACAAGCAAGACATTTGATTAGAGATAGACTTTGTGATTTGGGACTGGGATCTGTGAGTAAATAATAATAGAAAATGATTTCCTTTTGTTGTATCTACACAAGCAAGACATTTGATTAGAGATAGACTTTGTGATAGCCTCTCGAGCGATTTTGACTCCATGTGGTATAGTGCTCTGTGATAGATAAAGGGACCAGTGTTATCCTACAGCAATGGAGGGCATTTAGGTAGGTCACTAAATTCAAGTTAAGCCAACATCTATGGCGATCACTGAAATGAAGCAACTTCCAGCGAGGTTGTAACATGTGGATATCCACGTGAGTTCGTGTCCTCGTGATGCTGGCTATTTTTCCGGCTCAACCTAGGCTGGGTGAACTGAATGTGGGTAGCTAGTTGCAAATATCCAGCGAATGGAGGGTAAAACCCTCCGTCTCGAATGACCAATAGATGTTAAGCCGTTTCCAAAAAATGGGTGTGTCTACTTATGTACGCGCGTGAGAAGTTATACCTCTTTTTAAAAATAAATTTAATATTATTTCAAACAACATATTACCCCACCCGGGAGTGAACTCAGAACCTACCAACTATGAAACAGAGGCCTTGCCACTGGGCCACGCTGTTGTATGGATATAGAATGAGAAAATACAATATTTATTTTTACATTTTTTCATAACTAACTCCATCTTCATCATTTTTTCATAACTAACTCCATCTTCATCATTATTTCATAACTAACTTCATATGTGTTACACTGATGCGGTAATAATTTTAGGTTGCACTGATGCAGTGATAGTTTTGTGTACAGGTGCGCATCTTAAAATTTCGCTCTCATCATTTTTTCATAACGCGGCTAAAGAAGTATAACTTCAAAAATCAAATTAAATTTCGAACCTAATATTATTATTTACATAGTGCAGATGCAGAATAAGTTTGCTATATATCGGACGAAATTTGGCAGTCCTATAAAAGCACACACCCTATACCTAATTGCACCTGGAAAATGATTGCGATCCCATTTGATTTCAGTGTGACGAAGAATCTATTGAACCCAAACGTCCTTACATAAGTCCACAAGAAGTCATTTACGCCCAACCTGTTGGTTTAAAACCAGTTGGAAGACCAATCACTGCAATACCAATTAAATCAGGACACTCTTTAAATCACAACTATAACGGACCGAATTATCATCCTGGCCCAGGATACGGTCCACCAAGACCTGTACCATTTAATCCATCTGGATCTGCACCGATTTATTCAAATAGACCGCCAATCAATAAAGTTTCCGCACCTATTTATGGAAGTGCATCAAGACCGTCGCCAGTTTATGAACCAAATATTGTTGATAACTTTAATGGAGTTGAAAAGAAACCGGTTGTGGTTGTCAATGCAAATCATGGCGTTCAGGAACATGTTCATCATCACTACCATCATAGTGACGGTGGCATTAAAGGTAAATCAAATTGAAACAAATACTGCTGATAGATTTAATGGAGTTGAAAAGAAACCAATTGTGGTCTGAATTCAAATAATGGCGTTCAGGAACATGTTCATCATCACTACCATCATAGTGACGGTGGCATTAAAGGTAAATCAATTTGAAATATATATTGCTGATAGATTTAATGGAGTTGAAAAGAAACCAATTGTGGTTTGAATTCAAATAATGGCGTTCAGGAACATGTTCATCATCACTACCATCATAGTGACGGTGGCATTAAGGTAAATCAAATTGAAACAAAAATTGCTGATAGATGTAATGGAGTTGAAATGGAACCGGTTGTGGTTCTCAATTCAAATCATGGCGTTCAGGAACATGTTCATCATCACTACCATCATAGTGACGGTGGCATTAAAGGTAAATCAATTTGAAATATATATTGCTGATAGATTTAATGGAGTTGAAAAGAAGCCGGTTGTAGTTGTGAATTCAAATAATGGCGTTCAGGAGCATGTTCATCATCGCTACCATCATAGTGACGGTGGCATTAAAGGTAAATCAAATTGAATCAAATATTGTTGATAGCTTTAATGGAGTTGAAAAGAAACCGGTTGGGGTTGTGAATTCAAATAATAGCGTTCAGGAACATGTTCATCATCACTACCATCATAGTGACGGTGGCATTTAGGTAAATCAAATTGAAACAAAAATTGCTGATAGATGTAATGGAGTTGAAATGGAACTGGTTGTGGTTCTCAATTCAAATCATGGCGTTCAGGAACATGTGCATCATCATAATCATTAAAGGTAAATCAAATATTGTTGATAGCTTTAATGGAGTCATGAAAGATTAATTAAGAGCAGCTTTGTCGATCATTTGTCATTAAAGATTATTTAACCGCATCTTTCTTGATAATTTGTCATGGAAGATTAATTAAGAGAAGCTTTTTTGATCATTTGTCATGAAAGATTAATTAAGAGCAACTTTTTCGATCATTTGTCATGAAAGATTAATTAAGAGCATCTTTTTTGATCATTTGTCATGAAAGATTAATTAAGAGCATCTTTTTTGATCATTTGTCATGAATGATTAATTAAGAGCAACTTTTTCGATCATTTGCCATGAAAAATTAATTAAGAGCAACTTTTTCGATCATTTGTCATGAAAGATTAATTAAGAGCATCTTTTTTGATCATTTGTCATAAAGATTAATTAAGAGCAACTTTTTCGATCATTTGTCATTAAAGATTAATTAAGTGCAACTTTTTCGATCATTTATCAGAAAGATTAATTAAGAGCAGCTTTGTCGATCATCTCTCATGAAAGACTAATTGACTTCTTTGCTTCACCTTTGCAGATCCAATATCAAACACATTTGAAACAGGCAACAACTATCCAGCAGCTTCCAATAATTTCGTCTCTCCACGTCCAGTTTTGATTGGTGGATCAAGTCCTTCATCATTATATGGAACCACTGGCAGTGGTTTTGTTGGCTCGTCTCCATCGTATGGTGGAGGCATTGACACATATGGGTCAGCAAGTCCATTTTATAAGAAGGAATATAATGTGAAAAGACCGTACGCAAATAGTAGTAAGTATAAATATTTTGGGTCGCAAGTCGCAAAGGCTGAAGAGTACTACAGTAGAAAGTATACATATTTGGGTCGCAAGTGGCAAAGGCTGAAGAGTACTACAGAGGAAAGTATAAATATTTTGGTCGCAAGTCGCAAAGGCTAAAGAATACTACAGCAGAAAATATAAATATTTGGGTCGCAGGTCGCAAATGCTGAAGAGTACTACAGTCCCAGCCTGGGTTGGACCGAAAAAATAGCCAGCATCATGAGGTCGCGAACCCACATGGTACAAACCTTGCTAGACGTTGCTTCACTTCAGTGATCTAACGAAAACTGGTATATTCAACGTACCATTGACGCTGGCTCATTTTTATTATTATTTTGCAAATAATAATAAAATTTTATATCTTTAGAAAAACAGTACAATAAAATTCCTTATTTGAATTTATTAAAAAAAACTCGGAAACACCCTTCCAGTTAAGGGATGCCCGGTCCTTCCGAGACATTCTATATAGTAGGGCCCCCAAACGAGGGGCAGATACAGAGCGATCGGTGAGAGGGGGGGCGATTATGGTCGGCCATGATTCAGCTAATAATTTTCATGTGGTTTAAACGATATTTATGCATTTTTGTACAATTTTATACACAAATTATTAGGAAAATGATACCAGAATGTGTTTTTTTTTGGCCTTTGAGGTGACGATCGCCCTTTCCCTCCTCCTGAATCCGCCCCTGTCCCAAACTCAGCAACCGACATAACATTTCCTTTTTACTATTTCAGACTACAACTCCGTGACGTCTCCTAGCAATGCTTATGCCGATAAATATCCAGCTTATGAATCTCCTCGCTTGGACAACTCTGGTGGTTACTATCCAGGTGGAGGTTTTAATGGAGGTTATAATGGCATAGAAGAGAATTGTTATTGTGTCCCCTATGACCAATGTCTGCCTCATGAAATATCAAGGAAAGATGGACTCAATATCGACCCAAGGAGTAATCTGAAAAATATTGAAGCCATTGGACTGGATGAGGTCGTTGTGACTGATGGTAAGATTTACTGAAAATTTAAGTGATGTTGTTGGGGAGCTAATAAAACAAATTTGAAATTAAAATCTACATCAATAAAATCTTCATCATAAAATTAAAATCTTCATCAATGAAATTAAAATCTTCATCAGAAAATTAAAATCTTCATCAATGAAGATAAAATCTTCATCAAAGAAATTAAAATCTCCATCCCAAAATTAAAAGCTTCATCAATGAAAATAAAATCGTCATCAATGAAATTAAAATCTTCATCAAAAAAATTAAAATCTTCATCAATGAAATTAAAATGTTCATCAAAAAAATTAAAATCTTCATCAATGAAATTAAAATCTTCATCAAAAAATTAAAATCTTCATCAAAAAAATTAAAATCTTTATCAATGAAATTAAAATCTTCATCTTACTGATGACTCCAATACAAGTATTAATGTTGAGAAATAATCAGGGCCGTACCCAAGATTTTTTTGGGGGGGGCAGAAGGATTGACAACCAAGCCAGGACTAACACCTGAAAATGATCATGGAAGGTGATGTTGTTGTTGATGATGATGATGTTGTTGTTG
Source organism: Pachypsylla venusta (assembly GCA_012654025.1). Lineage (NCBI taxonomy): Eukaryota > Metazoa > Arthropoda > Insecta > Hemiptera > Aphalaridae > Pachypsylla > Pachypsylla venusta. The sequence goes on along the minus strand of CM022882.1, from coordinate 6,833,722 downwards.
TTGTTGTTGTTGTTGTTGTTGGTGGTGGTGGTGGTGAAGATGATGATGTTGTTATTATTATTGTGGATGATGTTGTTGTTTTGTTGTTGTTTGTGATGATAAGTTACACCTTACAATGTCATGCATAAAAAAAAATGAAATTTCGGGGACCCCGCCCCCTGGGTACGGCCTTGGAACTAATAATTTTGATTATTTTGTATGTTTTGGGATAGGTAACGGCACAATCATTTCTCATCATGTCAAACGAGATGAGGAAGCAAGTAAAGAAGATATCGAAGATAACAAAACGGACAAAATAGAATCCACAACAGAAGAGAAGAAGGAGCGAAGAAAGAGAGAGACTGACAGCGACACGTTGACAGATGAAAGCAAATTACAAGCGGTAAGTCAACTAGTAGCCAGGAGCGAAGAAAGAGAGAGACTGACAGCGACACGTTGACAGATGAAAGCAAATTACAAGCGGTAAGTCAAACTCTTAGGAGATATTGATGTCAAACTACTAGCCAGGAGCGAAGAGAGAGTTCTGGCTACTAGAGCGAGTTCTGGCTACAAGAGCGAAGTGCCAAGACTAGTAGCCAAGAGCGAAGAAAGAGAGAGACTGACAGTGACACGTTGACAGATGAAAGCAAATTACAAACTCTTAGGAGATATTGATGTCAAACTACTAGCCAGGAGCGAAGAGAGAGTTCTGGCTACTAGAGAGAGTTCTGGCTACAAGAGCGAAGTGCCAAGACTAGTAGCCAAGAGGGAAGAAAGAGAGAGACTGACAGTGACACGTTGACAGATGAAAGCAAAGAGCGAAGGAGGAGAGAGACTGACAGTGACACGTTGACAGATTACGTTGACAGATGAAAGCAAATTATAAGCGGTAAGTCAAACTCTTAGGACACATTGATATCAAACTACTATTGCAGGGACGGAACTTGGGGGGGGGGCAAACGAGGTGGCTACCCAGGGCGCGAGGTTTCTGGGCGCCAAAACGGGCATAGTTCGAGGTCATAGTGGGAGGGGTCTTCAAAATGTGTGGTTGCCCCGTGTGCCGACTACCCTAGTTACGGGGTACTAGCGAAGGTTCTCTCTCCACCTGTTTTTGTAGAGCGTCCAACTGGTTCTATTTTCTTAAAAGCAATCTAAAAAAAAAATGGAAAAAATATCATCCTCACAATGGCCGGTTCCACGTACCTCGGCGAACTGGAACGCATACCAGCACAGTTCCACTGGAACGCATGCCATCACAAGTTTCACTCGAACGCATGCCATAAGTTCCACTCATCCAAAGATCCATTCAAAATAGGCAACCTCATATCAATCTATCTCTAGCATTTTTTCTAAACCAGAATCTCGAAATATGGGACAATAGTTGAAGAGGAACGACCTGTTCTAAAACAATGGTCCTTTGGGGGCTCCTAAATCAAAATAAATTTCTCAAATTTTTAAGGATGAAATTCCATAGGTCGGCTGCCTTTAAAACAAATAATTTTGTTTCGTGTTTTTCTGTGGTCTAAGTCTAACAAAGCGCCAATTTTAACTAAATAAAAAATGGAAACCTTTAAGGGTACGTCCCCAAATGGTACTTTATTTGATTTCGACAGTGCTGGCACATACAAAGCGTCAATTTTAACTAAATAAAAAATGGAAACCTTTACGGGTACGTCCCCAAATGGTACTTTAATTGATTTCGACAGTGCTGGCACATACAAAGCGCCAATTTTAACTAAATAAAAAATGGAAACCTTTACGGGTACGTCCCCAAATGGTACTTTAATTGATTTCGACAGTGCTGGCACAAATTTGGAGGGCATGAATTAAAATAATTTTCAATATATTTGTAGATACAGTAGGTTTATCTCAGAGGGGGAAACTGGGACGGTGATGGAGGAAATCACCCCCCCCCCCNAATCCCCCCCCCCCCCTCAGACCTGAAGAAATTAAACTGCGGAACACTTAATTTGGTGTTTATAAATACTACTGACATCCATGTCGATTATAATTTGTAGTCTCGATCCCCACCCCTCAACTGTGGAGACATGTATCCGCCTCTGGTTTATCTGCGCATGCTCTTTTATTTTTAATGCTTCATTATTTTCATTAATAATAATTCATATTTACACCACTATGCACTTTTCTACTAATATCAGAACTGTACAGAAAAAAGTGCACTCATTAAAACTGCATACTGTCCGGAAAATTGTCGAAAACGTTTTGCACTGTTAAGATTTTTATGTGATTTCTTACAAACATTTCGAAATCTTAATATATAAATCAGAAATTTGTGTGTACAATTGTACATATGTATGAGGGGTTATCTGTTACAATATCACAGCCCGAACGGTAGCAGATAGTAAGAAATAGGAATGGACCCCCCCCCCCCCAA
>CM022882.1:6777967-6823466 GCA_012654025.1 Pachypsylla venusta | reverse complement strand
CGTCTGTGGAGGTACCCTCATTGATGCATTCCATGTCATCACCGCGGCCCATTGTATAAAATCGTAAATCAAACCCCCAGAAAGTGTGTACGTATGTGGAGGTACCCTCATTGATACATTCCATGTCATCACCGCGGCCCATTGTATAAAATCATAAATCAAACCCCCAGAAAGTGTGTACGTCTGTGGAGGTACCCTCATTCATGCATTCCACGTCATCACCGCGGCCCATTGTATAAAATCGTAAGTCAAACCCCCAGAAAGTATGTACGTCTGTGGAGGTACCCTCATTGATGCATTCCATGTCATCACCGCGGCCCATTGTATAAAATCGTAAGTCAAAACTGTTTCTACTTATCCCACAGGGCTTTTTTATAACACCCCGCGCGTCCCTTTACCTCCCCGCTCAACCCCGAGGTCCGAGAAGTACGTTTACCTCCTTCCGCAGCCTCCAACTCTACGTCCTTGATCATTTTTGCGGAAAAATCTATATTGATGGTCAGAAATGGTCGCCGAAAAATTCGAATGGTTTAATGTCAAAATTTGAATGGATTCCGTTTTTATATTTTTTTTTATGGAAAGGTGAAGTCTCCGCAATGTTAGGCTGGGTCCTCAGCCTAACCTTGAGCAGAATTCACTCTCAACACGTTCTACACAGCTTAACAACCCGTTACTACTACCCATGTTCTCTCTGCTTCTAGAAACGAAGTTTGGGTACTCAGCTAGTATAATATGAAAAGATATACTAAATTTTATCATGACGAATTTTATATTTTTGGATTTGTGGACCCCTGCCCCAAAATCAAAATTTCTACAAAATACCAGAAACTGTCCAATATAATTCCCAGGTGACTGAATATACCAAATTTTATCAAAAGACGACTTTCTTATTTACAAATTTGTGGGCCCAACCAAAATTTCTACGAAATACCAAAAATTGTCCAATATAATTCCCAGGTGACTGAATATACCAAATTTTATCAAAATGAGACGACTTTTTTATTTACAAATTTGTGGGCCCAACCAAAATTTCTACGAAATACCAAAAATTGTCCAATATAATTCCCAGGTGACTGAATATACCAAATTTTATCAAAAGTCCATCACAGTCAACAACACATGCTATAATAGGCTAATTGGGCAAGTCCAATTTCATTAAACCCATAAACAGTCAACAACACATGCTATAGTAGGTTCAGTGGGCAAGTCCATCTTTCATTAAACCGATTTTGTTCTCTTCCACAGATACACTGCCTATGATTTGAGAGTTCGATTGGGCGAATGGGACGTAAACCATGACGTCGAATTCTATCCATACGTAGAACGTGACGTCACAAATCTAATCATTCATCCTGAATTTTACGCTGGTACATTGAACAACAATATTGCCGTTCTAAGATTGGACAAACCGGTTGACTTCACACAAAATCCACACATCAGTCCTGCATGTCTGCCAGAACCAAATTCTGAATATGCTGGAACCAGATGTTTTACAACCGGATGGGGCAAAGATGCTTTTGGTGACTTTGGAAAATATCAAAATATTTTGAAAGTAAGTAAAAATGATCGCGCCCACTTTCAGGGTACCGTGTGTCTTTCGGCCGTAATTTTGCCGCAATTCAAAAACGGGCGACGCGAGACATAATAGAGCATTGAAAAAAAATGTACGGCACTGGACGTATCCACTAAATCTGATGTGTTTGATTTTTGCAGGAAGTTGATGTCCCAGTAATATCACATCACCAATGTCAAGCTCAACTTCAACAAACCCGACTTGGATATGACTTCAAACTTTACCCTGGCAACGTTTGTGCTGGTGGTGAGGAAGGCAAAGATGCTTGTAAGGTAAGTCTTAGAGATGTGTCATCAAACTACGGTCCGAATGAACAAACTTTGCTATACTTTAGAGATCTGTCATAAGTGATTGATAAACTTTTCCCTGGCAACTGATGTGCTGGTGGTGAGGAAGGCAAAGATGCTTGTAACGTAAGTCTTAGAGATGTGTCATCAAACAGTTATGCTGTGATCCATTATAAGTTATTAGGTTTTCCAAATATACTGAAGTCTATTTGGATAATTGTTTTTAAAGTTGTGAGTGGTTAGCTCACAGCCAAAACACCAACCTGGTGGACCAGTTCGTTTCAACTTTTCAGCAAGGTGTGCACCTTGCTGAAAACAGGTCATTGCGAATGTGCCAGGTTCCGATCTCTGCCACATCAGCTTAGGCCCCATACCAAAGAAGATGACTCTGAGCAGTGCACTGAGGATGATTCGTTTACACCAATCAACCTTACCAGAGAAGGTGACTCTGATCTGCTTCTTATTTACACACTGGGATTGCTGGAGGCTTTCCCAATGAGAGGCTGCTTGCGACTACATCGTTAAGATTGCAGTCGGGCGATGGGTACGCCACATCCCTACGCCACAAAAAATTGGAGGAACATTGAATTTTGGTGACTCCGATCTGCTTCTTATTTACACATTAGGATTGCTGGAGGCTTTCCCAATGAGAGGCTGCTTGCGACTACATCGTTAAGATTGCAGTCGAGCGATGGGTACGCCACATCCCTACGACTCAAAAATTTGGAGGAACATTGAATTTTGGTGACTCTGATCTGCTTCTCATTTACACATTGGGATTGCTGGAGGCTTTCCCAATGAGAGGCTGCTTGCGACTACATCATTGAGATTGCAGTCGGGCGAAGGTACGCCACAAAAATTTGGAGGAACATTGAATTTTGGTGACTCTGAGCAGTGCAATGAGGAACCTCGGGATGATTCGTTTTCACCAATCATCCTTGCCAGAGGAGGTGACTCTGATTTGCTTCTCATTTACACACTGGGATTGCTGGAGGCTTTCCCAATGAGAGGCTGCTTGCGACTACATCGTTGAGATTGCAGTCAGGCGAAGGTACGCCACAAAAATTTGGAGGAACATTGAATTTTGGTGACTCTGAGCAGTGCAATGAGGAACCTCGGAATGATTCGTTTTCACCAATCATCCTTGCCAGAGGAGGTGACTCTGATCTGCTTCTCATTTACACACTGGGATTGCTGGAGGCTTTCCCAATGAGAGGCTGCTTGCGACTACATCGTTGAGATTGCGGTCGGGCGAAGGTACGCCACAAAAATTTGGAGGAACATTGAATTTTGGTGACTCTGAGCAGTGCAATGAGGAACCTCGGGATGATTCGTTTTCACCAATCATCCTTGCCAGAGGAGGTGACTCTGAGCTGCTTCTCATTTACACACTGGGATTGCTGGAGGCTTTCCCAATGAGAGGCTGCTTGCGACTACATCTTTAAGATTGCAGTCGGGCGATGGGTACGCCACATCCCTACGCCACAAAAATTTGGAGTACACTTGAATTTTGGTTTATTATTTTTTGTGAAAAAAAAAATTAAATGATCTATCGAAAAAGAGAAAATAGACGTCAGAGTGGGAATAACCGACTCTCGTGGCAGTTGAAAGTGAACGGTTGTCAGAGTATGATTATTTGATCTCCTCACGTAAGTCCTTCTGCATCTTTTAAATTACTATCCCTTCCAATAGCTCTCAGAGAACATTTGAAACATCTATGTATTTTAATTTTATTATTTAATAAAATTTCTAATTATTATTAATATTACTATCTAACCAAGGAATTATTTAATTCTTTAACCTTAGTAGACGTTCACTTATCCCTGAATTCTAAGGCGAGAGTTGGAGTCAGTTTGGGTCCTTGGAATTCTATTTATATAGAGACGAGTCCACAAAATGATTCACCAATGACTCTTGTTTTAGAAGTATCCCAACCCCTTAGGATTACAGTTGCAGGGGGCGGTTACAATACTCAAATCTAAATGAATGAAAAATACATAAAAAAAAATTGTAGAAGGCCAGCATCTATGGCACGTTGAATACACCAGTTCCCGTTGGATCGCTCAAGTTAAGCAACGTCTAGAGAGGTTGTATCATGTGAGTGCCCACGTAGATTCGAGCCCTCGTGATGCTGGCTATTTTTCCGGTCCAATCTAGGATGAAAGAGGTCATTGTAGGTAGTTGGTTTGCATGTTTTTATCGAATAGAGGGTAAAACCTCCGTCTCGAATTACCAATAGATATTAAAGGGACGTTAAGCCAAAGATTTTTTTTTTTTTAAAAAAAAAAAAATTACTTTGGTCACTAACTTCAATTCATTGAGTAGTGAGAAAATGAGTACCTAAAATGATTTCTTTTAATAGAAACTGTTTCTTTATTTTTTACAGAAAATGAGTACCTAAAATGATTACTTTTAATAAAAACTGTTTCTATTTTTTACAGAAAATGAGTACCTGAAATGCTTACTTTTAATAGAAACTGTTTCTATTTTTTACAGAAAATGAGTACCTAAAATGCATACTTTTAATAGAAACTGGTTCTATTTTTTTTTTTTTACAGAAAATGAGTACCTAAAATGCTTACTTTTTATAGAAACTGTTTCTATTTTTTTATAGAAAATGAGTACCTAAAACGATTTCTTTTAATAGAAACTGTTTCTTTATTTTTTACAGAAAATGAGTACCTAAAATGATTTCTTTTAATAGAAACTGTTTCTTTATTTTTTACAAGAAAATGAGTACCTAAAATGATTACTTTTAATAGAAACTGTTTCTATTATTTACAGGGTGACGGTGGAGGTCCAATGGTGTGTGAAAGAGGAGGTACTTGGCAAGTTGTTGGTATTGTCAGTTGGGGTATTGGGTGTGGCCAATATGGTGTTCCTGGTGTTTATGTTAAAGTGGCCTACTACTTAGATTGGATACGTCAAATTACTACTCCCAGATATTGAGAAAGTGGGTGGAAACATTGCCATAATTGTGTTACCTAACAACTAAAAGGCCTTTGATGATTCATAAATTTTGTGTCATCTTGAGTACCTACTGGCTTTTTGGTTGCTTTTTTTATTTATTTTTTTTTATTCATAAAACATTTAATTTACTGCCTTATATGTGGAAAAAATGTTGCGATCCAATTCATTTTCTTTGTCAATCCTTGTCAAAAACATTAAATGAGAAAATATCATTAAGAGGACGTTGGCGGTTTACAGAACAACTCAACTCAAAGATTTTAGAACATTTCCCTTATGACTGGTTTTAAGATGTTGTTTTTTTAATTTTTTTATGAAAGCCAACGATTTAGTACGTTAGATACAAAAGTCCCGTCAGATCACTGAAGTTAAGCAACGTCGAACGTGTTGAGTACTCGGATGAGTGTCCGCTCGGGAAGGAAAATGGTGTGAAAACTACAAGAGAGACTGTACAATATATTTTTTTACTCTTGTAATGCGGCCACTGTTCACATTAAAGTAACTCAGTGCACCCCGAACAACCAAATCCACTTCCGTCCGTATTCGAACCCGGGTCTCCCGCGTGGAAAGCCAGTGTGATACCCACTAGGCCAGGGAGGCTGCTGAATTAATAATACTTGGTATGTAGGACATTTTTGGGAGACTAGTTGGTTCTCAAAACTTGGCACCACTTCTGTTACATACAAAAAGTAAACATTTTTTTTCTTCAAAGTTTGAAACCAGTCATTAGTCTGTACAGATACATATCTAAATTTAAGATAACTAAATTAAAGTTAAATCCATTAATGTATTTCCAAAGGAAAAAAAATAAAATGAAAAAATATTCGTAAAAAAAATGTAGTTTATTATTTGTCTGTACAATGAACATCGATCTAATGTACATTGAAAGGGAAGGAAAAAATGAAAAAAATATTCGTACAAAAAAATGAAGTTTATTATTTGTCCGTACAATTGATCTAATGTACACATCGGAACATAAATATGATATTATTTTAACCGTGAGATATCTATTATTTTAAAGGGTCTTCGATGTAATTTCATGGAAAATTTGTGTTTTTTCGTATTTTCGTACTCGTTAAATGTTTCAATGTACTATGTGTGCCAAACGATGAGGATTAGTCGAGTCTGAAACCGGGGAGTAGTGTCTGGCAACCCTTTTCAAAAATTTTTTTTAAAAAATTAAAAACTCGTTTTTTATTGGCCGTAATGGGTCCATTTTGGACGGTTATACATACGCAATAGAGGCATGGCCGTAAAAACGTTTCCTAACCTCTCTAATTGGGTTAAAGTTGGTTAATAAAATTCAAAGGATTGCCAGACACTTCCCGGTTCCACCCCTGAAGATGCCGTCAAATCGGCGAAACATGTCGGGAAAACAACAAGATAACTGAATAAGTAAATCAAAGAGAAATAGTGAAGCGTAACAAAACCTGTGAATTGCTTCGTGTAAAGATACACTGGTGCTTTCCGGAACTTGGCCTGGCGGACTGCCGTGCGCTCAGATTAGTTTAAACCCCCCATATAAATGTCGGGAAACACTGTGCAAAACATTTACCTCTACAGTGCAAACAATTTGCCTCCACAGTGCAAACAATTTGTCCCCACTGTGCAAACAATTTGTCTCCAATGTACAAACAAGTTGCCTCCACTGTGCAAACAATTTGTCTCCACTGTGCAAGCAATTTGTCACCAATGTGCAAACAAGTTGCCTCCACTGTGCAAACAAGTTGCCTCCACTGTGCAAACAACTTGCCTCCACTGTGCACGTACACTTTAGGATTGTAATCAGGACTGCGAGAAGTTTGTACATTATTCTTAAACTAACTCAATCCGCAGAATTTGCCGAGAGAAAGCAAGCTTTAAGTTTAGCTGTTGGTAAGATATACAAAGGTTTACAAGGAATATAATTTCAACGTTCTGTCCATACTGCTCGACGCCAGATAATGTCCATGTTTACCAAATCGAACCCCAGTAGCCATTGCAGTGTGATCATTAAAAGCTGCCAATTCTTGCCATTGTTTACAAAGGAACACCCTGGAAAGAAGAAGAAAAAAATTAGCACATGCGTTTTTTTTATTTTGTCGGTCGGTAGCTGCGTGAAAGAAGGACAACATGATTCCGCCCGTCTATCTACATATATAGGATGTCCCAAAAGTCCGAGACCACATGAATATCTTTTGAACGGCTTTATGTATTGTGGAGTTTTGAAATTTTGTGTGACCAATTTTTCAGAGGCGGGTCCCATGTGGTGCCCACGGGGTCCATTTTTTGTTTTTTTAATACGAACTTTTTTAAATCTTGTGATACATTTTCTGAAAGAAAATAAAATTGGAAGTACTTTGCAGAAAAATTCCACACGTCTAGCGTGTTTGGTTTCAAAATGGCGGTCACTTGAAATTTCGAAGACATGACTTCCAAGAGTGTCTAAAACTACGCGAATTCTATTATTACTAAAAGTAAGCGAAGTGTGTAAAACTAGGCGAATTATGTCTAAAAAACAGGTTCCTTGACATTGGTGTCCTATGCAATCATTCAATATGCCATTGCAAATAATTCGCATAGTTTTAGACACTCTTGGAGGTCATGTCTTGGAAATTTCAAATGGCCGCCATTTTGAAACCAATATTTTTGTATTTTTTAGTGCACGTCATAGCAATACAAGATACCTTCATAAATATTTCAATAGCACTAAGTTTCAAAGCTGGTGTGCAATAGTCCTAACTAGTGGACGCAGCACTTGGAATTCCGAAAGGAAAAGCCGCCACAATTAATAATAATAAAAAAAAACCTTCGCCTCATAATGTTAAAGTTATCGTTTAGCTACTCAAAATTCAGGAGGCTGAGTTACCCCCAAACACAAAAAGAAAACCTACCTGACGTCCGTAGCAGCTACCAGTAGACACTCGATTTTTGTTGATGATCTCTCATCATTGGTTTGAAGCAGAGGTTTTTTAAAAGACTGGATGCAATTCCTAACACCACACCTTCTATATTTACACGGTATACACCCCCCAAACACAAAAAGAAAACCTACCTGACGTCCGTACCAGCTACAGCCATATAAGTACCACTTTGATCAAAACATAAATCTTTAATCTCATAATTTGGGTCCAATTGAATAGTTTTGAAATTTTTCAACTTTCTCAAATCCCACAATTTAACACATCCATCATCGGCGGCCGTCGCCAAATAGTATCCATTTTCTGAGAAAGACAACGCGTTGATTGGACCGGCATCAAGTTGAAAATCGGTCACATTTTTCTGTTTTTTCAAATCCCAAATTTGAACCTGAGAGTCAGATGTACCAATACCGAAAATTAAACCATCAGGATGGAGTTGAGCGGTTGTCAGAGTGGGACCACCCGAACCACTAGCGTCAACCTGGAACAGAGAAGCAGAATAAATTATATAATTATTTTGGCACAGAGACTTCGGCACCTCGGCCAATACAAGATTCAAGGGAGAGTTCACCAAAATGTAACTGTATATTTCTTTGTGTTCATCATCATAGGTTAACAACAGCCATGGGGCGGGTTTGTAACAACTCGACAAGAGTTGTTGATACTAAAGAATCCTTACGGATAATGCAGTAGCTTCTCCTTGCTTTCTGCATTGGTAATGGAAAAGATATCGTTTCCGACCCTGCCCTTAGTCGCCTTTTACGACTGGCAAGGACTTAGGTGCCTTGGAAGTATTCTTTTTTAGCCCCCCTATCCAAAGGGGACATAAGAAGGATATAATGCAGTAGCTACTCTTTGCTTTCTGCATGGGTAATGGAAAAGATATCGTTTCCGACCCTGCCATTAGTCGCCATTTACGACTGGCAAGGACTTGGGTGCCTTGGAAGTATTCTTTTTTAGCCCCCCTATCCAAAGGGGACATAGGAAGGATATAATGCAGTAGCTACTCCTTGCTTTCTGCATGGGTAATGGAAAAGATCTCGTTTCCGACCCTGCCCTTCGTCGCCTTTTATGACTAGCAAGGACTTAGGTGCCTTAGAAGTATTCTTTTCTAGTCCCCCTATCCACAGGGGACATAGGAAGTATAGAATGCAGTAGATTCTCCTACAACCAAAGCGTGAAGTTCATACTTATTTTGTATGTATAACTATCTGTTTGCCCGTGCTTCGCTACGGCCGGGCGCCTGGCATGTTCCCGTGATAATAGTATCCTAAGATTTCCCTTACAAAAAAAGCTCTAAAAAATGTTCGACAGTTTTTTGCAAACTACCTATGTCGTAAATTAAGGTTTAAAAGGCCACATAAAACTTTCTCGCTTTGAGTTGTCGCGACAAAATTTAATATAGTGAATCGTGACCGGCTGAATTTGGTCAAAAATCGACCTTAACTCAATATCGGTTCAACATTTTTGAATTCTGATAGTTTTCCTGGAGGTGTTGACTATGGTTTTTTTTTGGGGGGGGGTCCATTCCCATTCCCAGAAATTTTTCGATATCTCTTACCGTTTTGGCTAAACAATTAGTGATACATAGTACATCTATCGTTACATTGAGTTTTATTTGATAACTGATCCCGATGATGTCGTCACTCTGCCAAATACATCGATAAATATAGTAACCTTGAAACAAAAATTGTCTTCACTAGGGAGCTTCGCCTCCTGCTCGCTTCGCTCACCAACGCCCACCCCATCTTCAGATCTCTTTGCGATCTCCAGTGGGGACCTCAATAATAAATGTCAAGAAACAAAAATAGTTTTTATATAATAAAGGGATTTAAAAACATCATGAATGTATTGCCTATCCACAGTTCCCTGTGGATAGAGGGTCTTAAAAAGTATACTTCTAAGGCACCCAAGTCCATGATAGTCGTAAGAGGCGACTAAGGGAAGGATCGGAAACGATTTTTTCCATTACCCATGCAGAAAGCAGGGAGAAGCTACTGCATTATCCATAAGGATTCTCAAGTATCAACAACTCATGGCGAGTTGTTGCAAACCAGCCCCGCGGCTGTTAACCTATGATGATGAATGTATTGACAAATATTATGTCCTAGAGAGGTGTTCACAAAAAAAAAAAGTAAACTCATTTCCCTAAAAAAAAAAAAAATACTAAATCAACATCCATTGAACTCCCCGTCAAGTCATTCCAAAACACAACACCGAATGAGAAGCGGGGGGGGGGGGGGGAAATGGGGACACATCATATAATTGAGTGCGGTCCAAAAATTTATATATTTAGGAGAAAAAAAAAACACTGAGTTTATAATTATCTTTCTTCTGATTTTACAAAATGTGGAGTGAGCGTGAGTTCGGATGAGGACAGTGCGATGGTGACCGTACGTATAGTACAAGTGTGTGATACTTAAAACTAAGTTTCAGATAATATTGCCGTGTTTTTAAACAATGAAGAGCTAATTTTTCGAGCTAGTTTCTATGGACCTATTACAATCTTCTTAATATATAAATCAGAAATTTGTGTGTACCTATGTGGTAGGGGTTGTCTGCCCCAATACCACAGCCCAAACGGTAGCAGATAGCGAAAAATTAATGGGAATGGACACCCTCCCCCATAATCATTGTAATATATATATATATTCACTTAATGACATGAGAAACTATCATGGTCTACGACCCCGGGCAAATTATCAGAACTAAAATATGTCAAGCCGTTTTCGAGTTACGGCCTAATTTCCAAATTTTTCATCAAAATCGGACAGTCATGCATGGTCCGATATCTTAAATTTTGTCGTGACATCATATCAACTCAAAGCGAGAAAGTTTGTACAATAGCCCCAGGGGGCTGTTTAGTCATTCTAGAGTTACAAGTTCGAAACTGGGAACAGGCAAAATATAATTTAGAAAATACTAAAAAGTCAGAATGGCCGTGCCTCTAAGACGCCTGGCGAAACGTTTAAATCTTGTTTTTTTAAAATGTTGCAATATACAGGGTAAACACAAACCCACACTCCCACCTCCGCCAAATTTCCAATGTCCTTGAAAAACAAAAATAGCAATATAAGAATCGTAGCGAAGAACGGGCGAAACAGCTAGTACATCATAAAAGAATTATAAATAAAAACGGTCGTGTGATTTTCACACCAGATTTTTAAACAAAGATTTAGGTAAAACAAAATGAACTTTTTTTTCTTATAAATAAAAACAAGTGCTCACATTGAGATCATCATGAATGTGTTAATTTTACTTTTAACTTTGACTTCGGCCAGTGTCGGAGGTTTACCATCGGTTATTAAGATCGGAGGACTGTTTGATTCAACACTCGTTGATGACATCAACGAGAAAATATTTCAACGCGCCATCGAGAAAGTCAACGAGTTGAATCTGCTAAATGGATCTCAACTAGTCGGTCTAACGTTGGAAGTGCCCGAACATCAAGGCTTTCAAGTTGAAAAGAGCGTTTGTGATTTGATCTCGCAAGGTAAGATATAAGAGAGTATAGGGAAAGAAACAAAATATTCATTCATTCTAGAGATGGGAGTTATGAATCTTTTGACTGATTAGATCACTAATGAGTCACTCAGTAAAATAATCTAATCATTTTTATGTCTCACTCAATGAGTCATAAATCAAATGAATCCAGCTCATATATTTTCTTTTTCTTTCTCAGTTCTTTGCAGTAAAATGAATATGTTTCAATTTCAATCGTATTGTGATTATGATTCATGAGTCAATGACTCAGCGAAGTGATTTGCATCATTTGAGTTAATTAATCACTCATGACACATCTCTAATTCATTCATTCAATAGTGACATCATCGTGTCCGACGGTAGCCAGATGTATCAGACAGCAGCTCGACATAGGTTGTCGAGATGATGATGATTATGACAATTAAATTTTATAACTGTCATCATACATCTAATTTTGGAGGCTGATAATTGATATAGGCCCCCGAGAACTATGACAATCACTGTAATATAATTACGTCAGTAACACAATAGTTACAAACATAATGATATAACAGAGTTGTTTTCTGTTTTATTTTACACCATCAGCTCAGGTGGACTCGGCCCGTGAGGATGTCACCCTTAAGTAACTTCTCACAATCTCAAGTGTGATTTATTTTTCCTCATGGAAAGTCTTATAGCATTACTATTGTCAAGGTTGAACCTAAGAAGGTGACTACGTAGGTTCTCGCCCTCGTGATGCTGGCTACTCCCGGCCCAACCCAGTCTGGGTGTGTCTGGTTTGTGTGCTTTTGGCCAATATTTTAATTCTTGCTACTTCCTCTTATTGTATTCCAGGCTGTGTTGCAATATTCGGTCCTCGTTCTCCCCATACAACTCCTATTGTAGAATCTGTTTGTGACACCAAAGAAATACCTCACATTCAAACCAGATGGAGCTACAAAATCCAGCGAGGCTCATGCAGTGTCAATATTTACCCAAATGCCGATGTCCTAGCGGACGCTCTGGTAGATGTGGTCAAGTCGGCTGGATGGAAATATTTTACCATTGTTTATTACGATAACGATGGACTATATCGAGTGAAAAAATTGCTCGAAATGTACGATAATAAGGGATATACGATAATATTACGGAAACTCACCGATGATAGTAAGTGATAATAAGGGATACACGATAATATTACTGAAACTCACCGATGATCGTAAGAAATAATAAGGAATGTACGATAATATTACGGAAATTCACCGCTGATAATAAGTGATATATGATATTACGGAAATTCACCGATGATAGTAAGTGATATATGATATTACGGAAATTCACCGATGATAGTAAGTGATAAGGGATATATAATAATATTACGGAAAATCACCGATGATAGTAAGTGATAATAAGGGATATACGATAATGTTACTGAAACTCACCGATGATAGTAAGTGATAAGGCATATACGATAATATTACGGAAACTCACCGATGATAGTAAGTGATAATAAGGGATACACGATAATATTACTGAAACTTACCGATGATCGTAAGAAATAATAAGGAATGTACGATAATATTACGGAAATTCACCGCTGATAATAAGTGATATATGATAATATTACGGAAAATCACCGATGATAGTAAGTGATAATAAGGGATATACGATAATATTAGTGAAACTCTCCGATGATATTAAGTGATAATAAAGGATGTACGATAATATTACGGAAATTCACCGATGATAGCAAGTAATAATAGGGGATATACGATAATAATATAAGAAACACGTATCTGACTCTTATGAGGACGTGTGCAATCGTGGTGGGTTGTGTATAAAAAAATAAAAATAGATCCCTCTGGAGATAAAAAAAATTATATATATATATTTTTTTTTTTTTCTTTTTNCTTTCTTTTTTTTTTAGATAACTTTCGACCTGTTCTCAAAAAAATTAAACACTCAAAAGAAACATTCATTCTGATTGACGTTCCCACCGACATTCTGTTTGAAGTACTCAAACAAGCTCAACAAATTGGATTAATGAGTTCGGAGCAAAACTTCATCATCAACAACTTAGACATGCATACGATTGACCTGGAACCCTATATGTACAGCAACACAAATCTATCAGGTACAGAATAGAGATGTTATTTATGAATCTTTTGACTCATTAGATAGCACTAATGAATTACTCAGTAAAATGATCAAATCATTTTTATGACTCACGTTTCACGTTGTTTCAAAAGGAACTTCATTCCTGTCTTCCTTGCAGATGTCCCTCTCCTCACTTCACACAAGGGGTCGTATCAGGCACAACGCCAGTTTTGGAACGCCAGGAAAAAACGAGCATGGTTTTATTTATATATACGAATATTTTTGTTTTGGTCCTTCGGGCCGGATATCTGAATGCCCAAATATTTTTGTTGTTTCCAGGAATACGACTCATCAACACAACTTCTGTGTTATTAAAGAAAACTATTGAAGAATGGGGTGACGCGGACATTACACCTGATAATATTCGTCTCGAATCAGTTCTTATTTACGATGCGGTATTTTTATTGGCAAAATCATTGTTAAATGTAGCAATTGAAAATGATCCAAGCAATGTAAGAATTACAAGATCTGAAAATGGAGAGGGAAATGGCAATAGTAGAGGTAAACAAAGAAGGTATACTCGTACACACACCCCACACTCTTTACGAAAATTCAAGATGGAGAAAGAAATGGCAATAGAAGAGTTAAAGAATGAAGGTATACTCGTACACACACCCCACACTCTTTACGAAAATTCAAGATGGAGAAGGAAATGGAATAGAAGAGGTAAAGAATGAAAGTATACTCGTACACACACCCCACACTCTTTACGAAAATTCAAGATGGAGAAAGAAATGGCAATAGAAGAGGTAAAGAATGAAAGTATACTCGTACACACACCCCACACTCTTTACGAAAATTCAAGATGGAGAAAGAAATGGCAATAGAAGAGGTAAAGAATGAAGGTATACTCGTATACACACCCCACACTCTTTACGAAAATTCAAGATGGAGAAGGAAATGGGAATAGAAGAGGTAAACAAAGAAGATATACTCGCACCACGTTAAATCTTGGTTTTTAAAGGTTCCACTATACAGGATGGACACCCACCTCCCCAAATTCCATTGTCCTCGAAAAACAAAAATAGCAAAACAAGAATCTAAGAATCTCTAATTAATTTTGTATCGTGACTCATCAATTTACTTGTAGTCGATACAAAATTAATCAGAAATTCTTATATTTCAAAATGACTACAAACATCCTCAATAATATTTCTTATCTGAATATAAGAATCGTAGCGAAGCACGGGCAAAACAGCTAGTTTTGAATATAATAATATTTTTATACAAAAGTCTTATTGAACTTCTAAGCTCTACACTAGACAAGCCTTTGAGTCATTTTCCCCGTCTTTAACAGACCTGCCCCCCCCCCGCCTGNCCCCCCCCCTCGAATGAAATAATGAAAAAATCAAGTGAAATATTTGTTTTGTGAGCCCAGGTGAAGACAACGACCCACCTAATAACGGGGGAGAAGAAGAAACTAACGGAGACTCTGAAGGAACATCGTCACCAGATGAAAAAGTCCAAATTAAATCGACGGAAGTGTCCACCGAATCTGTTACGTGTAAAAATGATGTTTCGTGGCCACATGGCTATTCCATTATAAACGATATCAAATCAAGTCAAATGAAAAAAGCTCTCTCTGGAAATGTTCGTTTTGATCATCAAGGCTTCAGAACGAATTTCAATTTGGAATTAACGGCGTTGACAGAAGAAGGCTTGTCTGGAATAGGTAAGCTTTTACCTCCTAGCGGAAATATTTGGTCACTTCCCTTGAAAATGTTCTCATATACTATCCAGTCCCCTAAGAATAGGGGGACGTCCCCAAATTAGGAGTATTGTATATGTATGCGGATGTGCCAAATCTCAAAAAAAGTTATGTAAAGCTAGCCCCATTTATAAGAGATTTTGGATGAATTCTTGTAACCCATAGCTCAATTAGAACGCACTTTCGACTCCATTAGTTCATAATGTTTTCGTCATCAATTTAGTGAAGGATTTGATATCAATCTTCATCTTCTTTAACTTCTCCCAATTTGGGGTCGGTCAGCGCTGCTTTCCTCAATTCTACCATGCCACAAACTTTTATTCGGTGTCTACTCTCTTTAGCTGTAACCGTTTCCTGGCAAGATAATCCTCGCTTGTTTCTCACAGTATCCATAGGAACTGTGTAGAAACTCAGATTTTGCCGATGATCTACCATCATTGATTTGAAACAGAGTTTTTTTAAAGGCTGACCTGCCCTTCCTAATACCAAACCTTCTGTATTTACACGGACATGTGACTGATTTGCTCCCCTCGTTGGCTACATTCTGCTACACTTTACATTGTTACATTGTAATTATAAGGCATTCTTTGCAACCAAGTTTGCTTTGCTTGGAATAACATAAATAGATCTGAGATTTTTATGGTTTGGACCCAGTGTAGTCCATACATACTTACACTGCCAGAATAGGACTAAAGAGTTCCTAATGAAGCTTGTTTGCTCCCCTCCGGTGGCTACATTTCGTCGTATCAATATTTCAAATTAATTAACCCCCTCTCCATATTTATTACAGCAAAATGGACACCTAAGGATCGTGTCAAACTTTATACTGAAAAGCCAGCTCATGATTTTCGTAATACAACATTCCGCGTGGTGATTGCATTGACTCCACCGTATGGTATGGAAAAAGAATCTCCTGTCCAACTCACAGGAAATGATAGATACGAGGGCTACGCCGTGGACTTGATCCATGAACTTAGTTTATTGTGTGGATTCAATTATACACTGGAAATACAAGCCGACAGTAAGTGTTTGGGTTCTAATGGAAAGTGTTTGGGTCCTAATGGAAAAAGGCCATTTTTTTTTTCAAGAAAAATAGAAGAAATTCAAAGGGGTAATTTCTTTCAATCTAACTGAGCAGGTGGTGTAAAAGTAATTATATTGCAGTGATTGACATGGTTCTGGGGACAATTTTATTTAGGGTTGCAATCTCATATATATCTGACTACCATCGGAAACAATTGGGCCACTATTGATTGAATGAAAAAAAAGGGGGGGGGGTATTTTTAATATTTGAGTTAGAAAACATTTGATTCCTTTTTTTGATATGAAAAATTTGAAAATAAAATCAATTATGTTTGTGAAATAATTGGGACATGATTCTAAGAGGCAGAAATAATTGGGATATGATTCTATGAGGATGAGGTAATTGGGACATGATTCTAAGAGGATGAGGTAATTGGGACATGATTCTAAGAGGATGAGGCAATTGGGACATGATTCTAGGAAGATGAGGCAATTAGGACATGATTCTAAGAGGATGAGGTAATTTGGACATGATTCTAAGAGGATGGGCTATGTTCTTGTGCAGAAAATGGTGACGTAATGTGTGTCGCGTTTTATATATTTATCTGTTTCTTACTCTTCGGAATACTAGTGATATAAATAAAAGTGAGAAGTTTGGATTAAATGTTGATGTTTACCTAAAACACAACATTAGAAATTGAAGAAATTGGGGACGGTGGAGTAATTTAACCAGTCTTATTAACATGGTTTTACAGGGGTCCATTTTTGCCAGAAATTCATCATCATAGCTTAACAGCTGTGGGGCTGCTTTGTAACAACTCGCCATGAGTTGTTGATACTTGAGAATCCTTACAGATAATGCAGTAGCTTTTCTTTGCTTTCTGCACAGGTAATGGGAAGGATATCGTTTCCGACCCTGTCCTTAGTGACCTTTTACGACTGGCATGGACTTGGGTGCCTTGGAAGTATTCTTTTTAAGTCCCCCCATCCACAGGGGACATAGGAAGGATATAATGTAGTGTTCTTCCTTGCATTATGCATGGCTGCCAGAATTCATTTTGAATAAATCTTGTGATTTCAGGCAAGGGTGGTGCGTATGACAATAAAACTCAAAGGTGGAACGGTATGATTGGGAAAATCTTGTATGGAGAAGCGGACCTGGCCATTGCAGATTTAACCATCACCAGAGAGAGAGAAAGTGTGGTAGACTTCACAATGCCATTCATGCATCTCGGTAAGAAAGCAAACATCCAACTTTTCATGGGGGACGTCGCCGTCGAGTCGGCCAGGACAACTATTGGATAATTGGACCGTAAAAATCTAGGAGTAGGAAAAGGACTTCACTTACTCAGCGTGCATTTTTATTTATTATTTTCTTTATATTGACTCTGGCTATTATTAATTGCCAATTTAGCACATAGGTTTATTATTTTCCTTTGTTGTTATTTCAGGAATAATCATTTTATATAAGAAACCCAAAAAAATACCCCCGGATTTATTTTCATATCATGTTGTTATTTCAGGAATAAGCATTTTGTATAAGAAACCCCAAAAAAATGCCCCCGGATTTATTTTCATTTCTTGTTGTTATTTCTAGAATAAGCATTTTGTATAAGAAGCCCAAAAAAATGCCTCCCGATATATTTCCATTTCTTGTTGTTATTTCAGAAATAAGCATTTTGTATAAGAAGCTCAAAAAAATACCCCCCGATATATTTTCATTTCTTGTTGTTATTTCAGAAATAACCATTTTGTATAAGAAACCCAAAAAAATGCCCCCGGATTTATTTTCATTTCTTGTTGTTATTTCAGGAATAAGCATTCTGTACAAGAAACCCAAAAAAATGCCCCCGGATTTATTTTCATTTCTATCTCCGTTCAGTAAAGGAGTTTGGATTTATGTAATCGCTGCTTATATTGGAGTTTCAGTACTTCTTTTTCTTATGGCTCGAATAAGTCCGTACGAATGGAATAATCCGTACCCCTGTATAGAAGAGCCGGAAGAATTAGAAAATCAATTTAGCGTGAGCAATGCATTTTGGTTTACAATTGGATCTTTAATGCAACAAGGTTCAGAGATTGCGCCAATTGCAGTGTCCACAAGAATGGCAGCAGGTCAGTGGCGGCGCATCCAGGATTCTCATTCAAGGGTGGAGGGTCTCATATCGACCTTTCATCTTTAGTAATAAGGATTTAATTTCGGGGGGGGGGGGGGGGTTAAAATTTCCGGGATTTTAAGGGTATGTTTGTGCATGGGAAAGTGTCTTTCTTCAATACAGTCATACCTATCCCTAAAATCGCCAGTCTGGTCCGGTGAAAACATGAGCGGGGGGAGGGGCGTAAAGCTAAAACCCTCCGAAAATATGTACTTATAAGCTATTTTGATGTATATACTCGCTAATCGTGCGAAATGTATTATTTGGTTCGAACAATGAATGGGCATAAAAGCTTGAATTTATTTTTATCGGGGGGGGGCGGACCAGGACCCCCCCTTGTGTGCGCCACGGCAGCAGGTAAACCATCATAAAATAAAATAATACGACCAGCTCCCATGGCTCAGTGATCACTCCACGTCTAAGGAGATAAATACGCATAACAACCCAGCCCAACCCAAGTACTTTGGAATCTATTTGCTAATGAGAATGTTTATTATCACTTCTAGGTTTGCCGTATCGAAAGAATAATATCGATATTATAGAAAGTTTAATATCGATAAACCTTATTACATAATGGTCGAATATCGATTATATCGAAACCTTAATATCGATATTCAATATTATCGGTATAAATATCGACAGCCCTAACTCCAACTAGCAGCGTAATTTCTGACGTAGGTACCTTAAGTAATTTTTGTGTGTGTTCGATACCGATATTATCGAAATCTTATTATCGATATAAAATATTGATTATATCGAAACCCGAATATCGATATTCGATATAATATCGATATCCTTAATCACTTCAATGCTATGTTATTCTTGGGCTAGCTAACATCAGTTCGCTCGACTGTTTCATAACCGCCAGCGCCGCTGAAACTTATTTTTAAAATATTTCCAGGTATTTGGTGGTTTTTTACATTGATCATGGTATCTTCCTATACAGCCAATCTGGCAGCCTTCTTAACGGTCGAAAATCTGAATCAACCCTTCCAAGATGTTGAAGGATTGGAAAAACAAAAAGAAATAAAATATGGCGCCAAAGCAGATGGATCCACGCAAAACTTTTTTCGAGATTCAACAAATGAGATTTATACACGAATGTGGAACTACATGAGTGAAAATTACGCCGATGTTATGCCACCGTCTAATGAAGCAGGTAAGAAAGACGACGCTCTTTGCTTACCATGCAACACATTCTTGAGATTTATACAAGAATATGGAACTACATGAGTGAAAATTACGCCGATGTTATGCCACCGTCTAATGAAGCAGGTAAGAAAGACGACGCTCTTTGCCTACCATGCAACACATTCTTGACATTTATACACGAATGAGGAGACTAAGCGTGGGGCAGCTACATCCCAGGCTTGATATACCAGGGGCAACTACATCCCAGGCTTGACTTACCAGGGGCTACATACCAGGCTTGACATACCAGGGGCAGCTATATGCCGGGTTTCACATACCACGGGCAGCTACATGCCAGGCTTGACATACCAGGGGCAGCTATATGCCTGGCCTGACATCCACAAAAAACACCTGGCCAAAAGGCTCATCAAGATTTCGCAAATCATGTGGGTCTCCACGTGATGCTATTTTTTTCCGGCCCAACCCAGGCTGGTGAGGTCAATGTGGGTAGCTGGTTTCTAAGTTTCCACCAAATGGAGAGTAACCCCCCCGTCTCGAATGACCAATAGATGTTAAAGAGACATTTGCCCAAAGGAAAAAGAACTAATAAATATACGAACATGGCCAAAATTTGTATTGACTTTTTTTTAATCATTATTTTTTTGTTTTTAGGTGTAAATCGAGTTAACGACAACAAAGACTATGCTTTCTTAATGGAATCCACTTCCATTGAATACGAAGTAGAACGAAAATGCAATCTTACTCAAATAGGAGGACTTCTTGACAACAAAGGATATGGGATAGCCATGCAAAAGAACAAATGGTTTCGAAACAAATTGAATTTTTTTGTGCTGACGTTGCAAGAGCGAGGAAAGTTGACGGCATTGAAGAATAAATGGTGGAAAGAGAAAGGAGCTGGCTCGTGTCAAGATAAAGAAACCGCAGATGGGGCAACTGAAGGATTGACCCTGGCCAATGTGGGTGGAGTGTTCGTTGTACTCGTCCTTGGTAAGTGGAAAACTATTTCGAGGATTGAAAAGGTGTATATTGGCCAATATGGGTGGGGTGTTCGTTGTACTCATCCTTGGTAAGTGGAAACTAATTCGAGGATTGAAAAGGTAAATGTATATCTCACAAAAAAATTATCATTGAAAAAAGGCCAAGTTCCAAGCACTCTTCCAAAAAATTCCGCACATGAACGTAGTGATATCTGCTATTGAGGCCAAGTTTATTCTTGCTGCTGTTCATCCCACATCTCACACTTAATTTAATATTGCCCTTTTTCTGTTTCAATTTTCTTAAAGAAATACCTATTTGGTACTTGGTCAGTTTTAGGAATATTGCAAAATATTATCTAACTTTTTAAACTGGCCAAGTGTAAAGTCGGTATTGCTTTAAGAGAATTGAGACAGAAAAAGGACAATAATAAATTTAAGTGTGGGATGAACAGCAGTAAGAATAAACTTGGCCTCAATAGCAGCCAACAATCATACCACGCTGAATACACCAGTTCCCGTCAGATCACTGAAGTTAAGCAACGTCCGGGCGTGGTCAGTACTTGGATGGGTGACCGCTTGGGAACACCACGTATTGTTGGCTTTTTCCGGCCCCAGGCTGGGTGAGGTCAATGTGGGTAGCTGGTTTGCAAGTTTCCGGCGAATGGAGGGTGAAACCCCCGTCTTGAATGACCANAAAAAAAAAAAAAAAAAAAAAAAAAAAAAAAAAAAAAAAAAAAAAAAAAAAAAAAAAAAAGATATCACTACGTTCATGGACGGAATTTTTTGGAAGAGTGGTTGGAACTCAATATTTTTTGTAAAGATTACTTATGTCAAATCGAGATCTGATACTCTTAGTGTTGATCGATATTTTTTTTCTTTTTTTTACCCTCCCCCAATCACCGCGAGGACCAGTGGAAATCCATTTGGACACGCCAGACTAATCTGATACAGCCCCGCCAGGGAGGCCCCATCCGACCAGTACACTTCGTAGTATGAAAGACGCCGTCCATTCCCTGGGTTACTCCACACATCTCGCATCTCGTTCGTTGTTTGTACCAGGAACCCAGAGTTCCCTATCTATGCCTACGACCAGACGCCAAAACACTAAAACCACTTTTCCTTCCGCTGACCAGGGATATTGGTTTATTATTTTCAATAATAAACCTTTGGAATAGTCACCAAAAAAAAAAAAATCAGAATTTGATATTTTTTTTTCCTATTTTGCTTACAGGAATATTTTTTTCAATATTTGTAGCGTTTGGAGAATTGTTCTGTCATTTATGGCACATTTCAGTGAAAAAGAAAGTCTCGTTTAAAAAAGAACTTCTCGAAGAATGGGAATTCATATCTCAATGTCATGGATCCGTAAAACCAGTTCGAAAATATAATCAGTCCGATTCGGAAAGTGAATCTGAACCAGTCGAACATAGTGGAAGTCAAACAACTAATCTGAGTCAAAGTAAAGCGACCAAAAACAATAGCAATCTCATTGGATTCGAAGCGATTATAAAAGATCCAATTACATCGGCAGTCTCAAAAGAAAATACACCGAGAAATAAAAGAAAAATAAATCGAAAATCGGTTGAACCTTAGGACGAGATGGAACCAATCACAAGAAAATTAAAATATAAAAAAAATCGAAAATCGGTTTAACAAGAACCTTAGGATCGATCAGGCAGAACCAATCGCAAGAATATTAAAATATAACAAATCGATAATTGGCTGAACTAGAACCTTTGGATCGGACGGAACTAATCACAGAAAAAATAAAATATAAAAAAATCGAAAATCGGTTTAACAAGAACCTTAGGATCGATCAGGCAGAACCAATCGCAAGAATATTAAAATATAAACAAATCGATAATTGGTTGAACTAGAACCTTTGGATCGGACGGAACCAATCACAGGAAAATTAAAATATAAAAAAATCGAAAATCGGTTTAACATGAATGTTAGCATCGATCAGACAGAAACAATGGCAAGAATATTAAAATATAAACAAATCGAAAATCGGTTTAACAAGAACCTTAAGCTTGATCAGAAAGAACCAATCGGAAGAATATTAAAATATAAAAAAATCGAAAATCGGTTTATCAAGAACCTTAAGATCGATCAGACAGAAGCCATCAGCTTCTTAATTTTTTTGTTTTACAATTTTAATAGAAATAAAATATAAAATAACTTGAGTTCTACTTATGTTCTTCTATTTGCCCCCACCACTCCAACACTTTTCCCACTTGAAATTCTAGTTACGAATCTGATCATTAGTAAGCCGAACACACTTAGAATCGATTTTCTTTGAGCGCGTTATGAAAAAATTAGAGAGTGAAATTCTAAGATGCGCGCGCATCTGTAACAAAAAATTATCACATCAGTGTAACACAAAATTATTACCGCATCAGTGTGACACAAAATTAACACAGATGAAGTTAGTTATGAAAAAATGATGAGAGTTAAATTTAAAAAATTCTATTTTCTCATTCTTTATCCACAGAACATCGTGGCTCAGTGGCAAGGCCTCTGTTTCATAGGTTGGTAGGTTTTGAGTTCACTCCCGGGTGGAGGTATGGTTTTTTGAAATATTATTAAATTTATTTTTAAAAGGAAGTATAACTTCTCACGCGCGTACATAAGTACACGCACCCATTTTTTTGCATTTTACTTATCTTGAAACTCTAAAAAATGGATGTTTCAGATCGTTTATTTAGGTAATTTATTGGTCGAATTTTGGTTTAATCGAATAATTTGTTTGTCCTACGAGCCGTATCTGGGTTTTGTAAAGTATCAGGCTGAAATTATATTGATCGGTGGCCAGAAAACGCTTAAAACAAAGTATTCCAGATTTAAAAACTGTTCGTAAAAATATTATATTCCCCATAAGAAAACAAAGGATGAATGTTTCAAAAATGACTTACCTTTGTCAATAAACGGCCACTGCGAATATCTGAGAATGCCCAACTTTGATCATCTGCCGTGGACAAAACATAATCTCCAGTTGGATGAATAGAAAGTCCTGTGATGGCTGCTGAATGAATACTGAGAAGTAATCGTGTCTGAGAGGTTGCCACATCCCATACACGGATATGGGTGTCGGGAGATGCAGTGATAACAGAGTCCTGGGGGAATACAAATTTCATTATTAATTTTTAAATAAATTAAAACAAAACACTTACCAAAAACACTATTTATAATTATTTATGAAGGAACTATTTTCGAATCATTTGATTCGTCATCAGTCTAGTCGAGTCTAAAGATGAAGTTGTCATGACATGAGTCACCCTCCATCCTTCGACTCGACTACACTGATGATGAATAGAATGATTCGAAACTAGTTTCTTCTTAAATAATTACTAGCTGAGTACCCGAACTTTTGTTTCGAGAAGATGAGAGAACATGGGGAGTAGTAACGGATTGTTAAGCTGCGTACAACGTGTTAGATAGATAGATATTATATTTAATTTTTAACATAAAATCTTCTTGTTCCTTTTTAAGTACTGTCGTACTTTTTAGTAGTATTGTTTGTTGGGAGTAGTATTGGGTTATGTTGCAAAAAAAAAAAACATGTTGAACTACTGCTCCCAACACGTTCTACCCAACAAACTTGGTGTTCAATTCTATTAAATTATAGATAAAAACCTATTCGCAGACCTACCGAATGTTCATAAAAAGGGAAATTAAAATCGGTTAAGCCGTTTTGGAGGAGTATGGTAACAAACACTGTGAAACGAGAATTATATATATTAGATAAATAGTGTTTTTGGTAAGTGTATTGTTTTAATTTATTTTAAAAGATAATATTTTATTAACATTTATAATTAACATGTTATTCAAAGATTTAATACAAATTTCAAAATATAATAGGGGCAAATACTGTCCTACTCAAAATTCTTAGTAATCGAAAACCAAAGCACTATTTTCGGGGGGGGGAGACTATTTTTTCTTAATTAAAAATCACGCAAAAAATGGGTAAGAGGTTTTTTTTATTTTATTTTTTTGAAAATAAGTCTATCTGGAATAGATTTTTTTTTGCTCCGCTATTAGTAGATCAATGTATTCAATGGCCCAAAATTACAATATTTTATGCTCGTAACAGGATGCCGTCATAGCAGAGAGTGGGGTAACGTCCATTTCAACTTACTTCTGTTGGATGGTAAACAACTCGAGTAACTTTTTTTCTGTGTCCTTTCAAGATAGCGACCACTTGTTCCGTATCTTTATTGAATACGGTTGCTTGGCAATCATTGCCTCCTGTCAAAATCTTACTGGTGTCCTCAGCCTAGAACGAAAATAAAAAAATGTTACATTTTAGAACCTTCTCACATTATTGGTGAAGGTGTAATTTCTTCTTCCATTTGTGACTTGCTAACTTTCTAGAAGGAAAAGTAAATCATACTTCAGGTTGTAAGAAGTTACTTGAGGGTGACATATAACATAGAAAGCAACTCTGTAATATCATTATGTTTGTAACTATTGTGTTACCAAAGTAATTATAGAAAAGTGATTATCATGGTTCTGGGGACCCATGTCAATTATCAGCCTCCAAGAACAGATGTATGATGACAATTAAAAACTTTAGCAGTAGACTACAAACTATCTGGAGCTGCTGTCTCATACATCTGGCTACCATTGGACACGATGATGCCACTTTTGATTGATAAACTTTAGCAGTAGACTACAACCTATCTGAAGCTGCTGTCTCATACAGCTGGCTACCATTAGACACGATGATGCCACTAATGAACTGAAGTAATTACTTCCAATCCATTTATGACTAACTAAATTTCCATGAGGAAAAGTAAATCATACTTGAAATTGTGAGAAGTTACTTGAGGGTGACATCCTCACGGGCCGAGTCCACCTGAGCTGATGGTGTAAAATAACACAGAAAACAACTCTGTAATATATTTATGTTTCTGACGTACATGATTCTAGTGAAACTCTTAGACCTAGAATAGCTTGCTAAATTTTGTAAACTATGTCCTTAATTAAGCAGTAACTTGCCACACAAATTTTTTTTTTGTCTTAACGTCCATTTAATATCTATTGTTCATTCAAGACGTCCCTTTAACATCTATTGGTCATTCAAGAACTAGTGTATTCAACGTTTAAAGGTGTATTAGTCAACGTCTGTAACGCTGGCTACATAAAACTATCTAGATACAAGTGTATATGATAGCCAGCGTCTATGGCACGTTGAATACACCAGTTCCCAAGAGATCACTGAAGTTAAGCAACATCCAGCGAGGTTATGTCATGTGGGTGTCCACATGGTTTCGCGCCCTCGTAATGCTGGCTATTTTTCCGGCCCAACCCAGGCTGGGTGAGGTTAATATTTGTAGCTGGTTTGCAAGTTTCCAGCGAATGAAGGGTGAAACCCCCGTCTCGAATGACTAATAGATGTTAAAGAGACGTTAAGGCAAATTTATATATATATAGTAGCGATACACTGTAAGATATCGAACCGTCACTGGCCGAATTTTGTCAATAAATTGGAAATTTTGTGTAACTCCAAAACGGGTCGATATTTTTTAGTTCTCATAATTTTTCTGAGATTCTAGACAATTATTGGGGGAAAAACTTTTTCGTGTCATAGTGTGCATCACACTCGACTTGCACCAGAGAGACTTGGGCGACCAGGATTTGAAGAAAGGTTTTTTCGAATTTTCTGCTTGGCCTGGTTGTGTTCGGGGGTAATTCAGTCTCCTGAGGATAATTGAGTAGCTATGGTAATAGTGACAAGTGGAAACATTATAAGTTAGTTATTAGTAAACTAGTGGATCAATATGATCAGGTGTTCACGTTAGTGTTGTAGTCATTAATAGAAAAAAATATCTTAATCAAATATAAAAAAAAACATATAAAAAAAATTGGGGACACTCCCTCCCCCCGGGGGGGAGAGGGCACCAAATTTTTCAAAATCGAAAAGCCCTTAACACCAGCCATCACATATCAAAATTTTAAGTTTCTGCAAAAAAAATAAAAATCATTTTCAAAAAACACTATATTGGGCCCCCTGGGTCCCAGGTCCCCCAAAAACTTTACAGCAAATTTCCTTCATATTTCATACCCCAAACATGTATACCAAATTTCGTCTAAATCGGATGAAAATTGTGGCTTGTATCTCGTAACATACATACACATATACAGGTGGATTTCGATATGTATATGGGAGTCAAAAGTGGAGTTCACTAACGTTCACAAAAATACCTTGAAATATACACACACACAATGATATTTTCCTATATGTGCCACCGTTTGAACTTGGAACAGACAACCCCTATCCCAATTACGTCAGTGTATTAAAATATACCCTTAGATGTGAGTGAACAAGAATTACCTGAACGTCCATTGCTAAAATACCCGGTACACTGGCACTATGTAGACCGGCTTGTGATGAGATGTTTCGGAAGTTTCGTAAGCTTTCTGCTGATATAAGTTCTTCGGGTGCAGCGCGAGAACGTTTCTTACGTTCTTGTGTCAAAATGGTGGCCTTATCTTGTAATTTCTGTTGTACTTCTTCCGATATTCCAATTTGTTCAACAGGTTGATTTGGTACACCTGCCGCTTCTTGGGCGATTGCCTAAAAAAGGCGGAAAAATAAATATTAGTCAAAAGAAAATAGATCAACGATAAGAGACACTTACGAGGGACGAGCTGTCTTTGAAGTTATACTTCTTTAGGAGCGTTATGAAAAAATGATGGGACTGAAATTTTAAGATGCGCGCGCACTTGTAACAAAAAATTAACCCATCAGTGTAACAGAATATTATTATTGCATCAGTGTAACACAAAATTAACACAGATGAAGTTAATTATGAAAAAATGATGAGAGTTAAATTTAAATATTGTATTTTCTCATTCTATATCCATTGAACATCATGGCTCAGTGGTAAGCCCCTGATTCATAGTTGTTGTTGTTGTTGTTGTTAACGTTCTCAATGACTCTCACTGTGTCTCCAGGCCAAGAAAGGCGGCCTCTCCAACAGGATCTTTCCATAATGCTGACGGCTCTAGATTAGTTGGGTTTGAAGGATAGTTGCTGGCTGCTCATGATGTAAATCATGAGCAGCCAGCATACATAGACGACAACGATCAGATACTTCAGGGTTTAGCAAGGATTTATATACCAACTCTTTGAGGAAGTATATGGAGCAGCACGGCTGGGTCCAACGGAGTTGTCGTCGGTTCTGATTCATAGTTGGTAGGTTCTGATTTCACTCCCGGGTAGAGTAGTATGTTTTTTTGAAATATTATTAAATTTATTTTTAAAAAGAAGTATAACTTCTCACGCGCATACGTAAGTACAAATTTTGGATTGTACGTGCCTTAGAAACATATTTTTTTTAAAAAAAGATGTGGAACTAATAACAGATGTTATTTAACAAAAAAAAAACCTTCTTAACAACAAGAATGTCTCCCAAGTCATGTCAATCCTGAAACTGTCCACAGTGTCCATCTCCTAGAGGTTGACAACCTATGCAGGGTTCTGAGATTGTCAAATAAAATATTCGGGTTGCAAGATGTTTTTTCGCTCTCGCAGAAAATAACGAAAATTCGGCCATGTCTGAATGAAATGAACACAGTATGTTACGGTTAGGTCACGTTTATACGGTCATACCTCAGAAATATTTACATCAATCTCTATGGAACGGCTGTTTCACCGCAGGTTCCTTGTTTTTGTTTTAATATAGAGAAGAAAAGATAAATTCGGCCATTTGTCATTGATATGAACAAAAAAGTTTTTTGTTTGAAGGTTTATTTTAAATATTTAAATTTCATCTTCTCACTTTTTCAAAACAGATATTTCATATCTATTTAGAAAATAGATAATATTTGACATTTTCGAAATAGATATTTCATATCTATTTTGAAAAAAGACAGAAGACGAAAATTAAAATATTTTAAATAATGCTTCAAACAAAAAACTTTATAAAGTCATCAAAGACATTAAGACAAAACATATTATCTAATAATAATATGAACAATAAATACGAATCTTAAATACCAAAAATGTGAAAGGGGTTGAAAATTGCCCCGCGTGATCCAATGTCAACAAAATTAAACTTTTGGAAAACAAAGAATAACCTTATAACTATGGGGCTCCTTTGAGCGTCAGTAATTGCTGCATTTGTAACTCAATCTTGACAGCATAAATGTAATGTAGACGCTATAATTAAAAAAAAAAAAAAAAAATGGAAAAATTGTGGAAAAAAAGTTAAACCAGAAAAGATACTTCCATATTTCCTAAAAACTATGGAGCCTCTCAAAATTTCCATACTGATAACATTTCATCTTTAAACAAAGATGGATTTTGTTTTAAAAAAAACGCATTTCTGAAATTTACGGACTCGACCCCTTTTCTGAAATGGGACGTTCAGTTGATATTTGGCCATTTGAGAGCTCAACGAAATTACAGTGAGTGCCTACTGACAGATTACTTACTGGCTGTGGAATAGATGTTGGATTTGCAACACCAGCTTGTGGTTTAAGTGTGGCTAAAGCTTCTCTTGCTGCTGTAACTTCTTTGTTGAGTCTTGCAATAACACGACACGCAGCATCGTGTTGATAAAGTGCATGCGATAATTCTTGACGTGCCGTCTGAAGTTGTTGTCTTTGAGTAAACGAATGCAACATAATGGCATCCCATTCATCTTGAAGCATTTTCAATATGGCGGGAATACTTGTAGCTTGAGGTGGTTTTGGTTTGGTTACCGCAGGGACTGAAAAAAGAAATCAAATAAACTAAACTTAAGAAAAACAAGAAAGAAAAGGTTTAAAGCATGCATTGCTATGTATTTTTTAAAATAAGACTCTTTAGTGGGAGGCAATCACCAGGAGAGGTAAATAAGAGAACGTGGTAATTATAAATGTTTAAAAAAAATAACTTTTAAATAAATTAAAACAAAACACTTTCCAAAAACACTATTATTTATGAAGAAACTAGTTTCGAATCATTCGATTCATCTAGTCCAGTCGAATCTTTCAAACAAAAACAATACAAAGTCATCGAAGGACGCCCATATATAAAAAAACATATCTGTCAGCTAACCCTTAGAGTTCAAAATTTATGTGATCAAATACTAAAATAATGAGGAAAAAATCCTGCCTTGGCTGAGATTTAAACCCACGCCTCCCTGTTTAGCAAGCAGGTGCTTAACCACAATGCTGCTGCGGATGATGATGATAATATACAGGGTGTCTCACAATTTATGTTACAGTGAGTTTTCTCCGAACATGTTGGAATTTTCGAGAAAAGAAAAAATACGTAATTCTCCAATTTTTAATGGGCTGATTTTGCAACTACCCGCGACCGCGAAAGACATCGCGGTATCCGCGAAACAGGTACCAACTTTGGTTTTTTAAATACAAGCATACATATTTGATTGCATATTCAGATTTCACGTCAAATTCTGCGTACATTCACATATTCATTTATTTTCGATTCGCGGTTTTCGCGAAATGTCAATACTAAAAATTTCCAATATTTTCCAAAGATACTTGTGTGACATATCAAATCACATACTTCTTTGGTGCTTAATCACGTGGTATATTTTGTTTTGCTCTGTACACATTTTTTCGCTTTAAGTATTCGCAAATTTTGCAAAATTTCCAATATTTTCCAAAGATACTTGTGTGACATATCAAATCACAGTTTTTTAGTGCTTAATCACGTGGGTATATTTGTTTTGCTCTGTAAACATTTTTTCGCGTTACAGTATTTGGAAATTTTGCAAAATTACACTATTTTCCAAAGTGACCTGGGTTTTTTCCAACAACTTCTCAAAATTCAAGTAATTCTGTAAGCTTCCAAAATGTTTGAATAGACAAAAACAAATAATACCAATTAAGAACTAAAAAAACTGTGTGATTTGATATGTCACACAAGTATTTGATATGTCACTGAAGTATTTTTTTCCATACGATCCGCAGAGGAAAATCTAAAATTAGTCTACTCATAGTAACACTCTACCTTTGACGTCAATGAGTTGTTCAATAGTTATTCTATCTCCATTTACTGGATCTGTTCCATTTTCCTTAATATATTTTTCGACTAGTCTTCTTTCAAAAACAGATCCAGATATTGGAGACAGTACTGGGTGCTCCGGCACTTCATTTGACACTGAAAGAGAAAAGATTAAAAAAGAAATGGTTGGCTTGATAACTTAAAAAAGTAGGTAGGTATCTTACAATACTACCACTATTGTTATTAAGGGTACTCTCAGAGAGGCGTTTTTATAAGAAAGGAAAAAACAAATACACTCGGTCTTATGGGAGTGTGCTGATTGCTCGATCTGCGAACTCCCATAAAAACATGTGAATTTGATTTTTCCTTGCTTATAAAAAAATAGCGGGTTTGCACATGCTTCGCTACGACCTCTAGCCGGGCGCCTTAGAAGCATGCCCGTCCCCGTACTAATAGTATTTCATAATTTGCCTCACAAAAATCGGAAAAACGGCCGTAACTCGAAAACGGTTGGGTCGATACTTGCCGAATAAGCATATTTATTTCTATAGAGCCCAGTCAGGTGAAACTCTCAAGTGGGGTACCAATTTTTCCATGAAGTGGGAAATTTTTTAGGAACGCGGTAAAAAACCTAACATTTAAACGTCCCCAGTTTTTTCTGGGCACAGCGGGATGTCTGGTTATATCTTGTCTCCTTAAGGTGCTTTCAGACAGCCGCTTACTCAGACATCATATCACACATTGTCTATAATAATAAAATTCAATGTAACGACAACTGTATATATCACTAATTGTTTAGCCCAAACGGTAAGAGATATAAAATTGATGAGAATAGACCCCCCCGAAACCATAGGCTAAAACNAATGCCCCCCCCGAAACCATAGGCTGAAACTCCACAAAAATAATCACAATTCAAAACTCAAATTCAGATTTTTGACCGAATTTAGCCGGTCATGGTCCGATATCTTGAATTGTGTCGCGACAACATATCAACTCAAAGTGGAAAGTTCTAGGAGGCCTTTCAAGCTTTAATTTAGGATATAGTTTTCAAAAAAATATTAACCCCGTTTGTCAAATAACCTTACTTCGATTTTATTTCATCGATGCTTTTCATCTCTTGTGCGTCTTCATTTCTTTTTATCTTCATAATTTAAATTACAAAACATTTCGAACAAATTTACTACTTATTCACTTAATTTTCTTTTCTAATATTAAATTTAATGTAAAATTGGTGGTAATTATGCATTAGGGTAACCTCTATTGCGTATGTATAACCGTCCAACATGGACCCATAACGGCCAATATAAAAGCGAGTTTAAAAATAAAAAAAAGTTACCCTAGAATACATATTTACCAATTGTTGTAGTGGCGTAAATCAACAATTCTCCACAATTTTAGATTCCGGTCGGGGTAGAAATATCAAGGATTTTATTTCGGGGGGGGGGGGAATCATGTAAAGGGAGTTTCACCATATATTATATGAAGTTAAAATAGCAAATTATCAATGTTATACTGATTTTCAAAAATTTCTGGGTCGGATTTTGAATCCTTAAAACAGTGTCCTGGATACGCCCATGCTTGGTTGGAACTTTGATGAGTAGTAGAACCGGCCATTGCGACGACGAACTTCAATACGGTGTGTGCTGAAATGATAACATTTACCTAACAAATTTGGGTGGCTGTAATGTTAACTTCTAGCCTGGTGTTTTTTAAGTTCTGATCTATACCAAATTTTTGAATCCTTGATCCTTTTTTTTTTTATGTAATAATGGGTTAATAGACATGGGTGTATCAATTACAATAGCCTTCCTAAAATTATGGTTTAAAAAATTGATAAAACGCCGACAGCCGACTAACCTCAAATGTAAAAGCCGACGAGGGGGAAGGGATAATCAGTTAGTTATCTTAATCTAAATACTTACAAGCACAAATAAGAGACATTACAGTATTTTATCAAGATTTCAAATTAAATTAAAATAATACAGAAAATGCAAATAACTTAAATAATTACTTCAGTTAAACACAAAATTATTTTAAATCTTTTCAAAATTTCAAATTTAACTTTCATATCAATATTTCATGATTTTTACACAAATATCGATTATCGATGTGCGATTATTATTTAATTTGAAGATCGGAATTATTAGTCGTTCAACTTTTATTTGGGTCCTAAGAGGATACATCGGCTATGGCCCGTACCTTCTTTTAATGGATATTGAGGTACACATAAAACAAATGCTTTTAAATATTATTTTTTATTCTATACCTACTAGCTGTTTCGCCCGTGCTTCGCTACGATTCTTATATTGATATTTTTGTTTTTCAAGAACTATACATACGGTTTTGGAACCGGGGAGGAGTGTCTGCAAACTTTTTAACCAATTTAAAAATACAGAGGTTAGGAAACCCTTTTACGGTTATGCCTCTTTTACGTATTGTACATCGTCCAAAATGGATACATTGAGGCTATTAAAAAACGAGTTTAAAAAAAAAAAAATTGCATGGGGTTCCATGATATATGCGCAGTAGCTGTAGTGATAGTGACATTGTGCTGTCGCGACAAATTTTGAGTCTGGTCGGAAAATAGTAAATTTTGCCTTTCGGAGGTTTCTACGCATCAAATTTCCGATATCTCTTACCGTTTGAGCTAAACAAGTCAGGTATAAACTTTGCATTTATTTATAACTAGCAGGATACGCCCGCTTCGCTTGGCGCCTTATAGGCATGGCCGTTTATAGTTTCAACCCCATTTTTCGCGATAAAAAGGCTATGTCCTTTCCTAAAGTTTAGTCTATCTCCATACCAAATTTCATCAAAATCGGTTCAGTAGTTTAAGCGTGAAAGTGTAACATACATACAGACAGACAGAGTTACTTTCGCATTTATATATTAGTATGGATATGGATTAGCAGGCCTTAGACGGAGGTAACACATTCTGCCAACATATCATATCACACGAGGTAAATAAATAAAGCAAAATAATCAAGTATGATGTGTCGTATTTTGCAATAAATTTTGCAGAAAAAATGACACTCGATAACCACCCTTTCGACACGTGTTTGGAGCCTTAGAATAATAATACTCTTACAAAAAAAATGTGCCCTTGGGCAACTACCCTGAGTGCCCTTGCTATAATAGGCTCCACTTTTTATGTACTTTTATAAAACAAAAAGAAAAATTATTATTAATATAATATAATTATTTTCATTTAATAGTAAATAATCAAATAAAAACTTTTTAGATGAACATTTTCAACTGAAATCAAACCATTGAATAAGGTATGATTGTTTAAATAAAGAATCGTAAAGCATTAAAAAAATATTTAATTAGACCATTTAATGCGTCCGCGTCCTAACGAAAACCTTTGAATCGTCACGAAAAAAAATACCTCCGTCCAGGCCCATATCTAGGATTTTATTTCGCCCCCCCCCACCGAAATAAAATCGCTAAACCCCCCCCCCCGGGGGGGATGACCAAAATGGGACCTTCAAACCAAGATTCATAATAATCGGTCAACGCTTAAGTGGCAAAAACGCCCATCACAGCGAACGATGTAAAACGGATTTTATTTCATTCGGTTTCTGAATTTTATGTACCTTGAAATAATAAATTTTAAGGGCCGGCTATTTTTTACTTTTTTTTTGTGAGTGACCATTACAAAGTAATATTATAGAAAATAATAAAACAAAAATAAACAGCATATAATCAAGTGAAGATATAGTACGTATTTTATCTGCCTTAATATGGTTTTACTTGACATAGTATCCAATTCAACCAAAAATAATTCATTAGTCGGCATCATGAAACAAGATGTATGAGAATGCAGCTCTAAATAAGATATCTGCTGCTAAAGTTTTTAATTGAGACGGAAAAATAATTTATTTTTGATACATTTTGTTTCATTTTTTCAATATAATCTCTAATTAGGTTCCATAAGTCATTAGAAAAACGCAGATTTTTTTTTTTTGTAGATTTTATTTAATCTTTTAACATAATCCCTATTAGGTCGAATGATGAAAATTACAACACCCTATATATTTGGCACCCATCACCCAAGGCAGATTATTTTTTGTAGATTTTATTTAATCTTTTAACATAATCCCGATTAGGTCGAATGATGAAAATTACAACACCCTATAAATTTGGCACTGTTGAGCACTACGTAAATGGATTTAAAATGAAGAAGGAAGTGTTTCAGAAATACTAAAACCAAAAAAACTCCTACTTTTTTCACCAGTGCGAGAGATCGTTATATTGTATATAAATTATAATCGGGGAGAAACCAGAAAATTTCAAATTTTATATTTTTCATGGGGTCCTTATATAATATTTTGGAGGGGTCCATTCTCGGTCATTTTTCGTTATCTCCTTTAGTTTGCCCAGAAAAAAATTACAAAAAGACCCGCTAAAAAGCGTCATTTTTAGCGGTAACTTGCTCCCACTTGAACTTTTGATTTTTTCCTTTCTTATTACGCACCTACATACTAAAAGGGATCTGAGTGACAAGTTTCAAGTCTCTAGGTTAGGCCATCGCATTGATATTTTTCTATTATTTTTTTTTCTCTTAATTTAGAGACATCTCTTTCAGAAACTAGTATATTAGATATTTTATGAGTTCAATAGTTCAAAAAATAGTTTCAAATGAATCGAGACGCTATTAAGTTACACGGTACCCTAAATCTTAAGGGTGGAAATAGTTTTCATTTCTTGACCTTTATAGCGTTTCGTCACTGATAATGATGGAAAAAGAAAACCAAATGTATTATTTCGACTTATAAATTGAAAAAAAAAAGTATCTATATATACCTTCTCATTTGAATATCTCGAGATTTTGACATTGTTCACAAAAAAGTGCAAAGGTTTGTCACCAGAGACACCCAATATTTATTTAGACACGGGGTTGTGTTAATGGTCTATCCATGAAAAGAAAATAGACATCAGAAGAAAGAGGGGAATAAGATTTCTTGAGACAAATTCTACCAACTCTCGTGGCAGTTGAAAGTTAGGATTACAGCTGCCGGGGTGGTTACAGGTTGTGCTTCCTTGATTTTTAAACGAGCAACTTGAAAATCTTTCTATTTTGTTAAACTATCTCTTACGAGTTAGTCTGTGTTGTATTTCTCGTATTATTTGATTGATAATTTACAAGTCTTCTTCCCAACAAATACTTATCATTCTTAATATGTTCGTACAATTTAATAAACTGTTGAATTTGGAAATAAATGATCGACAATATCGTTAGAATAACGATTATAAATGGATATATACGTCTGGCTATTAAATTTCGTACGGAATTATTTCTAATAAACAAAGGTACAATACTATAAGCTGTTATATAAGGTACGGATAAAATCAAACTTAATGTTAATATCACCGGAATTGCTAATTCTTTTAACAAAATTCGTATGTTAATATTTCGAAATCCGTTTCGAAATAGCAATTCAATATTGTTTTTAATCGACCAATCAGGGCCCATCATTGTAATGGCCGCAACAATTTTCGTAAATAGAACACCCAGTGCCCAGTTATGCCATATCCATAGAACTGGTGTTTGATCTAAAGGTACTCGAAACGGTACGACTATTATTAATTCTAAACAAAGTCCAAATAATAAAGGAATGATACCGAGAAGTGTTATAAAACATATACATAATTTAACAAGAACAATACTCCAGTTGTATAATTTGCGTACAATCTCTGCACGACCTAGTCGAAACCATCGATGTACGCGAGAACCACATTTGGCAATTAACCAGCACATATATAATCCACAAGAGACATTGTACAATTCATGAATACCAAGAGCAGCCGTTTGAGATGGTGTTAGAGTTGTATTTCTTCTTACCATTGGTGCAGTAGGCCAAAATGCCATTGTGCGTCGACCTAACCATACAGGAATTGTAAGAAGCGCAAAGCTTGATACGACCAATGAGAGACATACAAATATGAGTAATGTTATTATACGAACAACAAAATAAGTTGGTCGTGTGTAAGGTTGAACACCTGTGGGTGTACCAATTTGAAGTAAAGCTTGATGTGCAGCGCCCAAATCATTTCCAACAACGGGAATTTCTTGACGCGCTTGATGATGTGCGGTCTCAGACTCGTCGCCTGGAAAACAAATTAGTTCGGTTATCGAAGATTTTTTTTTTTTGGTTTATTAATTTCAAAAATGAACCTTTGAAATCGAACACAAAAAAACAACTAATGAATAACTATTTCAAAAGCGGGACTAGGTTCCAGTATGTTAAATGATGTAAATATATGTATATAAAAAAAAAAAAAAAAAAAAAAAAAAAAAAAAAAAAAAAACAGGTTTAGATAATTATATAAATAATAGGTTTAGTTAGGTATGTATAGAATGTATATGTATATAGAATTATAGATAGGTTATGTATGTAAATATTTTAAATGAAAATAACGTACAAAGATAAAGAGAGAAAAAGAAAAGAAAAAAAAATATACGAGTATATACCCCCAACTACCATCACTATGCTAGGCAACCTAAACCATACACAATCAGCATAGCCTCAGTTGACTAGATGATGTCGTAACAGACGAAAGCGCTCGTGACTCATCAATTTACTTGTAGTCGATACAAAATTAATTAGAAATTCTTATATAAAAAAAACGTTAAAATTTTATATTTTACGCTTATTCTACCTAGCATTTTGCCAGATTTATACCCAAATGGGGCCTATTTACCAATTTTTTTTATTAAAATCGGTCAACACTAAGTGGTAAAAGTGTCAGTTATGGTAAAAGTTCCAGTTATCACGCACGGTGGACGGAATATAGCGGACAAACGAGCTTTTTTATTCGACATTTGGATTCGTACCTTGAAGCGTAAATATATCAATTTTTTAACCAGTTAATTATCCAGTTAAATAAATGAACCTATAGGCTAATATGGCGCAGTTTTCTATTCTAGAATGAGC
This sequence comes from Pachypsylla venusta, assembly GCA_012654025.1. Taxonomy (NCBI): domain Eukaryota; kingdom Metazoa; phylum Arthropoda; class Insecta; order Hemiptera; family Aphalaridae; genus Pachypsylla; species Pachypsylla venusta. The sequence goes on along the minus strand of CM022882.1, from coordinate 6,786,202 downwards.
GATATGGACATCTACCATGAAAGACTCTCAAAAAAATGCAATTTACCTTAACTTTTCCTTTCCTAAACAACTTCTATTAACAGCCGTGGGGCTGGTTTGCAACAACTCGCCATGAGTTGTTGATACTTGAGAAGCCTTACCGATAATGCAGTATCTTCTTCTCGCTTTCTACATGGCTAATGGAAAAGATATCGATCCGACCCTGTCCTTAGCGGCTTTTTACGAATGGCATGGACTTGAGTGCCTTGGAAGTATTCTTTTTTAGTCCCCCCCCCATCCACAGGGGACATAGGAAGTAGCTTCTCCTTGCTTTCTGCAAGGGTAATGGAACGAATATCGTTTCGCGACCCTGTCCTTAGTCGCCTTCTACAACTGGCATGGACTTGGATTCTTTTTATTAATACATACTTACCCAACAAATAAGATTTAATATTCAATATATAGGATATAATTCGACACCAAACTCTGATAATATTTTTCAACCAAACTCTGGTCTGACTTTGTTCCAATATGGCCGGAAGTACAACTTGCAGAAGTAAAAGTTCCAATGAAAGTTCATTGATTTCAGAATCCGTTGTTAAAGTTATTCTATATGGAAGGAAATTTGGTATCAGTTGTTTGATGATGCTTATTGGGATCCATAACATGAGAAGTACAACGGTACCAAATATGATGACGGACACAATGAGACGACGAATGTGACGTAATATCGGAAGATGGATCATTTCCTGAAAGGAGAAAACGAAGCAAAAGATAAGACTCGCACATCCAGGTTTCGATATCTATAGGGCCGCAAAATAGAGCTGCGTTAACAGTGAACAGTAATATTAAAGTCACATTAGAAGATGTTTAGCACAGCTTAGTGTGTGCACTCCGTAAACAAATATTGAACAAGTTATTTTGAAAAAAAAAAACAGTTGTAGAAAATAGTTTTGAAAATGATAAGTCATCATAATAGGTTAGCAGTCGTGACGCTGGTTTGCAACAACTCGCCATGAGTTGTTGATACTGAAGAATCCTTAGGGATAGTGCAGTAGCTTCTCCTGCTTTCTACATGAGTAATGAATAAGATATCGTTTCCGACCTTGTCCTTAGTCGCCTTTTACGACTGGCATGGCCTTAGGTGCATTGGAAGTATTCTTTTTTAAGCCCCCTATCCACAGGGGACATAGAAAGGATAATGAAGTAACTTCGTTAATGCAGTAAAAAATCTAGGTTGTGAAAATGCACTCTTGCGTTAACACTGAATATTCATTACAATTAGATCTCGACGAAAAAAGATAAAGAAAAAATTAATCACATGTGCTCCTCCTTTATACTAGAAAATTAAAATTGAATACCGTTAGATATATAATTATTTTCTATAGTTCTTTATAATGTAGGATGCTGTACATGTAATTGAATTGAAATTGAAAAAAAAAAAAAAAAATCTCTCTTCTATTCGTTTACTCACCTGAATGGGACTAAAATCAGGATCATTTAAATTTCTTAAAAACCATAAAACACCAGGTCGCAGTACTTCCCTCAAGAGTAAAATAAAGGAAGCAAAATAATAGACATAGATCATTCCAATGAGCCAATGTATAAACATGTACGTTCCAGGAGCTGTCTTGAAGCTTGTCATTCTATCTTTTAAAGATGCATCAAACACAGAGGGGGAACATATGTCCAACCACCATCCACAGATGAGAGGAAGTACGCCTATTTCTACAACACACAGGAGAGATACCTGGAAGCAAAATAATAGACATAGATCATTCCAATGAACCAATGTATAAACATGTACGTTCCAGGAGCTGTCTTGAAGCTTGTCATTCTATCTTTTAAAGATGCATCAAACATAGAGAGGGAACATATGTCCAACCACCATCCACAGATGAGAGGAAGTACGCCTATTTCTACAACACACAGGAGAGATACCTGGAAGCAAAATAATAGACATAGATCATTCCAATGAACCAATGTATAAACATGTACGTTCCAGGAGCTGTCTTGAAGCTTGTCATTCTATCTTTTAAAGATGCATCAAACATAGAGAGGGAACATATGTCCAACCACCATCCACAGATGAGAGGAAGTACGCCTATTTCTACAACACACAGGAGAGATACCTGGAAGCAAAATAATAGACATAGATCATTCCAATGAACCAATGTATAAACATGTACGTTCCAGGAGCTGTCTTGAAGCTTGTCATTCTATCTTTTAAAGATGCATCAAACATAGAGAGGGAACATATGTCCAACCACCATCCACAGATGAGAGGAAGTACGCCTATTTCTACAACACACAGAAGAGACACCTGAAAACAAAATAATAGACATAGATCATTCCAATGAGCCAATGTATAAACATGTACGTTCCAGGAGCCGTCTTGAAGATTGTCATTCTATCTTTTAAAGATGCATCAAACACAGAGGGGGAACATATGTCCAACCACCATCCACAGATGAGAGGAAGTACGCCTATTTCTACAATACACAGGAGAGATACCAGAAAAACACACTGAAAAAACATTAGGCCGGTTTTTTAACTTATTCAAAAAACGTGAAAAATTCAACTTCTGAGGAAAAAAAAAGAAATTCATTTAGAATAGGTACTCAAGATGGTTCGTTCTTCCACCAGGGCTACCCGTGCCCTCGAGCACGGTCAAAGATCATCAACACCGATCCGACGACAACTCATTGTGTTTTTTCTTCCGTTGGAGCTGTTCATCCCAGCCGTGCTGATCCAGATACTTCTTCAAAGAGCTGGTATATAAATCCTTGCTGAACCCTGAAGTATCTGATCGCTGTCCTCTATGTATGCTGGCTGCTCATGATGTAAATCATTGATTTAACTGTCTATCAAACCCAACCAATCTAGAGCCGTCAGCATTATGGACAGATCCTGATGGAGTGGCCGCCTTTCTTGGCCTGGAGACATAGTGAGAGTCGTTGAAAAAGTTAACAACAACAACAACTTAGAATGTTTGCACATTTTTAAGGTCAAAACGAATTATGGAAAAACAGAAAATGTCTCTCTTCTGGAAGAACAAAAAATGTCTTTTCTCTCTGGAAGAACAATTTTTTTTTCTCTCTCTCTCTCTCTCTGGAAGAACAGAAAATTTCTCTCTTCTCTGTGGAAGAACAGAAAATTTCTCTCTTCTCCAAGATTTTTAAATTATTTTAAATCTATTTTTGGCGTTTTTTTTTAAATTCTTTAAAAAGTTTGAATTAAAAAGTGGTGGGGGCTTGTTTCTCTTTGTCTTGAGAACAAACAAAAAGAAATTAGAAAAAAAGTGAAAAAATTGAGATGAATAAGTTTTAAAAAAACACGCTTATTTTGTGTCAAAAATATCCCATAATTTACAAAATGTATAGGAATGTAAGTGTAGAAAGGAACTTTTTACTGTGTCGTGTCGGAGGCTACCGGACCAATGTACATTAGGTTTTAGTCAGCATAAAGTACTATTTCCACTAGTCCGATAATCACCGAAATGGCACACAACGATATTTTTTAAATAATGAAAGTTGATCATTTTCTTCATCCTACCGGAATATTATTTATCGTTGCCAACGCTACTTTCTAATGTGTGTCGTGTCGGTGACTATTGGACCAGTGGAAATAAAAATCAAGTTCATCAAAATTGCAATTTATCGAGTAAGGGCGGTCGGCCTTAGGAATTGACTACGCGTAAGGGTAATTATAAAGCCTAGACTCGCTCCCATTATCTCAGAAACCGTTCAAAATATAGAAAAACTTTAAAGGGCAGCAGGATTGACCCTAAAATCAGACCCTAAGGGTCAAGGAATATGGGTATTCCAAATTTTGGACAACTTTGAACAACTAATGGGAGCGAGATTTCTTACTATTTTTCTACGCGTCCGCTTGCAATCCTCTATGTTTACAAAGCAGTAGAAACTCGTTATAATGAAAGTCAAGAAAAACTACAAATCGTTCGCTAAAAAGAAGTCTTCGTTGTAACGAGGTTCTTCATTCAAGGTTTAATACAGAAAATACGCACGAGTTACGCAAGTGTATAAAACATAAATCAGAGTAAATAATTATTCTTTTATACAGGGTGTTTTCGAATGTCCGAACTACTCAAATATCTTGATAAACGATAGGAATGTTTTATTGGGCGAATTTAATAGCCAGCGAATTTGTTTGCTAATTTGAGATTCTGATCCCAGCTTCAATTTTTCAAATGAAGCACAATTTCTTTTATTTAATTTTTGAAACCGTCGTGAAAATTTGTGTTTAAAAGAACATTCACACTGAATGTTTCTTTTCTTGCAACGTTAAGGCAGGGCCCACACTTATGTTTCAAATGTTGTCCAACATACTGCATGTTTCCAAAAATGTGGAACATTTCTAAAAAATGTTTTAGAAACAATGAAAGTGTGGACCGTGTCGCACAAAATCACAAGCTTAAATATCACACAGGTCTGAAATGAAACTATGTGAAAACAACACAACATTGTGATATCCATTTTATAGCTTTTACGCAAGAATCTGAAATTTACATGAAAATACGCTCAGGTAGATAGGGCATGTTGGGGAACTAGATATTAATCACTTAAGGCATAACGAATTGAAAGGTGATAAGTCATAAAAGTAGAATAACGATTATTAGACTAGTCATCTTTTTAAAAAAAATTGGCTTAACATCGTACAACCTCGCTGGACGTTGCTTAACTTCAGTGATCTAACGGGAACTAGTGTATTCAACGTGCCGTAGACGCTGGCTAATAATATCAATTNGTACAACATTTGCAACATAAGTGTGGACCCTGCTTTACGAAATTCGCATTTCTTTCTGCTAACACGGTACAGGGTACCCATAAATTGGCGTGATGCATCAAATCACATTCTACCATTATTCCAAGCCTGGATGTAAAAATGGAGAAAATAGTTCATCTTAAGAGGAACACCACTACCACAACAACGACAAAGTGTTATTCAAAGATTTAAACGTTAATTATTGAAATTGGTTGATTAGCTAATGGGCGGGCCCAACTGTTAGTGTGATATATCAAATCACATTCTACCATTATTGCAAGCCTGGGTGTAAAAATGGAGAAAATAGTTCATCTTAAGAGGAACACCGCTACCACAACAATGACAACAACAATATGTTATTCAAAGATTTAAACGTTAATTATTGAAATTGGTTGATTAGCTAATGGGCGGGCCCAACTGTTAGTGTGATACATCAAATCACATTCTACCATTATTGCAAGCCTGGGTGTAAAAATGGAGAAAATAATTCATCTTAAGAGGAACACCGCTACCACAACAACGACAACAACAATATGTTATTCAAAGATTTAAACGTTAATTATTGAAATTGGTTGATTAGTTGATGGGCGGGCCCAACTGTTAGCGTGATACATCAAATCACATTCTACCATTATTCCAAGCCTGGATGTAAAAATGGAGAAAATAGTTGATCTTAAGAGAACACCGCTACCACAACAACAACATGTTATTCAAAGATTTAAACGTTAATTATTGAAATTGGTTGATTAGCTGATTCGCGGGCCCAACTGTTAGCGTGATACATCAAATCACATTCTACCATTATTCCAAGCCTGGATGTAAAAATGGAGAAAATAGTTGCTCTTAAGAGAACACCGCTACCACAACAACAACATGTTATTCAAAGATTTAAACGTTAATTATTGAAATTGGTTGATTAGCTAATTCGCGGGCCCAACGGTTAGCGTGATACATCAAATCACAATCACATTAATAGTAACAACATGCCTCACTTCAGTCACCACTATGGAGGAACTCTATTATTATTATTTTTTTCTTTTGCTTAATCTATTGCTTATTCCAGGCGGGGTTTTTATTTTATTTATTTATTAAGGTGCAATTTACAATTAATTTACTTAATCTATAACTAATTACACCTTTTACCCTCCATTTGCTGGAAACTTCGAAACCAGCTACTCACATTGACCTTTTAGCCGGCCTAGGTTGTGCCAGAAAATCCAGCATCACGAGGGGGCGCGAACCTACGTGGTCACTCAATTAGTAAAATCACTCTGTACGTTACTTAACTTCAGTGATTCAACGGGAACATTCAACGTATCAAAGACGCTGACTGAACTCTACATGAAACTTACCTTGACAACTATGTAACAAAGTCCCAATACTCTTCTTGATTTTGTAAAATTCAAGAATGCTGCCAAAGCATGAAGTATAACCAGAGCCAGACCAACGATCACATAGCCACAGAGTGTTGTTAGTAATCCTGAAATTATATTAAATTATTCAAGAAAGCTGCCAGAGTATGAAGTATAACCAGAGCCACACCTACGATCACATAGCCACAGAGTGATGTTAGTAATCCTGAAATTATATTAAATTATTCAAGAATGCTGCCAAAGCATGAAGTATAACCAGAGCCAGACCAACGATCACATAGCCACAGAGTGTTGTTAGTAATCCTGAAATTATATTAAATTATTCAAGAAAGCTGCCAAAGTATGAAGTATAACCAGAGCCACACCTACGATCACATAGCCACAGAGTGGTGTTAGTAATCCTGAAATTATATTAAATTATTCGAGAAAGCTGCCAAAGTACAGGGTGCGGCAATTAGTTTTCCCACATTTCAAAAAATCGTGGGAGGGGAAGTGATAGTGGGAGGAGCGAGGGGTTTGTGATATTCAACACCAAGTTTTTTTGTCGCAAAAATAACATCTAGTTTTTTTGTCGCAATGGTTTGGTCACGCGAGCATCGTGCGTTCGTTGTCCAGGTGTTTTTTTAAAAAAAGTGACTGCATTATAGCCACTCAGAGGGCGTTCCGCACAAGGTATTATTTGCAATCCACAGATCCAGTTCTTGGTCGAAAAACAATGTTCACAACTTTAGGACCACATCATCAGGTTTAGGTTTGAAACGGAAAGGCTCGTTAAAATGGAAGAGGATCCCTGAAAACATCGTCAGAACGAGGGAATCCATTGTGCAGTCCCCAAGGCGCTCTGCACGGAAACATGCGGCTGCTCTTCAAATTTTGGACAGAACCTTGAGAAGAATTTTACACTGCGACCTTAAGTTACACCCGTACAAGATTGTTATGGTTCATGAATTGGCCCCAGCTGACTGGGGCAGACGACGGGATTGTTGCAAAGCTATTCTTGAGGAAGTGCCACCCACTGCAGTTTTATGGACGAGCGACGAAGCACATTTCCACCTGTCGGGCAAAACAACCGCTACTGGGCACCCGAAAACCATCAAGAGCTTCTTCAGAGACCACTTCACAGCCCAAAGGTTACGGTTTGGTGCGGCGTGTTCAAATATCACATTTCATTTTTATTTGCTATCTCTTTCAAATGTGGAAATACTAATTGCCGCACTCTGTATGAAGTATAACCAGAGCCAGACGAACGATCACATAGCCCCCCCACACAAACATGATTTGAAGAAGAAAATCTTGTTCCGTCATTGCTTTTTGGTAGTTTTATTTAGTTAAAATAGTAGAGCTAATACAGGTGATCGCACATGATTCAGATAGCTTCATTAAGATCATCTACAGCAGGGGTTCCCAAAAATTTTGATACCGCGCCCCCTTTTCTTGAAATGAAAGCCTCCCACGCCCCCCTCCTCTTTACATTATAAATTATGAATGGGTATGGGTGTTCCTGAATGCTATCTCATTCAAAACGCTAATGTGTTGCTGAATGCTATTTCATTCAAAACGCTAATGTGTTACTGAATGCTATGTCATTCAAAACGTTAATGTGTTGCTGAATGCTATCTCATTCAAATTTTCTAAACATCATGTTCAATAAAATTACCTTTGTAAAAAAATTGTATACATATATTTCAACTAACTAAATGAAAATATAATTTAGAAATGGTATTTAGGATGTTTGCAGTCATTATGAAATATAAATTTCAATAAAATATTATGTATCAACTACAAATAATAAGATGAGTCACGAGCGCTTTCGTCTGTTACGACCTTCTCAAGTTGACTGACTCTAAATAATAATACTTATAGAAACAAAATAAGATGACCCCCCTACCACCATCAATTAGAATTCTCTCTCTCTCTACCATCAGAATTCAAATTAGAGTCAGTCAACTTGAGAATGTTGTAACAGACGAAAGCGCTCGTGACTCATCTTATTATTTGTAGTTGATACATAATATTTTATTGAAATTTATATTTCATAATGACTACAAACATCCTAAATACCATTTCTAAATTATATTTCATAATGACTACAAACATC
>CM022882.1:6748778-6773087 GCA_012654025.1 Pachypsylla venusta | reverse complement strand
AAAAAAAAAATCACTACGATTTAATTTATTTTAGTTTTTTTCCGAATGGTGCAAGAGTTTTAAGGGAGCGACTATATGAGAAGAACAAGTTTAATCGAGGCACGGCCCATCAAAAAGTTTCCTAACTTCTCTTTGGAGGGGATGTTCATCTTAACGCTTATATTGATAAAATAAACAATATTGCACTGCACTTTTTTCATGTTGGTACAACAGGTACAACTATGTCTGCTTCAGTTCAGTATATTCAAATAGTTCAATAAATACGGAAGAAAAAAGTTTTTTTCAAAATAAATTAAAATTAAAGTGAATTAATTAATCTCCCACTCCTAAAACTTTTAAAAAGCCTTTTTAAATTAAATTAAACCACATTTTAAGTTTGTAAATTGCTCCAAAAAAAAGTAATAGTATCTGTCTGGTACCCAATTATATACTATACCTTATTTTTACAACCATGATTTTTCTATCAAGTAAAACTTTTGTGTGTGGGGGGGGGGGCACAACAGTAATTCGCACGGGTGAAAAATTACCCACGGGCCGGCCCTGTATTATTATGGTGTAATAAAAACACTGCAACTGTCAAGTTTACTTAGAACTTGGCATGGAGCACTGACGTGCGTCTAGATAATTTACTTGTTATTTAAAATCTACACTACACAAAAGAGATTATTGGGAAGTTACGTAAACCTAATCTGTAAGGGTTTCGGGATCGAGATATCTTAAAAAGGTGGTTTCCTGCGGAAGCAGAAATCACTATGATACAAAGGGTTAATGACAAGGAAATTATTGGTGTGCTATATTAACTTTATAGTAACCTATGATGTATTTAACATTTCCTCATTATTTCTATCCATTCAAAGGGCATTGCTATTCCATCAAAGTTCTCAAATTTTGTAATAAAAAAGTATGAATGTAGAAAGAAAAGCAACTTACATTCAACAATAAGCAAAACTATAAAGTAACAACTATTATGATGTATGTTAGTAATAGAAAGAAAAATCGTCTCACATTCCGCAAACTTCGCTATTCAAGAATTTACAACTATATCACTATTTTGACTTTCGACACTCGACGCTTTCGCCTTACGGGCGATATTGGATATTGCGATATGCGAAAATTTATTTGCGTTTGGGATTTTTGTTTTTGTTGTGAAGCTAATAGCGTATTTTAAGTACCGAAAATTATTTCATTTTTTTTTTTTTTTGCTTAATTAATTTGTTAATTATTTACCTTCAAACCAATTAACCAATTATTGAAATAATATCATTTTTAATCCGTTAGGTTTAAAATTTTCGAATTGGATTTTTTTATTTTGTGATTTTTTTTTATATTTATTTTGAATTTTGAATTATTTTCATTTCTATTTTTATAAATACGACTCTTGATAAATATAGACAAATTGGCCATGTTTATTATTTTTCTTTCATTTAATAATATTAAGATTTTAAAATACGGCTATTAACAGCTGACTTATCTATATTTACAAATTTTATCAGCTGATATGATAAGAGAAGGGATGTGATAAAAATATTGAAATTGGACATTCCCAGAATCAAAAATCAAGTCAATTTTTAGCTGATCAAATCTAGCGCACTTCTTACAATCTTGCCTCTAGCTGTTAGAAACTTTTTGTTACCCAGTATTAGTAATCAGAATCCACAATAACAAGAAGGAACAAGGACATCAAGCTGCAAGCACCAAATCCAAGTTCTTGTAGAATTTTCTATGATAGTAGAAATATATTTTTTATTTTTCTAATGATTATTCAAGTTTTTCCCGTATAGCTTACAGCTTTGGATTGGTTTGTCAGTTAATAATCTTGAACGCAGAGTGGATAAAGTAAAATATTTAAAGGTAAGTAATATTAATTAAATAATTAATTGTTACCAGTTTATTAATCGCTGCCCCCGGGTGTTTCTAGGTATTCTGTTATTATTTTCGCGAGACATTTTTTTTTTATTGTTTTACCTCAACAACAGGTAGTTTTTACTTGTTTTAGGAAAAAGTATAGACTGGATTTAGTATAATACTAGTTTTTCTAGAAATATAGTTTCTAAAATTTGTTGGTTAATAAAAGGATTATGTCTGTGTGACCTATAACACCAATCCAACCTAACATTTGACCTCAGATTACATATTTTCTTTTTGCTGCGTACAAACTCTCAACCAAGGTAAAAATGTACAATAGCGTCTCATGGTGAAATTACTTATCGCTGATGTAACAGACAAGGTTTTAATGATATTGTTTTTCTTTTAGTATCATCGGGGTATGGCTATGTAAACTAATAATAATTAGTTTTAACTCAAGTGACGCATTTCCTTAAAACATACAGAAATCACGTTTTCATGCTTCATACGGTAATCGAACCCGGTATCTTTTGCTAGTTAGCGCACATATTACCTCCGAGCTAACATTCCTCTTTAGTTTATTTGAGAAACTCAATTTTGACGGTGGCAATCTAGCTAAATAAAAATGAATAGTAGAATGATGATTCTAATTACGCCACTGGATTATATACGACCATGTCTAGAATAAATTAATGCTTGTCTAATGTACACGAGTACTTTTTAAGATAGACACCAACCTGAGAAAGAAGCTGCAATAGAAATAAGAACAACAAGATATTAATGTTGAAAATTACCAACGTTTAGAATTTACGAAATTGATCTTTGTTAAAATTCAGGACTTAGAAATAATTTATGAAATACTGTAGGTTGTTGTATCGGCGAATGCCAGAATTAGAATCATTTTAATAGACGCTCAATCTGAAGCTTTTCCTTCAGGTTGACCGATATAGGGGTATTTTATGTTTTTCTGTTAGTTTGCATAAAAGTTGAGCAAATGCCCTTACTATAGCAAATCCTCAGAGTAGGGCATATCCGAAAATAACAAAAATCGGAGCATATGCTCATACCAAGTACCAAGCATTTGCTTAAAAGTAAGATCACATTTTGGGGACGTGTTCTCCGGTTGCCAGAAGTGTTTTTCAATTTTTTTCATAGCAAATACATCCCGTTATTTGATCCATCGAACTTGTTGTTTCAAGGAACTTCCTTTTTTCTGTTACTCCCTGTATAAATGCTTAAACTCGCCATCCGTTTTAGAGATAGAAAGTAGCCCTTGTCATTCCAAAGCTTATTGTGGAAAACGCACTTTCGCTTATTTATGCAGGGAATATCGAAAAAAGGGAATGGAGCTCAAAACATTGAGAACAGATTCGAATCACAAAAAACGCTGAATTACACATCACATTTTTTTTATTCCCAAGAGGAAACTTTTTTAGAGGGTTTCAAAGATTACCTTTAAAACATAAATGGAACTATATCTTCTTTAAACCATATTTGAAAAGTAAAAGAGAATCAAATAATCTTGATATTCATTTTGAGGTCGGTAAAAACAAGACCGGAACTATTCCAAGTTGAATTGAGTTTTTTTTTGAAACATCAAAAATTTCAGTAATGGGCTGAAATTTTTATGTACGTAAAAGCTCATGTCACGTTAACTTGATTTGTTTATATAATTTCCATTGACAAATTGCATGATGTTGTTAAAAAATGTTATAGTTTTAGTCACTTATGCAACATTGCAGATTTAGAGCACAGATTTTCACTTTTTGACTCCTAATTATTCAAAAAAATTCCCGGCAGAGGCCCCCCGACCCTCCTGTACCTGGGGGGTATTCCATACATCCCAAAAGTATCCCCTCCAAAAGTGCTTCACGCCCCCCCCTCCCGAGATATACTTAAATCCGCCCCTGTGATATGTAGACAAGTAAGGTCGAGAGATGTTCCACAGGAGGTTTCTTTCTAATGTTTTTTTTAACTTTGTTTTTGCGTTCATACCAATCAGGATATTGATAAGCATCTTATCAATGGAGTCTACAGGTACTTGTTCTTATACTTTTTTCCAATAATTTTGTTAGTAACGTTGAATAAAACAAAGAAAAGGTGACCCCCTCCCTCTGTATTTTTAGCCTCCTCATATCAAGCGACTACAATTGTATTTTAGTGAAGGAATCAAATTTTGGTGAAAAAAAGGACAAATGTGCAAATTATTCAGAACTTTTTTTTATATATTTTTTTTTTTTTTTTGCTTAACGTCTCTTTAAATCTATTGGTTATTTGAGACGGGGGTTTTACTCTCTATTCGCTGGAAACTTCCTAACCAGCTACCCACATTGACTTCAGCCAGTCTGGGTTGGGCCGGAAAAATAGACAGCATCACGGTGGCGCGATCCCACGTGGACACCCACATGGTACAACCTCGCTGGACATTGCTTAACTTCAGTGATCCAACGAGAACTGATGTATTCAAAGTGCCATAGAAGCTGGCTAAGATTCAGAACTATATTATTTAACAAATAATAATTTATGGAGTTTCATTTTTTCTTAAAGAAAAAAACGCCTCTATCTTAAGCACTGCAAAACAAATGTACACAAATAGCGCAGCTCTTTCGATATTAATCGATATCTCTTTATAAACATCTGCACAATTATGTTGTTGTTAACGTAGTCTAGAACGATCACTCTGTATCAAGGCCAGGGAAAGCTGCTTCCACTGGATTCGGCCACACAAAGGAAGGCACTAGGTTGGTTGGATCTGCCGGGCAATTAAAGAGGTGGCAGACGTCATGTGTGTCGTTCCTACATTTTGAACACAGGTCTTCGATGTCCGGATCAATTCTTGATATGTAGCTCCGCAGTTTGTGACACCATCCTTAGCGCAGTTGCAGAATTATACTCGCTTGGTCCGAAGAGGATAAAAAACAAAGGTCATGTTCTGGAATTGTTTTCGCATTACTTCAGGTCATTTTCTTTTGCAACCATTCCGAAAAGGGAAAAATCTTTTAGAAAAATTCCGCTTCGGGTTGGATTCTAACTTCGGCTACCTATGGACAAATTGTGGTTACAGCTGTAAACATACCTAATCGACATTATTTTCTGGACAAGCCAATGTTCTTAATAACTCGGCTACGTAGGTCGACGCATTTTCCTATCCCGGAAAATCATATCTAATTTCTTTTCCTTATCTTTTGGCAATTCGTCAGATTTTTACTCATTCCGAGCACACTTTGAAGATGAATTTTTGAATAACATGGTAATTATAAGAGTTAAAAAATATTAACTCTTAAAATAAATTCATTTAAAACAAAACACCAAAAAACACTATTTATAAAGAATCTAGTTTCGAATCATTCGATTCATCATCAGTCTACTCGAGTCGAAGGATGGAAGATGACATCACTTCGAAACTAGTGTAACATCTCCACCATTTGTAAGGCTACTCTCCAAGCACAAAAAGCCCACCAGAGGCTTAGGTGCAGGAGCTTACATAGCCCCAAAGAGGAGTTTAGCTCACGAATATACCATTTGTAACCGCCCCGGCAGCTGTAAACCTAAGGGGTTGGGATACTTCTAAAACAAGAGTTATTTGTAAATAATTTTGTGGACTCGTCTCTATAAATATAGAATTCGAAGGTCCCAAATTGACTCCAACTCTCGCTTTAGAATTCAAGGACAAGTGAACGTCTACTAAAGTTAGAGAATTAAATAATTCCTTGTTTAGATAGTAATATTAATAAAAATTAGAAAATTTCTGTAACCTAAAAGATGTAGAAGGACTTACGTGAGGAGATCAAACAATCATACTCTGACAACCGTTCACTTTCAACTGCCTCGAAAGTTGGTAGAATTTGTCCCAAGAAACCTTATTCCCCTCTTTCCTCTGATGCCTATTTTCTTTTCTTGGATAGACCATCAAATCTCTAAATAAATATTGGGTGTCTTTGGTGACACTAGTTTCTTTATAAATAATTATAAATAGTGTTCTTGGAGTGTTTTGTTTTAAATTAATTTATTTGAATAGTAAACACTTTGAAGACCCTGTATATTCTCTATAGGGATGGTTAAAGATTATTTTGTTTAACACGCAACAAAATGTAGTATTGATTTGAATCGATGCAGAGTGATTGATTAAAATTAATTGATCAATCAATAAAGTATACAAAACAATGACTAAAATCATCTTAAGATCTCACAAGCCTTCGTTGCAGTGAACAAGCCGACCGTCCAGCAAGAATGGGGTCTGTGACACCATTCATGAGAACACAACCTGTGATGGCACTAAGTAACTTAGGCCAAGAGCTTCTTACAAAACATAGTAGGATCATTTTTCAGGGACCATCTAGAAACTAATCATGGAGTAAAGAAAAAATAATAAAATATATATGTCCCCTGTGGATAGGGGGACTTAAAAAGAATACTTCCAAGGCACCCACGTCCATGCCAGTCGTAAAAGACGACTAAGGGCAGGGTCGGAAACGATATTTTTTGTATTACCCATGCAAAAAGCAAGGAGAAGCAAGTATCAACAACTCATGGCGAATTGTTGCAAGAGAGGTTATAAAAGATATATCACTCTGATCCTAAAATATTAGCATTAGAAACTATTGCCACGTTGGATTGCTTGGCGTTTATGCTGCCGTGAGATACTCTTGTCACTATTTCCCAGAGTGTTTATAAGAATTTTGTCTTTGTTCTAAACGGCCCAGACGTCTCAAAAGCAAGGAGGGAGTGAAAAATTTAATTTTGGGCACAATGAACCGGTCTTTTCGGGTTGAGGAATCCTGAGCAGCAGCACCTGGCTAGTTTTAGATATTCCGGTATACAGGGTGTCCATAAAGTCTCATTCCACCCCCCGTATCTCGAGAATGGCTGAAAATATAAGAAAACTCAAAAACACGTATCTCTTAGATTTTAGGGGGATTAATTTTAGACTAAAAAATTGTTGAACTCGGCCAGCCGTTCAGGCTGGGCACCGACTGACTTCAAAATCTTAAATGAGAACGTATATCAAGTGGCACCTTGTTTTAAAGGTCTCGTAATACGAGTTCATTACAGAAAACCAGAGCTCTCTAGGATCTACCGTTCACGAATTACAGGGTGGAACATTTGACCCATTCCCTTTGCGGCCGCACCGAAATGTTTCTAGGCATGTAAAAATGCCTAGAAATAATTTTTTATGATCCCAAATAAGTAATTTAGTAAAAAAAAATAGTGTTCCAATAAGATGGTTGTCCCGCCCACTTCGACCGCAGAGTTCGAGCTTTCTTAGACCAAAATTTTCAAAACAGCTGGATAGGTTTGGTCTAAGAAGGCTCGATTTCTGCGGTCAAAGTGGGCGGGACAACCATCTTTTTTACTAAATTACTTATTTGGGATCATAAAAACATTTCGGTGCGGCCGCAAAGGGAATTAGTCAATATTTGTAGTTTGATACATTTTTTTTTTTTTTTTTTAATTTATATTTCACAATGACTACATACAAACATCCTAAATAATTTATCAAAATTGAGATTATTAGTACATGAGGTTCTTAGTAATGCTGTGATACCCACACATATTGTGAAGGGGACCGTTGGGTCTTACGACAAATAAACTCTCATCATCATAGGTTAACAGCCGTGGGGCTTGTTTGCAACAACTCGACATGAATTGTTGATACTTGAGAATCCTTCTCCTTGCTTTCTGCATGGGCAATGGAAAAGATATCGTTTCCGACCCTTCCTTTAGTCGCATTTTTACGACTGGTCTGGACTTGGGTGCCTTAGAAGTATTCTTTTTAAGTCCCTCTATCCACAGGGGACATAGGAAGGATATAATGCAGTAGCTTCTCCTTGCTTTCTGCATGGGTAATGGAAAGGATATCGTTTCCAACTCTTCCTTTAGTCGCCTTTTACGACTGGCATGGACTTGGGTGTCTTGGAAGTATTTTTTTAAGTCCCCCTATTTTTTTAAATCCACAGGGGAAAAAAACTACATAAAATTGTTCCGTTTTGAAAGAGTGATTAAATGAAGAGATAATGAGACATAATAATGCTTTGGAACGAGTAAGAGATGGAAGTATTATTCTAGAATGTACCCAATCAACCTTTGATTGAACACAAGAATGTTGTTATTAATGTATTTTGCATGCTTGTGTAAATTATAGGGTGATTCGAGATTAAACAATAAAAAAAAACTCTGCCATTAATTAGCCAATAGGTTTACTATTGTATTGGCTATTTGAGTTCTACATACCCTGAAACGTCAAAAAACAAATTTTGGGGAGAGGGTATTTTTTTTTTTTTTCTTCCTCGTGGCGTAAAGTGTTTATGGTGTTTAACTGAAACTAAAGAGAATATTTTTGATTTATTATTTTCAATAATAAACTTTTGGAATCGTCAAACTTCTTATCGACACATGGGTGTATTATTTTACTGGCTAAAAAAATACCCCCCTCAAAAAATTATAACCCTCGATTTTTTTTGGGGGGGGGGGATATTTTTTTAGCCAGTAAAATAACAAACCCATGTGTCACATTGGCAATTTTTTTTTTAATTTAAAGACATCTATTTTCAAATACGATTAGAAGTTTGGAACCTTTTCATTTCATTACTGACACCTCTATCAATGAAAATATGTCAAAGCTGATACAACGCTTCGACACTGAATTTCAGGATTTTCTTGTCTATAGCCCTTACTCACTTAAAATGGCCCCAAATTGACCAAATAGGTCCCCCAAAAATTAAAAAAAAAAAAAAACCACACAAATAAAATTAGGGGTGTAATATTTTTTCTCGTGACGATTCCAAATCTGGAGCTTAATTAGACCCTAAATTTGACATACATATCAAATCTGAAGTCTTTGGCTCTTACCATTCTCTTTTTAGACAGGATTAATGAAAACCGCTAAAAAGTGGTAAAAAAACCCGCTCTTACATAAAATGGCCACTAATTGAGCCAATAGGTCCCCAAAAAAATAGCCAATTCTATGAATTCAGATACATAAAGTTTTAATTCAAATGACAAACTAGTGGATCAATATGATCAGGTGTTCACGTTAGTGTTGTAGTCATTAATAGAAAAAAATATCTTAATCAAAAAAAATATCTTAATCAAAAAATTTAAAAAAATTGGGGACCTTCCCCTATAGCACGTTGTAGGGAGGGCCCCCAAATTTTTCTAAATCGAAAAGCCCTTAACACCAAATATCAAAATTTACGTTTCTCTAACAAACCACTAAAAAGATAAAAATAATTTTCAAACAACACAATATTGGGCCCCCTGGGGCCCCGGGGGGGCAGGGCCCCCAAAAACTATACAGCAAATTTCCCTCATACCCCAAACATGTATACCAAATTTTGTCAAAATTGAATGAAAATTGTGGCTTGTATCGCGTAACATACATACACATATACAAGTGCATTTCAGGATGTATATGGGAGTCAAAAGTGGAGTTCACTAACGTTCACAACAAAAAAAGGTATCTCTTGAATTGAATCACTCTGTACTCTGTATGTCCCTCTAATTTGTTGTTGTTGTTGTTGTTTTTCTTCAGGTAACATTCAATAAGATAGGTATCACTTGAATTGAATCACTCTGTATGTCTCTCTAATTTGTTGTTGTTGTTGTTTTCCTTCAGGTAACATTCAATAAAATAGGTATCACTTGAATTAAATCACTTTGTGTGTCCCTCTAATTTGTTGTTGTTGTTTTCCTTCAGGTAACATTCAATAAGATAGATATCACTTGAATTGAATCATTCTGTATGTCCCTCTAATTTGTTGTTGTTGTTTTCCTTCAGGTAACATTCAGTAAGATAGCTATCACTTGAATTGAACCATTCTGTATGTACCTCTCTCTAATTTGTTGTTTTCCTTCAGGTAATATTCAATCTAAAGTTGATTTTTTTGTAAGAAAGTTCAAAGCAGAGAATGTTCGCACAAAATTATGTAATTTGAAACAATTCTTATCACAATCAAGTTTAAGTTACAATAGTTCAACAGCTGATACGAGGTAAATATTTTAAACGATTTGGACTAAAGAGATAATATTGATGATATGGCGAGAGAGAGTGTGTAGAGTTCAAGGCAGGCAGACGTGAGGCAATGTAGGGGTTCATGGCAATTATTAACCTTTTAGATGGTTGATGATCGTAGACACATATATTTTTTTTTTTTTTAATTTGGCTTAACGTCTCTTTAACATCTATTGGTCATTCAAGACGGGGGTGTTATCCTCCATTCGCTGGAAACTTGCAAACCAGCTACCCACATTGAACTCACCCAGCCTGGGTTGGGCCGGAAAAATAGCCAACATCACGATGCCGCGAACCCACGTGGACACCCACATGGTACAACCTCACTGGACGTTGCTTAACTTCAGTGATCTAACGGGAACTTGTGTATTCAACGTGCTATAGACGCTGGCTGTAGACACATATCATAAATTATTTATCTAGCGTCAATGGCACGTTGAATACCTACACAGGTTCCCATTAGATCACTGAAGAAAAGCAACCTCCAGCGAGGTTGTTCCATGTAGGTGTCCACGTGAGTTCCTAGACTAGGTGAGGTCAATGTGGTTAGCTGGTGTGTTACTTTCCAGCAAATGGAGGGTAAAACCCACGTCTCGAATGACTAATAGATGGTAAAAGAGACGTTAAGCCAAAATAAAAAAAATATATATTTAGAGCTGCAGTGTCATACATCTGACCGTTTTCGAGTTATGGCCGTTTTTCCGATTTTTGTAAGGGGAATCATAGAATACTATTAGCACGGGAACGACCATGCCTCTAAGGCGCCAATTCGTATATTCGTGAGCTAAATTCCTCTTTAGAGCTATGTAAGCCCCTCCACCAAAGCCTCTTCTGGGCTTTTTCTGCTTGGAAAGTAGCCTGTTTCCTAGCTAAGGCCTAATATCTGCGCATGCTTGATCAGCCTTTTGGCTAGGTGTTTTGCGTGAATGTCAAGCATGGGGTGCATCTGTCCCATAATTAGTCTCCACGCTATTAAGGATTTGCAATCTAAAGATGACGTGAGAACTAGTCTCCTCATCCTCCCCACAGTCTGCACATAACCTGGTCTTGATGGAAGCCCATAGTGTGCAGATGTTTTCTCAGACCACAGTGTCCAGTGATCAGGCTCGTGGCTAGTGTGATGTTTTTGCGACTGAGGGCAAGGATCTCTATAGTAAGGTCCTTGGATGGTCCCTGTAACACAGCCTTTCTGTGTCTCATGCCTGAGACGTCCTTCTACCGCCTCAGGTGGTTTTCGAAAACCCATCAGTGAATGAAATTCTTTATCTCAGTCGTGCTTAGTCTGATCATAGGCTCCGGCCCAATGAATGATGTCGCTGACCCCATTCTTGCCAGGTGATCGGCTTGTTCATTGCCGGCAATACCATTGTGACCTGGCACCCAACCAAGATTACCCCGGTTGTTCTGTGCCAGTTCCTTTAGTGCCAGCCGGCATTCCCAAGTTATCTTGGAAGTCGAGATATAGCTGACTATAGCCTTCAGCGCTGCCTGGCTATCAGAGAAAATGTGAATCTCCTTTTTAGAGAGTATCTTCATAATCTCCTCTGCGCAGGTGTGGATTGCGAGGATTTCTGCCTGATGCACCCCAGCGTAGGTCCCCAAGGGTAGAGATATGTCTACCCTGGGTCCCACGCAGTGGATACCAGCCCCAGATCCCACCCCTGTCCTAGAGCCATCGGTGTACCAAACCATGGCTCCCCTGGACAGAAGCCTATTTTCTTTTACCTCCCAGTCTTTGGTCGTCTCAATGACGACCTTTTCGGTGCTGATTTCGAATACGGGACCTTTGATGGCACCAGAGATTCTGGAGTGTCCATATTGCTGGGCAGTCCAGATATTGTTTAACTTTAGCCTGAAGACCATCATCCTGGCGACCCCCTTGATGTGGATATCAAGAGGTGCAAGTCCAAACTATAGGCCGTAGCGAAGTACGGGCAAACCAGCTAGTTGAATATAATAACGAAAAATCGTCCACTATTTATTTGTTTGTGTAATTCTGTTTGATTTTTATAATTGCAGTGATTCCAATCAACAAAATTCACTTCTCACTGACCAATCATTAAATTCAAAAAACGTACCTGTAGAAAATAATTCTGACTCCACAATCCAGACAATCGATAGGAAACTTAATTTAGATTATTGTGATACCAAATCACAAATAAAAGTAACGAACTGTGATATAACTAATATATGTGATAAAGAAGAATGTATAAATAATTGTGTTGGGAAACAGGGGACTGTTAGTGACATTATATGTGATCAAGTTGAGCTTGTACGTGTAGAAAACAATGTGGATTGTTCTAAATTTAGTAATTATAATAATGTAGTTAGTAACATTTTTGATGAAAATGATAAGTTACTAAATAAAAATTTTAGTAATAATATTTTAAATGAAAAACTACAAAATAAAAAATTTAGTAACATTTTTCATAAAAATTTTGTAAACTTTCCTAGTTGTTCAAAATTTAAAAATATTATTGAATTCAATCATTATGGTTCGAATCATTTAAGAGACAGATCGTATTTGAATTTGGTGGATAATTTAGAAAAAACAATTGAATGTTTGAACGACTCATCATATGTTAAAACCAATGAACATATATTAAATTTAGCAAATAATTTTATCAATGACATTATAAATATTTCTATTTGGAAAATAGAAAATTTTATAAAATATAATTTAGAAAACACTGATACAGTTTTAGAGAGATACGGTGTATCTCTGGAAAAATACGAAGTTAAGTGTAAAATATATTTGGATAAAAACGAAGGGAATTCGAACAAAAACGAAGAATCTTTGAAAAAATACGAACTTGATTCCCACAAGTCTAACTTATATTTGGATAAAAACGAAGACACTTCGAACAAAAATGAAGAATCTTTGAAAAAATACGAAGTTGATTCCCACAAGTCTAACTTATATTCGAATAAGAACGAATCAATTTCGGATAAATACGATTCCAATGTATATAAAAACCATATCGAGAATCATAATGGAACCGAAATTCAAGAAGGTAAAAAACTAAATCGATTCGATTCTTTAACTCGTAATTTATTAAATTTTAAAAATCCAATCAAAGTTTTTACAAAATCTATAGATGAGAAATTAAATGGAAAGAAATACTTAAATGATAATAACCAAATTATCGAAAAGTACGAAGTAAATTTGGATAAAAACGATTCAATTTCTAACGAAAATAAAAATAATTTCGAAATAATATCGGAAAGTCACGAATTGTCTTCGTGTAAAATCGTTCATGGATTTGATCAAAACGATATCGTTTTCAAAGAGAAAAATAATATTCTCAGATCAGATGTCAAAAATGACGAAAATCAGTTAAATTTAATTGAAAACAAATTAATTGTGAATAAGAATAATTGTTCTTCTTCAAAAAAATCAAATGAGGACATTTTTCGTGTAAACTGTATTAAATCTACTCATAAGAAATTAACGTTTAAACAGAATTGTGAAATAAATGGTAATGATCGAGTAACCTTGGCCAAAATGTCATTGCCTTCTGAAGAAGCTTGTGGTGGTAATCATATACCACCGTCCTCTAATCGAATGTATACTTTACCAAGTGTGATTGTGCAAACAGAATCGTCTTCCGTAGATGCTTCAGGACGATATGTTGAAAATGAGAGACCACAACAACTGAATTTAGTTCCCGAAATAGCTTCTACGTCATCACCAAGAAATACATCTCCAGTTACTGTTCAAGAATGGGTTGATTCTGTGCCATTAGAAACACTAAGGTATGTTATTATTAGACAAAATACACTTATTATTTATGAGAAATCACTTTTTGCTTTTAACTGCAAGTGCGATGAAATTGCGATGAAAAACAAAATGTTGTTGCAGAGATGTTCAGTTGCAAATTTTTAAGTTCAGGTTGAGAGAGATGGTAGATTTAGGTTGATATTAGGTTACTGTAGCTCTTGGCTGAATCTGTGATTGTATGCGTTCGTGGTCGTCCACAGAGCGTTTGTCCTACTCCTACGTACCAGGGCAACCCAAGCACTCAAATGTGTTTGGCCAAAGACCATCAATAGAGCAATGCAAACCAAGAGAAGATCTATATCGTCTTACAGCAGTGATTCTCATTTTTTTCCATTCGCTGTGATGAAACAAATGTTTAGCAATATCAGTGATTTTAGTCTTCTTTGGCTCATGATTGCTGCTACAACATCACACCATACCTCTGATAAGGGTTTCTTTTTAATAACAAAACTCTTGAAAATATAAGAACTGTAGCGCAGCACGAGAGGAATTATTTTCTCTCATTTCGCTAGTTTAAATTATATTTTTGTATCGTGAAGACAAAAAAGCGATTTTATGAAAAACATTTGAAATCTACTAAATGTCCGCCATCATGTAAACGAAGTGTTAGTGTACTTATTGATTATTGAAGTATTTTGTGTTGGAAATGACTTATTCTACCTACTCTAGGCATGTGTCAACGTTATTCTGGACCACTCTATATAAAATGATTCAATTTTGTTTTCAGGTTAGAGGAAGAACCTATTTTACCAATACTAAAAGTTGAGCATGATCACGAGAATGACACCCTCACACTCGGAGCAGAAGGTAACAAATCCCGTTTTTTAAAAAAATATTTATTGCCCCTCATCTAAACCTTTCTACTAAACTTAGGACATAGTTGGTATTTAATTCATTTTTTAAGGTGTACTTGTAAAAAAGTATTTTTAAACTATTCATTCATTCAATAGTGGCATCATCGTGTCCAATGGTAGCCAGATGTATGAGACAGCAGCTCTAGATAAGTTGTAGTATACTGCTTATGTTTTTAATTGTCATCATACATCCGTTCTTGGAGGCTGATAATTGACATGGGCCCCCAGAACCATGACAATCACTGCAATATAATTACGTCAGTAGCATAAGAGTTATAAACATAATGATATTACAGAGTTGCTTTCTGCGTTATTTTACACCATCAGCTCAGGTGGACTCGGCCCGTGAGGATTTCACCCTCAAGTAACTTCTCACAATTTCAAGTATGATTTACTTTTCCTCGTGGAATGTTAGTAAGACATAGATGGATTTGAAGAAATTACGCCTTCGGTATTGTAAACTTAACCTTGTAATAATAAATATTTTTATTATTATTTTGGACGAGCTGATGCCCGCAACTTTTTACGTGCTTTGTCTCGCGGTTGAAAATACCTTCTGACTAAAAGAAATATTCAGTCTGTTTTCTCCTTTACAAATATCAAAAGATGAGTCATAGTTAGTATATGATTTTTTTAGGGACTCTGCTCTTTAACTATTTGAACACCTTATACTAGGTTTGTACTTTCTCATAGGATTTTACATCAATTTGTGGTTGGCATATCCTCCCAGTATTTCACAAAATAGAAACGATGGTGAGTTTTCGTCTATTTTTTAACAAGGAATCCAATGAAACCATTATAACGAGAATCGGACTTACGGTTCTGCACTCAGAACCGATCTTGTGGACTAAGGTTTCAAAATTATGTTTCTACATACATTTTTCCCAAATTATCAAAGCTATTAACCATTATCCTGTGAAGGACCCCTAGTCCACAAAATCAGTTCTAAGTTCAGAATCGTAAGTCCGATTTTCTTAATAATGGTTTCATTGGATTCCTCGTTAAAAAATACACCTCGTTAAAAAATACATCATCATTACTATTTTGTGACATACTGGGATATGCCAACCACAAATCGAAATTCCTATGTAAAACCCTCTGGGACAACTAGAAAGTCCAAACCCTGTATATCAGAGGTGGCCAAACTGGGGGCGTGAGACCTGTTGAATTATTATCATATAGTTAAAATGTTTAAAAAATTTGAATGAGATAGCTAACATTCAGCAACACATTAGCGTTTTGAATGAGATAGTTTTCAGCAACACATTAGCGTTTTGAATGAGATAGCATTCAGCAACACATTAGCGTTTTGAATGAGATAGCATTCAGCAACACATTAGCGTTTTGAATGAGATAGCATTCAGCAACACATTAGCGTTTTGAATGAGATAGCATTCAGCAACACATTAGCGTTTTGAATGAGATAGCATTCAGCAACACATTAGCGTTTTGAATGAGATAGCATTCAGCAACACATTAGCGTTTTGAATGAGATAGCATTCAGCAACACATTAGCGTTTTGAATGAGATAGCATTCAGCAACACATTAGCGTTTTGAATGAGATAGCATTCAGCAACACATTAGCGTTTTGAATGAGATAGCATTCAGCAACACATTAGCGTTTTGAATGAGATAGCATTCAGCAACACATTAGCGTTTTGAATGAGATAGCATTCAGCAACACATTAGCGTTTTGAATGAGATAGCATTCAGCAACACATTAGCGTTTTGAATGAGATAGCATTCAGCAACACATTAGCGTTTTGAATGAGATAGCATTCAGCAACACATTAGCGTTTTGAATGAGATAGCATTCAGCAACACATTAGCGTTTTGAATGAGATAGCATTCAGCAACACATTAGCGTTTTGAATGAGATAGCATTCAGCAACACATTAGCGTTTTGAATGAGATAGCATTCAGCAACACCCATACCCATTCATAATTTATAATGTAAAGGGAGGGGGGGGGGCGTGGAGGCTTTCATTTCAAGAAAAGGGGGCGCGGTGCCAAAAAGTTTGGGAACCCTTGCTGTGTATATGCATTGTGAATACGCACAGCTCTTTTTAAACACCTTGTAGTGTTGTAGATTGATAAGATCCTAGTTATCAGTTATTTAATTACAGTCCAAGATATATTTCTTTATAATAAACGTAGCCTACACCTACCACTCAAAACAAAATAGAAACTAACTCGAATGACATAATCAGCTCATTATATTTATAGTACACATCTCAATATGTAAAATGTAAATGTATTTTCTTTGTGTTATTATGTCACTATGTTTTTGGTCATCATAGTATTACAAGATATTTTCATCATTCACTCTAATTGATCACAAAGCCTAAGCTACATTTGAACATTTGTTTTTCTTATAATGCTACCACTTGTCGCTATTACCATAGCTATTCAATTGTCATCAGGAGGATGACTTACTCCCAATCACAACCAGATCAAGTAGAAAATTTGAAAAAACCTTTTTTCAAATTTTCTATTTGTTTAGGTGGAACAAGGAATCCCGACAGGAAGCAATTGTCCGAAGAACAACACTTGCGTTACTAAAATTAATAATAATACCCCTCAAAGAAGGGTTGGTTCTTCGCATCGGGGACTACCCGTGCCATTAGACACGGCGAAAGAACATCAATGTTACGGCCTAATTTCTAATTTCCTCACCAAATTCGGACAGTCACGGTCCGATATTTTAAATTTTGTCGCGACAACATATCAAAGCGAGAATGTTTTAGATGGCTGTTTAGTCCTTATTTTAGGACATTTTCTGCACAGGTATGGCTAGTCATTCCAGAGTTACGATATCGAAACCGGGAACGGGTAAAACAAAATTTGGAAAATACTAAAAAGTCAGAATGGCCATGCCTCTAAGGTCCCTGGCGAAATGTTTAAATCTTGATTTCAAAGGTTGCAATATACAGGGTGGACACAAACCCATACTCCCCCCCTAATTCCATTGTCGAAAAACAAAAATAGCAATGTAAGAATCGTAGCGAAGCACGTGCGAAACAGCAACAAGGTGAACACAAGTTTTTCTTATTTAAGGTTAGGATATACAGACACATACTTCGATATGTCCAGCGAAACTAATCTCTAAATTTCACAGAACTTCTAGTTTAGCTATATTTGACCCCGAAAGAAGAAGAAAAAAAATGGGTGCATGTACTCGCGAAAGAAGTTATACTTCTTTTTAAAAATAAATTTAATAATATTTCAAAAAAACATACTACCCCACCCGGGAGTGAACTCAGAACCTACCAACTATGATACAGAGGCCTTGCCACTGAGCCACAATGTTCTATGGATATAGAATGAAAAAATACAATATTTAAATTTAACTCTCATCATTTTTTCATAACTAACTTCATCTGTGTTAATTTTGTGTTACGCTGATGCGGTGATAATTTTTTGTTGGTGCGCGCGCATCTTAAAATTTCTCTCTCATCATTTTTTCATAACGCGCCTAAAGAAGTATAACTTCAAAAAAAAAATCGGTGTGGCAGATGGAGAGCACGAATGTAAGGTTAAATTTTTCTTGCTAAAAATTTGAATTTTTTTTTTTTTTTTTTTTTTTTTTTTTTTTTTTTTTTTNTTTTTTTTTTTTTTTTTTTTTGCGAACCTTGTTTTCTACTCCGAGCACTAATATTTGAGACAACGTCTCTTATTTCATTTCGAGTACCTAGTCTTGTGTTATTCGCTATCTAAAAAGATAACAATATTTTCAATTCTGCATAATAATATTATTCGTTTATTATTTCTCTTTAAATTTCAAACTCAAATCATCTGTGTGAGAGAGGGTTTTATTTTGAGACCGTGACTTTTTTTGTGACCGTGATTCCTTTTTTTGAGACCGTGATTTCTTTTTTTGTGACCGTGATTTTTTTTTTGTATATATTTGATCGTTTTATTTAAAATTTTGACAGATTTACTTGAAATGTCAAAATTTTTGAGCGGTTATATTTTTTATCCTTTCAATTAAAAAGGTTCATGCTTTTTGAATTGCGATAGGATAAAGTTTTTATTCCATATTTTAAAAAAACGTTTTCACATATTATTTTATCATAAACTATCTGTATCACTCGTGCCTTGCCACGATTCTTATATTGCTATTTTTGTGTTTCAAGGACAATGTAATTTGAGGGGGTACTATGGGTTTGTGTCCACCCTGTATAGTGCAACCTTTAAAAGAACAAGATTTAAACGTTTCGCCAGGCGCCTTAGAATTATGGCTATTTTGAATTTTTAGTATTTTCCAAAATTTATTTTACCCGTTCCCAGTTTCGAATTCTGGAATGGCCCTACCTTTGCAGAAAATGTCCTACAGCCACTTGAAACTTTCTCGCTTTGAGTTGATATGTTGTCGCGACAAAATTTAATATATCGGACCGTGACTGTCCGATTAGAAATTTGGCCGTAACTCAAAAACGACTTGACATATTTTAGTTCTGATAATTTTCCTGGGGTCGTAGACAATGATTTGGGGGGTCCATTCCCATCAATTTTTTGCTATCTGCTACTGTTTGAGCTGTGGTATTGTAACAGACAATCCCTACCACAAAGGTACATACGTACATACAAATTTCTGATTTACATATTAAGATCAAGTCTTAATATGTAAATCAGATATTAGGATAACGTATTTTAATATTATGATTAAAATATGTTCTTTCTCTCATGGGAAACGAAGCGACGGACGCTCGGATTTTTTTTTTTTTTTTCATCACGTACCTTGATTGAAATGTAAAATGTCAACTTTTGACCGGTTAGTTTTTTTTTTTAGATTCCAAAAGTTCTTTTTAACTTTCTTTTTGAATTCCGGTAGGATAAAGTAAAACTTTTAACTATTATGATAGATTAAAAACTACTGTGACCGGTAGGATAAAATAAAATTTTTATTATTATGATAGATTAAAAACTACTGTGACAGTATTGTTTAGACTTAATTATTTCTCTTTGGTTGGATGAGTAACTTTTTTTCAATGAATAGTATAAATTATTTTGCTGATCGGATAACTTTGGTTTCAGCAACATTCCTGTGTCCGGGAGGATCATGTGCCAATAATATCAGCGTGGCCAATAATACCAAGTAAGTTAAAAATAAAACATTTTTCTAGCAAACGTCGAATGCGTCTTTTCTTGTGGTTGTAGAATTCTTTTTGGTATTTTTTATTTTTCCTAAAAAAATATGGCATATTTTTCCTTAAATTTTTGATATGGTTTGGGGTGTCCATTCCCATTCCCCCCCTTTTTTTTTTTTTTTAGAAAATTCCGCATATNATATTTTTCCTTAATTTTTTGTTATGGTTTGGGGTGTCCATTCCCAATCTTTTTTTTTTCTCTCTCTCTGACACACAAAATCTGACTTATTTTTCCGTAATTTATTTGGTATGGCTTTGGAGTGTCCATTCCCAATCATTTTTTTTTTTTTTTTTTTTTTTTTTTTTTTTCCACAAAATCTGACATAAAACCTTAATTTTTTTGGTATGGCTTTGGGGTGCCCATTCCCAGTCGTTTCAATAATCATCCGCTTCCACTTGAATTATCAATTATGTTTCGCCAGCGTCTATGGCACGTTGAATAAACCAGTTCCCGTTCGATCACTGAAGTTAAGCAACGTCCAGCGAGGTTCTACCATAGACGTTAAGCCATTTTTTTTTCTTCTAATTAAAGAAATGTCTATTTTTTTGTTCCTCGATAACTCTCGAACGCCTTGTCCGAATTTGATGAAACTTGGTATGGAGTTTTACTATTAATAGAATTGTATGATTAGTTTTGGGCCCTATTTTTACAACTCTCATAATTCACGGAACTCATAGTTGATTTTTTTTTTTTTCATTCGACGTTGGATGCACCTCCGAAATGAAGTTTCAGGACACCCGGGTCCTTATGTTTGTCCATTATCTGAGAGTGGTCCACAGTTCACAAAATTATTAGCGCAAACTTTATCCCAACAAAAACATAAAAGTGTTTATCAAAACAAATGTCGACCCTAAAAATAGTGAGAACCAAAATTTATTATCCAAAATAGTGAGATCCCAAATGTATTATCCAAAATAGTGAGATCCCAAATGTATTATCCAAAATAGTGAGATCCCAAATTTATTATCCAAAATAGTGAGATCCAAAATAACGAGATCCCAAATTTATTATCCAAAATAATAAGATCCCAAATTTATTATCCAAAATAGTGAGATCCCAAATTTATTATAGACAAGAACTTTTTCTGCCAGAAAATATTTTTCATTGAAGGTGTTGGCCAGATTTTCAGATACTGGTCAAATCCCTTTAAGATTTTCCTCAGTTC
Organism: Pachypsylla venusta; assembly: GCA_012654025.1. Lineage (NCBI taxonomy): Eukaryota > Metazoa > Arthropoda > Insecta > Hemiptera > Aphalaridae > Pachypsylla > Pachypsylla venusta. The sequence goes on along the minus strand of CM022882.1, from coordinate 6,752,279 downwards.
AACCTCTCTGTTTTTTTGTTTTTTTTTCAGCTGCGAGGTATCCGATGCTGGTAGTCATGATAGCGTTGATTCTTTTCTAGAAGCCAGAAAAGCCGATCCAGAAACTATTCTTTTTAATTTGGGTTTTGGAGGCAGCACATCTACCTCTTCCTATTCAGATACTGGTCGGATCCCTTTAAGATTTTTACAACCATCCAAACTCAATGGAATTGCTATTGAAAATTTTCTTAAACATCAGCAATTGTTGGTACATTCCTACGAATCAGGACTTGGTGGATACAGAGGTCTTACTGGTGAGTTATAATAAAACATACAGTGGCGCACCGAGAATTTTCATTCGGGGGGGCCCCATCCCTTTTTATCTTTAGTAGTAAAATGTGTGCTAACACATCCGTCAGGGCTATAGCTTGGATACAGAGGACTTCACACAGAAGACATACTGGTGATAATGATGTGTTTTATTACCAAGATAACTCTCGAACGCCTTATCCGATTTTGATGAAATTTGATATGGACATTCATATTTGATTTTGGGCCTTACAGTCAAATAATGGTAATTTGAAGCAAATGAGGTCTACAGTTCATAGAACTGCTGGCACTCTATATGCAGATACAATTTGCTCTTTACTCGAACTTTTTAACCTTGATTTCTTGCCACAGAAATGTTTGTTCTGTTTATATTATACAATTATGCAGAAAGCATGGAGAAGCTACTGCATTATCCGTAAGGTTTCTCACCTATCAACAACCCATGGCGAGTTGTTGCAAACCAGCCTCATGGCTGTTAACCTAGCATGATATTATACAATGTACCACGCAATTTTATAATTGCCATTTAAAATTCAAAAAAACAAACAAAAACAAATCATTTCTAATTATTAATTTATGACCATTCATTTATGAATGATTCTCACTGTTTATCATCATTTCTTTCATTTCCACACACGTTTTCTTATTTCTCTTTTTTTCCTATGTAGGTCTGAGCAATTGCTCGCCGTCTGATGTCGACTCTTGTCGCACATTTCCGTAAGTGAAACAAAAAAAAAATGAATATATTTTTTTTTTCTCGATGTCTAACACTAGTTATTAATTGATTGCCGTTGAGTTTGATTTTCTATATTAATTTTATTTAGTAGTTTATGTGAATCCATGATACGAAGTAGACGAGGTATGTTTTTGCTAAAACAAAAATGTTGACGTCATTTTGAGTTGTTTTTTTTTACGAAAAGATTCGGGGTTTCATGTAAAAAGGAAAGTATTTTAGTGGGGCTGGAATTTTTGATGACGAGTTTTCAGTGCCAAACACGTTTTAAGGTCTCAGAGCCCAAATCTCGAGTTTTATTCATTGGTGTGTGTGTGTGTTTGTCTGTTTGTAAACACAAGATATCTCAAGAATAGTAAGTGCTGAAGATTTTAAATTTGGTGTGTTTGTCAATTGTATGCAGAAATCATAAAACATCCCAACGTTCTTCACATTTACCAATGACTCAAACGTTCTTCACATTTACGAATGGCTCAAACTTGAGATTTGGGCTCCGGTGGTCGGCGTCCTCAAAACTTGTTTTATCATTTTTACTCTTCTGAGGCAAGTAATCTATGTTGATAATGAAAACATTTAATTAGAATTGAGAGGCATATAAGTACGTATGACTTCATGCGCAGAAGTAATCTATGTTGATAATATATACGTAAAAACATTTAATTAGAATTGAGAGACATATAAGTACGTATGTCGTCATGCGCAGAAGTAATCTATGTTGATCATATAAACCTAAAAACATTTAATTAGAATTGGGAGGCATATAAGTACGTATGACGTCATGCGCATAACGTGACGAAATTGGGACGACGCCGTCGGAGTATCATACCTTGTCTTATTAGTATGGATTTTTTTAAAAAAATATTAATTTAGTTTTTCCCTGATTTAAATATAAAAAAAAAACTGCCAATGTAACAATTTTATATTTTACGGAAGTCCTCCTGGTCTAGAAGGTATCACACTGACATTGCACTTGGGTCATCCAGGTTCAATCTCCGGCGGGGTCGGAAAATTTTCGATTTTCATATCAGGGTGCACTCAGCTTTGTGAGGACGATTGAGTAGCTACTTTAATGTGCGTAGCAACCATTGGCGCAATTATAAATGTAAAAANCTTGTACTTATCATATCGGGGTGCACTCAGCTTGGTGAGGACGATTGAGTAGCTACTTTAGTGTGAGTAACGACCAGTGGCGGCATTACCAAAGTAAAAAGATTAGAAAGTTTAAGAAATTATTAGTTCAAGATACTCTGAGTAATGCTGTGATCACCACAAAAAGTGTGAAAAGGCCGTTGGGCTTTACAACAAAGAAATTCTGCATACGAGTACATACAATTTGATATTTTACATTTCAGGAGCACGCAGAATCCAAAAATGGAATAAAAAAAAATATATAGATTTCTATTAAAACACATAAACCACATGCCCATCACGGTCGACAAACAGATTTTTTTTTTCTACTTTTGCATTCTACGTACCTTGAAAAGTAAAATATCAAATTTTGAGGAGGGGGGGTATTTTCTTTTCCGTGACGATTTCAAAAATGTATTATTGAAAATAATTAAATATTAAGAATTCCATTAGATTTTTAGAGCTCTTATGTGTATTTAGTTTTGTTATTAGAAATTACACCTGATTTGGTGGACAATCCGTTTGCTTTTTGTGACTTGGTTTAAAAAAAGTAATTAATTGTGTTAATCTTTATGTGTTTTTTATTATTTTTTTTTTATATTTTGAATGAGATAGCATTCAGCATTTTTGAATGAAAAGTAAATATTAAACCAGAGGTTCCCAAACTGGGGGCGTGAAGGCAAGCCTAAGGGGCGCGAGACTAGTTGAATTGTTATCATTTAGTTAAAATATTTGTACACAGTTTTTTTTTACAAAGATAATTTTATTGAACATGATGTTTAGAAAAATTTAATGAGATAGCATTCAGCAACACATTAGCGTTTTGAATGAGATAGCATTCAGCAACACCCATAGCCATTCATAATTTATAATGTAAGGGGGAGGGGGCGTGGGAGGCTTTCATTTCGGGAAAAGGGGGCGTGGTACCAAAAAGTTTGGAAACCCCTGTATTAAACTAACATAACAAAACGACCAAGATTTGATCAAGATTTATTTTTTCTTTTCAGGCTCGGCTCAAACCAAATCTTGCATCGTACAGAAAATAATGGAGAAACTTCTAGACTACGAAAGGGAGACGTCCTCACTAGGTTCACCGTCAGACACGGGACTTCATTCAACTAAATCAATACCACATCATAAAGTTAACAAAAATCAAAATCGATTTTCAAATGCTGCTCGCAATGTTCTCACCAAAATTAAGTAAATTTTTTGTTTTTGCTTTAATTTTTTTTTAAATAGCTCAGGTACAGAGGCACGCAATGTTCTCACCAAATTTAAGTATTTTTTTTTTTTTTTTTTTTTTTTTTTTTTTTTTTTTTTTTTTTTTTTTT
>CM022882.1:6688753-6734172 GCA_012654025.1 Pachypsylla venusta | reverse complement strand
GCGTAACAACTTACGTAACAGAAAAGACAGAAGCAGCATAGTTGACGTAAACTCTTCGATCATTGCGTAACAACTTACGTAACAGAAAAGACAGAAGCAGCATAGTTGACGTAAACTCTTCGATCATTGCGTAACAACTTACGTAACAGAAAAGACAGAAGCAGCATAGTTGACGTAAACTCTTCGATCATTGCGTAACAACTTACGTAACAGAAAAGACAGAAGCAGCATAGTTGACGTAAACTCTTCGATCATTGCGTAACAACTTACGTAACAGAAAAGACAGAAGCAGCATAGTTGACGTAAACTCTTCGATCATTGCGTAACAACTTAAGTAACATAAAAGACAGTAGCAGCATCGTTGACGTACTCTTATATCATTGCGTAACAACTTACGTAACAGAAAAGACAGTAGCAGCATAGTTGACGTAAACTCTTCGATCATTGCGTAACAATAACGAGGATCCAGTGTCCGCTATTTCATCCGTAAGATATTTGATTAAACCGCTTGCGCCAAGAAAACTGCCCGCTTCACTGTGTTTCCATCCATAATCATCGATTAGATAATTGACCACGCTGAAATTGGGAGAGAAAAAAATGAAACCAAGTGACATCTAACTCTATCTGCACGATAAAAAATGGAACCAAGTGACATCTAATTCTATCTGCACGATAAAAAATGGAACCAAGTGACATCTAATTCTATCTGCACGATAAAAAAATGGAACCAAGTAACATCTAATTCTATCTGTACGATAAAAAATGGAACCAAGTAACATCTAATTCTATCTGCACGATAAAAAATGGAACCAGGTGACATCTAATTTTATCTGCACGATAAAAAAAATGGAACCAAGTGACATCTAATTCTATCTGCACGATAAAAAAATGGAACCACGTAACATCTAATTCTATCTGCACAATAAAAAAAATGGAACCAAGTTACATGTAATTCTATCTGCACGATAAATAAAATGGAACCAAGTAACATCTAATTCTATCTGCACAATAAAAAATGGAACCAAGTAACATCTAATTCTGATTGGGCCACCCAGGGCTTCATAACATTTGTGCCCGAGTGAGATCCACAGTCCACATAACCTTTGTTAAGATTCTCGCAAACAGCCGCATAAGTACTGTATTTCGTAGCTTATCTTTTTTAGTGATTTTTATTTTGCAGCTTTTTCTGGGCAAACTAAAGGAGATAACGAAAAATGACCGCGAATGGACCCCCCCTTCCAAAATTGAATAGTATATACCTAGCCAAAAGTCTGATCAATCTTGCTCAGATCTTAAGCCTGAGCTAGGCAAACATGCTACTTTTCAAGAACAAAAAGCCCAGTTATACAGGGTGTGGCAATTAGTATTTCCACTTTTCAAAAAATCGTGGGAGGGGGAGTGATAGTGGGAGGAGCGAGGGGTTTGTGATATTCAACACGATATGACATCAAGTTTTTAGTTGTCGCAAAGGGTTCATTGTCAAGCTGTTTTTTTTTAAAAGTGAACCATTATAGCCACTCAGAGGGCGTTCCGTACAAGGTATGGTTTGCACTCCACGGATCCAGTTCCTGTTCGAAAAACAATTTTGAGTTGAGTTCACAACTTTAGGACCACATCATCAGCTTTAGGAGGTATGGGGCCACCCATGTAGCAAATCGTTCTCATGAGATTCCGCAGGACATGTTCCCCGGTCGCCGGATTTGAGTCCCTGTGACTTCTTCCTGTGGGGTTACCTCAAGGCTGAGGTCTTCAAACATCGCCCTAGAACCATTGAAGAGTTAAAGGAGGCAATTTTGGAAGAAATCATCCAAATTGATGCTGGTATGCTGACGAGAGTCATGGAAAACTTCCGCAAAAGACTCCAAATGGGCATCCTTCGCCAAGGCCGTCATTTGGACGACATTATTTACAAAACATAGATGAAAAAAACTAGAATACATAAGCTTACAGAATAAAAAATAATTTCTCAAATATCTCATTTCGTTTTTATTTGCCAGCTCTTTCAAATGTAGAAATACTAATTACCGCACTCTGTAGCTTAGGTGCAGGGGCTTATACGGTCCCAAAGAGGAATTGATCCTTACCTTGCATTCAATGAGTATGGAAGACATACCAATAACTCATGAGCTGTCCATCCGTACAGATCCACCAACACCAAACCATCTTTTTTATCCCATCCTTGAAAAGAGTTCAGATGTATTAACTGGAAAAAAGTATTAAGAACTAGCAGGATACACCCGCTTCGCTTGGTACCTTAGAGGCATGGCATTTTTACCTAACATTTTGGTGCGCCCGCAAAGGTTCCATTTTCACATGTTCTACCCTTTAATTCGTGAACGGTAGATCCTAGAGAGCTCCGATTTTCTGTAATGAACTCGTATTAACGAGGCCTTTAAAACAAGGTGTCACTTGATATACCTTCTCATTTAAATTTTTGAAGACGGTGCACAGCCTAAACGGCTGGACGAGGCCAATTTTTTTTTAGTCTAAAATTAATCCCCCTAAAATCTAACGGATACGTGTTTTTGCGTTTTCTTATATTTTCAGCCATTCTCGAGATACGGAGTGTGAGACTTTATCGACACCCTGTATATGCGAACAATACAATGTCTATAACATTTCCCGGGTTTAAGCAAATAAGTGAGCAATGTTTCGTGCGATTCCGCGCTGTAGTTCGTATGTTCCATCAACATATCTGCCTTCTAAATGTTTTCTCATAATTAGCGTCCCAACGGGGACCTGATCGGTCTTCCTATACCTACCACTTCTACAATTTTCACTGGTTAGCCATATAAATCATGTTTTCTTATCTTATTAAAATGATTATAGCTTAATATTCCATCAACATATCTGCCTTCTAAATGTTTTCTCATAATTAGCGTTTCAACGGGGACCTGATCGGTCTTCCTATACCTACCACTTCAACAATTTTCACTGGTTCGCCATAAAAATTATCTTTTCTTGTCTTATTAAAATGATTATATCTTAATATTCCATCAACATATCTGCCTTCTAAATGTTTTCTCATAATTAGCGTCCAAACCGGTCTTCCTATACCTACCACTTCTACAATTTTCACTGGTTCGCCATAGAAATCATGTTTTCTTGTCTTATTAAAATGATTATATCTTAATATTCCATCAACATATCTGCCTTCTAAATGTTTTCTCATAATTAGCGTCCAAACCGGTCTTCCTATACCTACCACTTCTACAATTTTCACTGGTTCGCCATAAAAATCATGTTTTCTTGTCTTATTAAAATGATTATATCTTAATATTCCATCAACATATCTGCCTTCTAAATGTTTTCTCATAATTTCACTATCGATTCTTATTTTATAGATTGTAGAAATGTGCCATTCCATATCTCCTATGAGTTCTATAAGCTCAACATTACTGTTTGGGAGTAGTCGGAGATGTTTGAATTCCTCTTCAAATCGTTTCATATTTTTTGTAAAAGATGTACTTTGTTTTTCTTTAATTTGTGAGGAATTAAATAAGATCCAGTCATATTTGGAATTAAATAATTTTAATTGAGAACTCTGAAATGATTAATGAAATTGTCTGTTTAATTATTGAATTGATTTATGTCTTAAATTTCATGAGTTAAATTTCAGACCTAGACATGAGTTTATTATTTTCATTTAAAGATCGTATCCAGTAGGTAAATATTGACTGTTTGTCATAATTAAAAAAAAATGATGCACAATATATTTGATGTATATTTGTTGAATTTGTGTGTTTTTGTATATATTTGTGCCCCTATTTGATTCTCTTTCAGACAAAGTTATTTGCTTTCAAATTGTGTTTTGTATTACCATAGCAACCAGATGTTTTACCATAGCAACCAGATGTTTTAATAAATCTAATTTTGATATTTTCTATTTTTCCAATACGATTTCTGATCGAAAGTTAATTTAGTTTTTGCTCACTTGTGTATTTTCCATAATTGATGACTTGGGTGTCCACAGACCCCTCAGAAATATTTTTTATAGTTAAAATTAATTAAATTGTTTTTAATGAGGTAGACAATATAATACTATATCTTAACTTGACTGTAAAACAGTCAAGTGAAGATTTACAGTGACTGTTTTACAGTCAAGTGAAGATATAGTATTATATCATCTACCTCATTATGGTTTTACTTGACATAGTATCCCAATTTAACAAAATTAAATAGTTTTTAAAAACGAGAATAATAAGAGCTATAGATTTGAAATTTGGTATGTATGGCAAATTTAGGGTCTAATTACGCCCCAGATTGGAGGGGTATTTTTAGCCAGTAAAATAATAAACCCATGTGTCACATTGGCAGTTTTTTCATCTCATTTGATTTAAAATTTGAAATGATTGGAGAACTACGTTCAGAAGAACTTCTTTTTTCATCTCAAATCTCAACTGATTTAAAATTTGAAATGATTGAAGAAGTCCAGAAGAACTTTTTTTTTTATCTCACCTGATTTAAAATTTGAAATGATTGGAAGATTACGCCCAGAAGAACTTTCTAACCTGATTTAAAATTTGAAATGATTGGGGGACTACGTCCAGAAGAACTTCTATTTTCATCTCACCTGATTTAAAATTTGAAATGATTGAGGACAAGCCACCTGCAGAAGAACTTCTATTTTCATCTCACCTGATTTAAAATTTGAAATGATTGAGGACAAGCCACGTCCAGAAGAACTTCTTTTTTCATCTCACCAGATTTAAAATTTGAAATGATTGAGAACAAGCCACGTCCAGAAGAACTTCTTTTTTTATCTCACCTGATTTAAAATTTGAAATGTTTGAGGACAAGCCACGTCCAGAAGAACTAAACATCTTTGAATTCCTGAATTCGAATACAATGACGAGACATTCATGGATATCATACTAGTGGATACTGAATCCAACAGTTGAAGTTCGATATCTGGAATGAGACACAAAAGCTATTCATTTTATCTTTATATATAAAAGACAATGTCCAACGTAGAGCCGAAACTAATAATGCTGCAGACTTGAAATTTGGCAGGGACCTTTATTGTACCATGTAAGTGTGTACTAAGGAGTAGAAATCGCGAAAAGTAAACAATCCCCATAAGAAATACATTGGAGCGAGAGAGATAGCATGATACAATTCATACATGCATTATACATACATACAACAGCGTACACGCCCACTTTCACAATTTTCGAACTATGATATGTATACCACATGTAAAATATGCGCGGGCGAAGCCGCGATCGGTTATATTAAGAATAAGTATTTCTTATCCAGCGTCTATTGCACGTTCAATACACCAGTTCCCGTTCGATCACTAAAGATAAGCAACCTTCAGCGGGGTTGTTCCATGTGGGAACAACCTCGAATGAAAAAAAAATCTCGAATGACCGATGGATGTTAAAGAGACGTTAAGCCAAAAAAAAATCTGCTTCAAACCAATGATGAGAGATCATCAGCAAAAAACGATTTTCTACGCAATTTCAATTGATACTGTGAGAAGCAAGCTAGGATTTTCGTGCCAGGAAAGAGCTAGGATTTTCGTGCCAGCTAAAGGGAGTAGGCACCGAACATAAGGTTGTGACATGGTAGAATTAAGTTAAAGAAGAAGATTAAGAATAATTTAGTCCATGGCCCACGTCATGGGCGACCTTTGTCAGTTTACAAGGGCATTTCCCTACTGGGATATGTCGAAGTTACGCAAAAAAAATCTCAAACATTTTAAAGAGTCATATTTCTCCCCTTGTAGTCATACAAGGGGAGAGGCAGATATGGGCAATCGTCCCCCCCCCCTACAAACTTTTAAAGAACGGCATGGGTTACCTCCTACCTTGCGAAAAACATGTTAAAAGAGTTAGTTGCTTCTAAAGAACGGCATGGGTTACCTCCTACCTTGCGAAAAACATGTTAAAAGAGTTAGTTGCTTCTAAAGAACGGCATGGGTTACCTCCTACCTTGCGAAAAACATGTTAAAAGAGTTAGTTGCTTCTAAAGAATGGCATGGGTTACCTCCTACCTTGCGAAAAACATGTTAAAAGTGTTAAAAAAGAGATGTCTTTAATTTTCACTATTAAAACAAGTATGTCCAACAGTTCTTTGAGTTTAACAAAATACATTTTAATCAAAGCAAAAGATCTTACAACTGTATCAGGTATACTCCAAACAACTGTATCAGGAAAACTCCAAACAACTGTATCAGGTATACTCCAAACAACTGTATCAGGTAAACTCCAAACAACTGTATCAGGAAAACTCCAAACAACTGTATCAGGAAAACTCCAAACAACTGTATCAGGTATACTCCAAACAACTGTATCAGGTAAACTCCAAACAACTGTATCAGGTATACTCCAAACAACTGTATCAGGTATAATTCAAACAACTGTATCAGGTATACTTCATACAAAGATAACTAATACTCTCCTACTAATGTTCTATGTAACGGATGCTTCCCCCACCCCCAAAAACAAATCTGGTGTGAACATCACACGACTTTCCTTATCTTTCCTTTAAAAAAAGAAGAAGCAGTATTGTAATGGGCAGAAGTTTTTGATTCAATGCCAAAATACGTTTTAAGGTCCCCAGAGCGCAAATCTCGAGGTATTGGTCCGTGAATCATGAAAACGTTAAGCTATAAATTGAGGTATTGGTCCGTGAATCATGAAAACGTTAAGCTATAAATTGAAATTTGGTGCCTATTCATATCGATTATCATATACATGGACTGCCGTCACTACATTTTTGATTGAATTCCAATTTACCTTCTGACGACTTTCAGCGGTTTTTGTCTGATTTTTGACGGTTTTCACGAATCTTACCTGGAAAGAGTACGGTATGTGCCAGAGACCCTAAATTTGGTATGCATGACAATTAGGAACTACGAACGAATCCTCTCGAAATATTTTGTTAAAAAAACACGGACCAATGGCTGAAACTCGAAGATTCTGGGCTCTGGGGGAACCTCAAAACGTGTTTTGGCATTGGAAAATTCGACATCGAAAATTTCAGCCCATTATAATACTTTCCTTTCTATATGATGAGGGTGTAAAAAAGAAAAGGGCACTCTTTGAAATCATTGTTTTTTTTTAAAAAAAAATAAAATAATAATAATCTTCTATTTGCATTCCATTTAACATAGTAAATAGAAAATCAGTGTCGTGGACAAAATTTTATATGGGAAGTGGATCCACTATCATCATCATAGGTTAACAGCCGAGGGGCTGGTTTCCAACAACTCGCCATGAGTTGTTCATACTTGAGAATCCTCACGGATAATGCAGTAGCTTCTCCCTGCTTTCTGCATGGTTAATGGAAAGGATGTCGTTTCCGATCCTTCCTTTAGTCGCCTTTTACGACTGGCAAGGACTTAGGTGCCTTGGAAGTATTCTTTTTTAGCCCCCCTATCCAAAGGGGACATAGGAAGGATATAATGCAGTAGCTACTCTTTGCTTTCTGCATGGGTAATGGAAAGGATATAGTTTCCGACCCTGCCCTTAGTCGCCATTTACGACTGGCATGGACTTGGATGCCCTGGAAGTATTCTTTTCAAGTCCCCCCTATCCACAGGGGACATAGGAAGGATATAATGCAGTAGATTATCCTTGCTTTCTGCATGGGTAATGGAAAAGATATCGTTTCCGACCCTTCCTTTAGTCGCCTTTTACGACTGGCATGGACTTGGATGCCTTGGAAGTATTGTTTTTAATCTTCTCAAGTTTGGATTTTTGGTGGAACAGATCCCCAGGAAAAGCATGACTCCTATTTAGAAGATTCAATATTTTACTCAAGGATATGACTTTTTCTACTGCGGAACACCTTTATATCGAATTTTAGCTTTCTCGCAAGTACTCTCAATTCCGATTTTTTGGTGGTAAAAACCGTCCATAAATAGGGGAGAAACCGGAAATTTTCGAATTTTATATTTTTTATGCGGTTCTTATATACTACTTTGGGGGGTTCCATTCTGGGTTATTTTTCGTTATCTCCTTTAGTTTGCCCAGAAAAAAACTTGCAAAAAGACCGGCTTAAAAGCGTCATTTATGGCGGTAACTTGCTCCCGCCGGATCTGTGTGCCAAGTTTCAAGTCTCTAGGTTTAGCCATCGTGGAGCTACGTTGATTATGAGTCAATCAGTGAGTCAGTATACCTACTGGGCTTTGCGTTTTATAAGTATAGATAAACAAAACAACGACAACAACCACATAATGATTAACCTAATAATAGATAATGTTCAACATTTGAGTTACTTAATCCCTTTACCTACTGAATATTTATTGAATTTTTACAACATTTATTCATTGAATGATTTTATTTGCAATGGGATATTGAATGATTGCATAGGACAACAATGTCAAGGAACCTGTTTGTTGGACATAATTCGCCTAGTTTTAGACACTCTTGGAAGTCATATCTTGGAAATTTCAAATGGCCGCCATTTTGAAAAGAAACACGCTAGACGTGTAACTTTTTTTGCAAAGTACTTCTAATTCTATGCTCTTTCTGAAAATGTATCACAAAATGGGGGTTCGTATTTAAAAAACAAAAGTTGAACCCCCTGGGGGCCACATGGGACCCGTCCCTGAAAAATTGGTCACACTATCAGGTGGTTTAATTTGGGATATAATACCATACAAAATTTCAAAACTCCACATAAAGCCGTTCAAAAGATATTCAGGTGGTCTCGGAATTTTGGGACACCCTGCATAGGTAGATATTATAAATAGATCTATTTTATTAAAATTTTAGTGGGGGGCTAAATCTATGTCAGCCCTTTGAAGTTGTTGTTTTTTTTTTTAAAAAAAAAAAATAGTGTTTCCCTTATTTACCTACTCGAAATAATTACCTACAAATACATAATAAGTGTATCATGTCCTTTACACGCGATTTAAACGCTCAAGTTTCGTGTACTCAATACTTGTGTACTATCTTGCTATGTATCTATTATTTATAATAGCTCTTGTTTGATTTTGTTATTTTATTTTTAGATATTTTCTTTGATATTGGAAGTAAAGTGTGAGAATAATAAATAAATCTATATGTACATATGAAACGCAAACCGGGCAGTTGGTATACTGACTCACTGATAAAATAATGAACGTAGCTCCACGATGACTAAACCATACAGGGCCACCGAGAAGGAGGGGGAAGATGACGAAGATAGTCCCTCCGGGCCCAAGCTTTTGAAGGGACCCTTTGGAGAGGCCCTTGAGAATTTGTTCATTATAGTAAAGGGGCCAATAATTTTTTAGTCCCGGGCCCGGATTTTTCCTCGACATTGCTGGGCGCACAGATTTATTTTAGTATGTAAGTGCAAAATAAGAAAGGAAAAAAATTAAGTGGAACCAAATTAACGCCAAAAAGGACGCTTTTTAGAGGTTTTTTTTGCAATTTTTTCTGGGCAAACAAAAGGAGTTAACGAAAAATGACTCAGAATGGACTCCCCAAAATAGTATATAAAAATATAAGGACCAGGCCCGGATCAAGCATGCGCGGGGCCCTTGGCACATTTGGGCGCGGGGCCCCTAAAATGAATGTTTTGAAGAAAAAAAAACATGTAGCATGCTAAAATGTACAAAAGTCTATATATTTGTGAAAGTTAGTGAACTCTATTTTTGACCCCGGTATACATCCCAAAATACACTTGTATATGTGTATGTATGTTTGTTTGTTACGCCATGCAAGCCACGTTTTTCGTCCGATTTCGACGAAATTTGGTATACACATTTAGGACATGAAGGAATTTTGCTGTGTTTTTTTTTGAAAATGATTTTTATCCTTTTAGCGGTTTGTTGTAGAAACGTAAAATTTTGATATGTTATATGGCTTATGTTAAGGGCTTTTCGATTTTGGAAAATTTGGGGCATTGGCTCCCCTCCCGAGGGGCCCAATATTGTGTTTTTTAAGAATAATTTTTATCATTTTAGCGGTTTGTTCTAGAAATAGCTAATAATAAATAATTAAAGAAAGTTCAAAATATAAAGGAGACGAACACGGAACACACACGAGAACTCAGATCATCCGAACTATACGCCAAAGGAATGAAAAAAGCGTACTTTCCCTTTTAGAAATTATTAAATCAAACTTATAAACTACCCTTAAAATTAGATAAAAGGTACACAATACCCCCAAAAAGTTAAATAGGTACTATATTATCCACTATTAGCTGTTTCGGACCGTGACTGTCAGATTTTTGAGAAGAAATTATAAATCTGGCCGTAACTAAAAAACGGCTTGACATATTTTAGTTCTGATATGTCAAGCCGTTTTTTTATTTTTTATTATTTTTTTCTGAATCCAAGAATACCTAGTGTAAGCTTGGTCAAAAACTCATAATACCTAGTGAAAGTTGCCCAAAGCGCGGGGCCCTTGGCATTTGCCAAAAATGCCTTATGGTAATCTGGTATTGATAAGGACCTCCTAAAAAATATAAAAATTTTCCGATTTCTCCCCGATTTATGGCCAGTTTTAATCACCGAAAAATCGGAAACGAGAAGTACCACTATGGAATGATGAGAAAACTGGAATTTAATACGAAGGTGTTCCGCAGTACAAAAAGTAATATCCTTGAGTAAAATATTTAATTTTCTAAATGTAGAATCGAACTAAAGTGTCTCTGCTAGGTAGGTATACAAAAAGTAATATCCTTAAGTAAAATATTTAATTTTCTAAATGTAGAATCGAACTAAAGTGTCTCTGCTAGGTAGGTATACAAAAAGTAATATCCTTGAGTAAAATATTTAGTTTTCTAAATGTAGAATCGAACTAAAGTGTCTCTGCTAGGTAAGTATACAAAAAGTAATATCCTTGAGTAAAATATTTAATTTTCTAAATGTAGAATCGAACTAAAGAGTCTCTGCTAGGTAGGTATACCAAATTCTGAACTTGCAATGTTTTGTCAGTTTTAATTGAAATATATCCTAGTAGAAAGCACATTGTTTGCTCAATACCAAACATTCTTTTTAAATTGGAAAGATATTCAAATTTTAGTCATTTTTACCTACACGTGAGACATGAATCTAACAAGGATGCATAGTTAGAAGAATTGCAAAAGCATAATTAAAAAGCATAACGAATCTGTTCTATTCGTTATGTAAAAAGCTCAACTTCTGAGGCACAAATCATATTAGATCATTTAGACACTTCGTTTAATTGAAACCGGGAAAATTTTGAAATAATATCTGAAAATGTGTTTGTTGTTTTTTTTTTTTTTGACTACATAAAAAAAGATTTTTATAGAAAATAAACAAATAAAGTCGTATAATTAATATTAATCAGAAATTACAGTCATAATTAATGTTGATTGCGATTTAAATATTATTATTTTTTCTAGCTTTCAGTTTAGTGGTCTGAGATCACCTACGTTTGCATTCATACGTTGGAGTAAGTATTCATATCAGATTGTTATCATTAATTTGATAAGAAAAGATTTCAGGAAAAAAATGCATGCTTTGGCAAGTTGTTCTATTTATTTACCCAAAATGGTCAATTCTTATTATAAATCTAAAATGTTTTTGTTTATCCTTTTTTTTGCGCAGCAATGAATTGTATTGATTTTTATTGTATCAGCCGGAGGAGACTATGGTTAGAAGGTGTTTTTATTGATTATCTCTACCTCTAAAATGTTCCCTGGTTGATTCCAAATCAATTTAGTTACAGAAAAAGTGTTTTTTTTTTTTAGCCATGTCTTAATCACAAGAATATCAATTTTTCAAGGACGGGTCCCATGTGGTCCCCAGGGGGTCCAACTTTTGTTTTTTAAATACGAACCCCCATTTTGTGATACATTTTCAGAAAGAGCATAGAATTAAAAGTACTCTGAAAAAAAAATTACACGTCTAGCGTATTTGGTTTCAAAATGGCGGCCATTTGAAATTTCCAAGATATGACTTCAAAGAGTGTCCAAAACTAGGCAATTTTTTTGCAATGGGATATTGAATGATTGCATAGCACACCAATGTTGAGGAACCTGCTTTTTAGACATAATTCGCCTAGTTTTAGACACTCTTGGTTATATCTTGGAAATTTCAAATGGCCGCCATTTTGAGAAGAAACAGGCTAGACGTGTAATTTTTTTTGCAAAGTACTTCTAATTCTATTGTTTTTCAGAAAATGTATCACAAGATGACAGTTCATATTTAAAAAACAAAAGTTGGAGCCCCTGGGGGCCACATGGGACCCGCCTCTGAAAAAAAAACCATCAGGTGGTTTAATTTGGGGTATAATACCATACAAAATTTCAAAACTCCACATAAAACCATTCAAAAGATATTCAGGTGGTCTCGGACCACCTGAATATCTTTTCCACCTTGGACCACCGTTTTTGGAACACCCTGTATATTCATGAACAATGAGAACAATGAGGTGAGGATACGTTCACGCGGCCATTCCTCGCTCACGAGAATACTGCTTCATGCATAGTGTGGTTACACTATACATGGATCAGTATTATTGTTTGCGAGGCATGGCCGTATTAACATACTCTCACCCCAGTGTTCGTGTGAGCGAGGCATGGCTAAAAAATATCACATTTTCCTACCTTCAAAAATTAAGATTCTTTAAAAAAACTCCTTTTCACAAGAAATAGTCTGGAGGGAGACACAGAACACAGACTACCTCTCCTGTTGTTGGAAGGGGCCATTTCTGTTAAGACTATGTCAGGTGTAACCCGCTAATTTTACTGTTGGTTTTCACTCTACGCTATATGTTGTGTTATTACATGATAGAACTGATAGCTTACATGTCTTATATAAGGGAAAACCAATTCCACCAAATAACCTCTTTCCTAATATTAAGGTGGTATTATTACTAGACGTATATTATATTGATACGTGGCGTCGCTTCAGAGTTTAAACGATAAAATAAAACAACCCTATTTATGTTTTCCAATTCTGTTTACAGGTTGAAATGTCTCAAAATTCATCAAGCGACTCATCTAATACGTCGTCCGTTCAAAGACTACCCTCATGGAAAACACCAAGAGATTTAACACTGGCAAATCTGTCTTCTCATATCAATTTAAAGTCTACAAATGCAAACACAAATACTAAAAAACAATTTGTTCCTAATTTGAATGTACAAAGGAAAAAGAACATTGAGTACGTTTTAAATTAACCATGGTTAAATTCAGGGAGACTGCAATGATAATCTTGGAAATAAATAAAAACATGCCACAGTTGGTTTTAATCTACCTTACTTTCGTGTACAGGACATAAAAAAACATAATCTTGGTTGGTCATACGGAAAATGTGTTTTTATGTTTCTGAAGCGTGAGTCATCAGGAACAATTTTAATCAAATATGAAATGACCCAAATTGAGCTTGTCCAAAATAAAGCGGGAAATATATAAATATGACGTAACGGTACTTGAAAAAATTGAAAAACATTTTCCAATAGAAGGACACGCCCTCAATGTTAGGATTTTCCGAAATTTTTGCATTTTGATATTGGGAGCATTTGATTTTTCTTAAATTATCAGGGGTGGAGATAAGGATGTTTTGTATTCACTAAAAACATGTTTTGAAAAATAAATAAATCAAAAATGAATCGGCGGCGTCTATGGCACGTCCAATGCACCAGTTCTCGTGAGATCTTCGAAGTTAAGCAACGTCCAGAGAGGTTGTACCATGTGGGTGTTCACGTATGTACGCGCCCTCGTGATGCTGGCTATTTTTCCAGCCCAACCCAAAACTGGATGAGGTCAATGTGGGTAGATGTTTTGTAAGTTTCTAGCGAATGGAGGGTAAAACCCCGTTTCGAATGAACCATATGAGTTACAAGAGACTTAAAGAAAGAAAGAAAAAAAAAAATGTGGGTCACCTCACTTAAAATTTTGAAGTTGTCCCCCTCAAGGTGCGTCTTGATTTAAAAAAGATACCATAAGTTATTGTAATAACTAAAATTTGAAGTTTCTGCGTTGAGGCATTCAAAAGTTAAAAGGGGATATCTTTATGAACTCACTGTATAGTTATATTTTTAATATTTTCAGAGCGTTTCCTCCACCCAGAATTAAAAGTCAAGTAGAAGATGCATCTAATGCGAGAAGAGAAAAGAAGAATCAAAAGTTTATTAAGAAAGATAAAGGATTAGTTCAGGTGAGAAATTTTGGGACGCCAATTGGCCCGGATGATCAATAGGGCCCACAAGTCGGCTGATTGCATGAACATAATTCGTACTCTCGATGGCCGTTTCTGTGTACCAGAGCGACCTTCGAATGACAACCATCTCAGATCCAACCGACGATTATCAAAGCCTTTTCGATAACTGCATATCGACCTGTTTCTACCATTTTTACTTTCCTTATCCTATAAAAAGGAGAGTATTGTAATAAGCTGAAATTTTCCATGACGAGTATTCAATGACAAAACACGTTTTGGGGTCCCCAGAGCCCAAATCGCGAGTTTCAGCCCCATTGGTCCATGTGTGTCAGTCTGTCTGTGAACAAGATATCTCAAGAACGGCAAGTGCTAGAGACTTAAAATTTGGTATGTATGTCAGTTTTATGCCATTTTGGTAGAAATCGAATATACCATTGGCGGTTTTATTCCGCTTTTTAGCGGTTTTCGCATATCTTGCTTAAAACCAGAATTGAAAAAGCTAGAACTTGAAAAAATTTGCTGCCAATTTATATGAATTTCATATAAGAAATTTAAAAATACAACTTAGGATGAAGTGTAATATATTATCAAGAAGTTTAATAGGTATATAATTGTATTTCCGCTCTGGATGAAGTGTAATATATTATCAAGAAGTGTAATAGGTATATAATTGTATTTCCGCTCGGGATGAAGTGTAATATATTATCAAGAAGTGTAATAGGTATATAATTGTATTTCCGCTCTGGATGAAGTGTAATATATTATCAAGAAGTGTAATAGGTATATAATTGTATTTCCGCTCTGGAGAAATGTGTTTTGGCATTGAAAACTCGACATGGAAAATTTCAGCCCATTAAAATAGGTACTTTCTTCTTTTTTTATTGATAAGGAAAGTCGTGTGATGTTCACACCAGATTTTTAAGACTTATATCAAGAAATGTGAAGAATAGTTGATTTAAAGAGGAACACTGCTACAACAACTTCATCGCGATTTATCGTGAATAGACAGACATTCAATTAATAATTATGGTGTTAAAAGTAGACCTCATTTCGTTCTGTCAATAAATGTACACATACACTTACTAATACAGGGTATTAATTTGAAGTGATATTGTCAAATATCCAACAATCTTTTTGGACAAAGTTCCATGACAGATTGAATTGTTTGATCCTCCTTACCTTGAAACGTAAAAGTTTCAGGAGCATCGGAATAAAATAAACCAATTTATTTTAAAATTTCAGACCAAATCAATATTTTCGGATGGTCTAGCAGCATCAGACAAGAAATCAAGATCCTCATTTTCTTTCAAAGATGGAGGTGGAGGAGGATCGAGCAAGGCTAATTTACCTCAACCGAAATTGAATTTGGAGGTAAGTGTTTTAATTGATTTTGAAACAGATAGCATCTGACTGGCTTCGGAGTTCCATACGCCATCAAGGGCACTTTTGATTTTTAGCGTTGACCGATTTTATAGGTCCCATTTGGATTCGAATTGTGACCCGAAACTACCCCAAATATAATTCGAATTGTGACCCGAAACGACCCCAAATATAATTCGAATTGTGACCCTGGTTGGTTGGGTTAAGTCTGGATTTGTAGCTGGGCCAAAGTAGTTCTGTTGTAGAGATGTGCCATGAGTGACAGATTAACTCAAATGAGCCATATCACTTTGCTGAGTCATTGACTCATGAATCACAATCTGAATGAATCACAATACGATTTTTTCTTCTACTAAACGCTACAGAGAAAGAAAACAAAATACAGAGTGAGAGAGAGCAGCTAGGCAAGTGAAATAGAAAGATATGTGTGGTCTCTTCGTGTGTTGATTATGGAATGATGATCCTATTGGCTACTTCAAGGTTATTTCTTATATGTTGTTTTGTTTCTTCTTCTCTTTGATCGATGGTTCGTAATGCAAGAAAGCTCGCACAAAAGAGAATGAAAATAAGTCATTCAATTGGGAGTGATTATATGAGCTAGATCTAGATCCATTTGATTATGAGTCATTGAGTGAGTCATAAAAATGATGATCATTTTTTACTGAGTTGATCCATTAGTGATGTAATGAGTCAAAAGATTCATAACTCACATCGCTATTCTGTTGATATGGGGAGACCCTTCTTAGTCTGATCTATCTCTAGCAACACATTTGTTTTGATGACTCGGTTTGTGAGTGATTCATTAGTGATCTAATCAGCCAAAAGATTCATAACTCACATCGCTATTCTGTTGATATGGGGAGACCCTTCTTAGTCTGATCTATCTCTAGCAACACATTTGTTTGATGACTCGGTTTGTGAGTGATTCATTAGTGATCTAATCAGCCAAAAGATTCATAACTCACATCGCTATTCTGTTGATATGGGGAGACCCTTCTTAGTCTGATCTATCTCTAGCAACACATTTGTTTTGATGACTCGGTTTGTGAGTGATCCATTAGTGATCTAATCAGCCAAAAGATTCATAACTCACATCGCTATTCTGTTGATATGGGGAGACCCTTCTTAGTCTGATCTATCTCTAGCAACACATTTGTTTTGATGACTCAGTTTGTGAGTGATTTATTAGTGATCTAATCAGCCAAAAGATTCATAACTCACATCGCTGTTCTGTTGATATGGGGAGACCCTTTTTAGTCTGATCTATCTCTAGCAACACATTTGTTTTGACGACTCTGTTTGTGAGTGATTTATTAGTGATCTAATCAGTCAAAAGATTCATAACTCTCTCTATTTTGTTGATCTGGGGGAGACCCTTCTTAGTCTGATCTATCACTAGCAACACATTTGTTTCGATGACTCGGTTTGGTTTGTAGCCTTAGTGAGTCATCGACCTAAAACTCTCTTTTTTTATATTTTTGTTTCAGCGTAATATCATTGCAGATAAAACTATCGATGATAAGACATTGCACGATTTACTCCGGGATGATTTTATTGATGAAGATAGTAAGGATGATATAAAATATAGCAAAACTCCTATTCAACTTCCTCTTAAATGTGATATTTTAGAAACTAAATCAAAACTCAGTGAGATACTCATGAGTGACAAGTCAGATGATGATCCGAGATTTTTATTTTTTCAGGTAAGTTGAGAAAAGGTTTGTCCAATAGGGACGTTTTTTATTAGTTTTTTTTTTTTTTTTTGGAANTAAGTCAGTGTCTATACAGCAGTTCCCGGCCAACAGAGATTTGAAGCCAGCTATGAGCACAATGTGAGTAAGTCAGTGTCTATACACCAGTTCCCGGCCAACAGAGATTTGAAGCCAGCTATGAGCACAATGTGAGTAAGTCAGTGTCTATACAGCAGTTCCCGGCCAACAGAGATTTGAAGCCAGCTATGAGCACAATGTGAGTAAGTCAGTGTCTATACACCAGTTCCCGGCCAACAGAGATTTGAAGCCAGCTATGAGCACAATGTGAGTAAGTCAGTGTCTATACAGCAGTTCCCGGCCAACAGAGATTTGAAGCCAGCTATGAGCACAATGTGAGTAAGTCAGTGTCTATACACCAGTTCCCGGCCAACAGAGATTTGAAGCCAGCTATGAGCACAATGTGAGTAAGTCAGTGTCTATACAGCAGTTCCCGGCCAACAGAGATTTGAAGCCAGCTATGAGCACAATGTGAGTAAGTCAGTGTCTATACACCAGTTCCCGGCCAACAGAGATTTGAAGCCAGCTATGAGCACAATGTGAGTAAGTCAGTGTCTATACAGCAGTTCCCGGCCAACAGAGATTTGAAGCCAGCTATGAGCACAATGTGAGTAAGTCAGTGTCTATACACCAGTTCCCGGCCAACAGAGATTTGAAGCCAGCTATGAGCACAATGTGAGTAAGTCAGTGTCTATACAGCAGTTCCCGGCCAACAGAGATTTGAAGCCAGCTATGAGCACAATGTGAGTAAGTCAGTGTCTATACACCAGTTCCCGGCCAACAGAGATTTGAAGCCAGCTATGAGCACAATGTGAGTAAGTCAGTGTCTATACAGCAGTTCCCGGCCAACAGAGATTTGAAGCCAGCTATGAGCACAATGTGAGTAAGTCAGTGTCTATACACCAGTTCCCGGCCAACAGAGATTTGAAGCCAGCTATGAGCACAATGTGAGTAAGTCAGTGTCTATACAGCAGTTCCCGGCCAACAGAGATTTGAAGCCAGCTATGAGCACAATGTGAGTAAGTCAGTGTCTATACACCAGTTCCCGGCCAACAGAGATTTGAAGCCAGCTATGAGCACAATGTGAGTAAGTCAGTGTCTATACAGCAGTTCCCGGCCAACAGAGATTTGAAGCCAGCTATGAGCACAATGTGAGTAAGTCAGTGTCTATACACCAGTTCCCGGCCAACAGAGATTTGAAGCCAGCTATGAGCACAATGTGAGTAAGTCAGTGTCTATACAGCAGTTCCCGGCCAACAGAGATTTGAAGCCAGCTATGAGCACAATGTGAGTAAGTCAGTGTCTATATGCCAGTTCCCGGCCAACAGAGATTTGAAGCAAGCTATGAGCACAATGTGAGTAAGCCAGCGTCTATACACTAGTTCTCGTTGAATCACTGAAGTTAGCCAACGTCCAGCGAGGTTGAACCATGTGGGTGTCCACGTGAGTTCGCGCCCTGGCTAATATTTCCAGCCCAACCCAGGCTGGATGAGGTCAATGTGGGTAGCTGGTTTGTAAGTTTCCAACGAATGGCGGATAAAAAACCCCTCTCGAATGACCAATAGATGTTAAAAAGACCTTAAGCCCCCCCCACACAAAAAAATGGTAAAAAATTATAGACCCATTAGGCTCCCAGTAATTACTCGTAATGAAAGAAATCGTCACGCGACAAAAAAAAATGCCCTTCCCTCAAACTTTGATAATTTACGTTTCAAGATAATTATTTTATTTTTTATTTAAAAAAAAAACTCGTTTTTCCACTGAGAAGGCCACTTGGCCACTTAGCGTTGAACATTTGGTATGCGATTGGAATAAGTACCACTCACGGGGTACGGTGTGCGGGGTATGGGGGCGACGGAAAAACCGGTTTTTTTTTATTCGATTTTTGTATTCTGCGTATCTTAAAAGATAAAATGTCAATTTTTCGGAGGGGAGATGGGGTATGTTTTTAGCCAGGAAAATCATAAACATATATTTTTGGCACATTGGCAGAGTAACGGATCACACGAAAATTGTGTATGGCTTCGTTTGACCGGGTAAATGCAACTCCCTAGAAATGGCACTGACATTCCACTTGGGGGACCCGGGTTTAATTCCTGGCGGGTCTATAAACTGTTGACTTCGTGTATATGTCGCAGTAAACTTGTAGAATCAGTAATTTTATAAAATTCCTAGAGATTTAGTAAAATCACGGAAAATAGACGAATGCAAGGATTTTCGACAAGTTTACTGAAATGCTTTAGGGATTTTATAACCTATTATCCGGATTTTTTTAAAATCCCTAAAGCATTTCAGTAAACTTGTCAAAAATCCTCGCGTTCGTCTATTTCCCGTGATTTTACTAAATCCCTAGGAATTTTATAAAATTACTGATTCTACAAGTTCACTGCGACATATACAGGGTGCGGCAATTAGTATTTCCACTTTTCAAAAAATCGTGGGAGGGGGAGTGATAGTGGGAGGAGCGAGGGGTTTGTGATATTCAACACGATATGACATCTAGTTTTTAGTTGTCGCAATGGTTTGGTCGAGCGTGCATAGTGCGTTCGTTGTCAAGTTGTTTCTTTAAAAAGTGAACCATTATAGCCACTCAGAGGGCGTTCCGCACAAGGTATGGTTCGCACTCCACGGATCCAGTTCCTGATCTAAAAACAATTTTGAGTTGAGTTCACAACTTTATATAGAACCACATCATCAACTTTAGGCTGTTTGGAGCTACCCATGCAGACAATTGTTCTCGTGAGATTCCGCAGGACATGTTCCCTGGTCGCCGGATTTGAGTCCCTCTGACTTCTTCCTGTGGGGTTACCTCAAGGCTGAGGTCTTCAAACATCGCCCTGGGACCCTCGAAGAGTTAAAGGAGACAATTCTGGAAGAAATCATCCAAAATGATGCTGGTATGCTGACGAGAGTGATGGAAAACTTCCGTGAAAGACTCTAAAAGTGCATCACTCGCCAAGGCCGTCATTTGGACATTATTTACAAAACATAGATGGAAAAAAAACTAGAATACAAAAGCTTTCAGAATAGAAAATAATTTTTCAAATATCTCATTTCGTTTTTATTTGCCAGCTCTTTAAAATGTGGAAATACTAATTGCCGCACGATGTATAAGCACAATGCGAAAAGATCAAGACCTAATTAAGATTAATGAATGCATTTCAGACACTGTTTCATAATGCCGGGCCTGGATAATAGCAAGCATCGCATCCTATTTTCTTCACTAAAATCATCGGAAGACTCCTCAATATTCAACACAGCGTACTGTTTAAAATATATTTACATGACCTTTGAGAGAGATATTGTCGAAAAAGGTTACAATGAAAATGGCTATACGGTCCTATTTGACGCCCAAGGATTTGGTTTCGGGCATCTAACAAACGTGTCCCTAACGGTGCTCAAACAACTATTCTCCTATTTTGTGGTAAGATTCTACGATACCCGAGGATGTCCAGAGAGAGAGTAAAACAGTAAAGACATTTCGTTATATCTTCGAGCAGATTCACCAAATTCGGAATGTCTACCAAATCGTCAAAGTGAAATTCCCTGACTTTTCCAGATTTTTCAGTCTACTTTTCCAGATTTTCCAGTGTACTTTTTCAAGATTTTGTCTCCCCATCTGACTTCAAAAAACACAGTATTGGGGCCCAGGGACCCCAAAAACTATACAGCAAATTTCCTTCATACCCTAAACATGTATACCAGAATTTTAGAGGAAAACGATAATAAGCGCCGCAGGGGAAATTTTTCAGGAAAAGCATGTTCACGCATAAAATTGTCCATTGAGATAAAAAAAAAACTTGAAAAATTCCCTGACTTTTGGCGTTTTTTCCTAAATTCCCTGACATTTCCAGTCTCCTAAAATTTTTTACCGCTTTTTAGAGTTTTCATTAATCCTTTATAAAAGGAGAATGGTAAGAGCCAGAGACTTGAAATTTGGTATGTATGATGTCAAATTTGATGGGGTCCCAGTAAGCTTCAAAACTTTTGGGCGTAATAAAATATACCGCTGGTGGTTTTTACCGCTTTTAGCGTTTTTCATTTATCCTGTATAAAAGGAGAATGGTAAGAGCCAGAGACTTGAAATTTGGTATGTATGTAAAACTTTGGGTCTAATTACGTCCCAGATGGGAGGGGGTATTTTTTTTTTTTTTTTCTNTTTTTTTTTTTTTTTTTTTTTTTTTTTTTTTTTTTTGGCCAGTAAAATAATAAACCCAAGTATCACATTGGCAGAGTTTTTTGACTGCAGATCTTAATAGAACATAATTGATCGAACGAAGTAAGGTCCAGTTATAACACCACGATTTTTTTAAACGTCTGATTGACTGCCTGTTGATTCCACGATAGCTCTCGAACGCCCTGTCCGAATCCGATGAAACTGTACAAGTATGAACATCCTCTACATATCATGGAATTGGGTGATTGGGTCCTATTAAGCCACGCAGCGCCATTTTAAGTGAGTGTCTACAGTTCACCAAACTACCAAGACTAAACAAGTCATTTGAAATGATTTTCTTTGCTTAAATGGTTTAGTTTAGAGCAGAGGTTCACAAACTGGGGGGGGGGNGGCGTGAAAACAAGCCAAGGGAGGCTCGAGTTGAGTTGAATTATTATCATTTAGTTAGTTAACGCGATGTTTAATGAGCATTCAGCAACACATTAGCGTTTTGAATATGATAGCATTCAACAACACATTAACGTTTTGAATGAGATAGCATTCAGCAACACCCATACCCATTCATAATGTATAATGTAAAGGGGAGAGGGGCGTGGGAGGCTTTCATTTCAACGAAAGGGGGCGCGGTACCAAAAAGTTTGGGAACCACATCAGAATATTATTCTGGACTAATATCTTCGTACGCTGAACCTTTTTTGTCTGTTCAAAAAGCATAACTGACGTCGAAAGCTTCAAAACAATAGATACACAACATTACTTATAACTTTAAAAAACACTACCGTTATTTATGACGAACATTCACTTACTTTTACACTTCCGACTCGAGTTTCGTCTACTTCGTAGACATTTTCAAGGAAACTGACTGTTTGGTGTTATTGTTCGGTGGCCGTTGGTAACTCAGGACCCACGTGATCAATCAGCTGATTTCTCTCATACATAAAGTTTGGAACAGTGTCGACGATCGCGTTGAGGCATTTACCTTCACTCATTGACGAGTGGATGTAGATTTGTTCATAGAGTAGGATTTCCATTTGACGATTACCTCGGTGGAGTAGCGACACCTCAGTATTTCTCATATGATGATGGGTGTTAATAATATGTTCGGCGAAGTTTGACGTGTCGGGTTTGTTGTTGCGTACTGCCGCAAAATGTTCTTCTGTACGCGTTTTTATATTTCTCATCGTCATACCTACATACTCACACCCGCGCTCACATTTAATTACGTAGACTCCACTATTTTCATCTCGGGGTATTTTATCTTTTCTGGAGAACAGAGACGTCAAAGGTTGAGAGTAGAAAGTTGCGAGAATCCTCGTCATAAATAACGGTAATGTTTTATAAAGTTACCAATAGGATGTCTAATATAAATTTGGTAAATAATAATGACCTTTCTATAGTAAGTGAATCCTCGTCATAAATAACGGTAGTGTTTTTTAAAGTTACCAATAGGATGTCTAATATGAATTTTTTAAAATAATAATTGCTTATAATTTTCTTTGCAGGATGGAGCTAACATGGCTATCCATGAGATCAACATCATCAACGTCAACAGTGTTGTGGAAAAGCTAGTATTTATGATTAGGGCAATCACTCCAAAACATGTTCACGAAAGGGTAAGCAAAAGACAACAGCTACATCGCCGTCAATTGTATGCCATGGTACATACCTACTAAGCCTTTCCGTTTTTGCAGTCCTTTCAATCTAATTATGACGTCCCTCCCGTTAGATCCCTGAAGTCCAGCGAGCTTTTACTAGGTGGGTGACGTAGATTTGCGCCCTCAATGATGCTAACTATTCCCGGCCCCACCCCAGCTAGGTGGGGTCAATGTGGGTGGCTGGTTTGTAAGTTTTTCTAGTCACAGCCCCCATCTCGAATGACCAATAGATGTAAAAGAGACGTTAAGCAAATAGAAAAGAAGTTTGTGTGCTTGTAAGCACAAATCGTGAATGTGCGGGCGTCAACGCTCAGGAAAATTCTATGCTATGGGACCATAGCCATATGTACAACCTGACATAAGAAACTTTAATCACGATTTGAATGAACGGTAAAATGGTTAGTACAGAGTGTTCGAAAAGTCCCGGGACGGATTTTTTTATTTTTTACAGCTAAACATAGGTACTTGAAATTTTATATGTAGTTCTACCCCTGCCCCAAATTTGGTATTTTATGTTTCAAGATTCACTTTTCCCACTTAGCGCTGACTGATTTGGATAAATTTTGTTACGTAGTTCCCATCTGGGGTCTGGTTGTCCCGAGAAACTTTTTGTCACTGCCTGGACACATACACATCGCGTCCCAGAATGACCGGTCATCCCCCTTAAATGTACAACCTGACATCAGAAACTTTCATCACGATTTGAATGAACGGTAAAATGGTTAGTTATACAGAATGTTCGAAAAGTCCCGGGACGGATTTTATTATTTTTTACAGCTAAACATAGGTACTTGAAATTTTATATGTAGTTCTAACACAAATTAGTCTATTTTTTGGCGTAATTAAAATTTCTACAGGGTGTCTCAAAAGTGGGTAAATTGACATCAACATTCGATTTTTAAATAGAAACCCCTATTTTTTATTTCATATTCAAATTCTACGTCAAATTCTACACACAATCAACTCCTCACTCGATACTTTGATTAAACGGATCTCTGATCAAACCCGCCCAATCATTGATTTTTCTTCCGAATAAAAGTGATAAAACCAAGAGTGTAATACATCAAATCAGTCAAGTTTTTTATGCTGCATCTCGTGGTACCATTGTTTTTTTTTTCATTTTTTACACTTATACTGAAGGAGTGTAATGGTAACACGAAATGGTGACATTAACCGAAAATAAAATTTTACCCTTCTTGATATAAAAAGTGTAAAAAATAAATAAAAACACGAGATTCAGAATAAAAAACTTGACTTATTTGATTTTACACTCTTAGTTTTATCACTTTTATTTCGAAGAAAAATTCATGATTGGGCGGGTTCGATCAGAGATCCGTTTGATCAAAGTATCGAGTGAGGAGTCGATTGTATGTAGAATTTAAATATGAAATAAAAAATAGGGGTTTCTATTTAAAAATCGAAAGTTGGTGTCTGTTTACCACTTTTGAGACTCCCTGAAGAAATTTTAACTACGCCAAAAAATAGATTAATTTGTGTTAGAACTACATATAAAACTTCAAGTCCCTACCTTTAGCCGTTAAAAATATAAAAAAATCCGTCCCGGGACTTTTCCAACACTCTGTATATCGGACACAAGAAATTAACTACAGACAGACATGGACGTCTCGATGTTTGCGACGTACTTTGCGGATTTTTCAATCCTTGCATTTTTCAAACCCTTAAAGAATGTAAGGGATTCAGTGTATTGTAACTGAACACCACCTTAACCAATCTTTTGCAGATCAAATTGTTCACCAAAGATAAAAGTAAAGATTTTTGTGCAGAAAAATATCCCCAAGAGATCTTACCCAAAGAACTAGGAGGTCAACATGATCGAAGTCTACAAGAATTGTCAGGTGAGTTCAGACCAGGAATCTTTATATATAAAGGAGGTCAACATGATCGAAGTCTACAAGAATTGTCGGGTGAGTTTAGACCAGGAATCTTTATATATAAAGGAGGTCAACATGATCTAAGTCTACAAGAATTGTCGGGTGAGTTTAGACCAGGAATTTGAGTATATGACAAGAAGAGGGCTATTCATCTTAGCAAAGAAAAAAACTGGGTTAATTATTTTACTGGCTAAAAAAACACCCCTGCCCCAAATTTGGTATTTTATGTTTCAAGATACACTTTTCCCACTTAGCGCTGACTGATTTGGATAAATTTTGTTATGTAGTTCCCATCTGGGGTCTGGTTGTCCCGAGAAACTTTTTGTCACTGCCTGGACACATACACATCGTGTCCCAGAATGACCGGTCATCCCCCTTAAATTTTGAACGGCTTGGAATTTTTGAATTTTCAAAAGCACTGGGGATATAGGAAAAGGGCCATGGCCAATAGAATGGTTATGGTGAGATCCAGGTTCGATCCGATCCGCCAGTCCCCCCCCCGTGGATCCACCCCTGATTACAAGATAAAATTAGAAATTGTGTTGTTAGAACTAGACCTCAATTTGTTCGGTCCATAAAAATAATTCTGTAAGAAAAACGGCCTAATTTAGTCCATTTAATTTCCATTTCAGAAATCAATCAAAATGAAATGATCAAATTCCGAGCATGGTACTTGGCTGACGAGAAATATCTTCGAGTCGACGAATCCAAACGACCTTTGAATAAACAAAATAAAAAGGTTGTGAAACTTCAAGCGAGCATACAAGGACTAGAATTGGACTGAAGAGATAGAGGAACCGCACACCTGCATTCCCACAAATCTCCATCAGTCTAAGATAAACGAGCACCGAAGAGCTATGCGATAAATCAAACACATTCCGTGATGGAGAATCACACAGAGTGCGACAAATCGCCAGCAAAGCCTCAATCAGAGCGGCGAGTTCAAAAAAATGAGGAAAAGAAGAAAAACTCATTTTAAACTTTCGGAAATCGTATTTAAAAAAAAAAAATATATACTATGAAATATATTGGTTACAGTTGATCAGATGTGGTTGCTATGTAACTGGTAAACAAAACTATCAAAATATAGTTGTTATAGTTGATCAGATGTGGTTGCTATGGTAACTGGTACACAAAACTATCAATATATATTTGTTATAGTTCATAAGATGTGGTTGCTATGGTAACTGGTAAACAAAACTATCAAAATATATTTGTTACAGTCGATCAGATGTGGTTGCTATGGTAACTGGTAAACAAATCTACTATACAGGGTGTCACAAAGTCTGAGACCACCTGAATATCTTTTGAACGGCTTTATGTGGACTTTTGAAATTTTGCATGGTATTATATCTCAAACCACCTGATGGTGTGACCAATTTTTCAGGGGCGGGTCCCATGTGGCCACCAGGGGGTCCAAATTTTGTTGTTTAAATACGAACCCCCATCTTGTGATACATTCTCAGAAAGACAATAGAATTAGAAGTACTTTGCAAAAAAAATTTACACGTCTAGCGTGTTTGGTTTCAAAATGGCGGCCATTTGAAATTTCCAAGATATCACTTCCAAGAGTGTCTAAAACTAGGCGAATTATTTGCAATGTTTTTTTAGACATAATTCGCCTATTTTTAGACACTCATGGAAGTTATGTCTTGGAAATTTCAAATAGCCATTTTGAAACCAAACACTCTAGACGTGTAAATTTTGCAAAGTACTTCTAATTCTATTGTCTTTCTGAGAATGTATCAAAAGATGGGGGTTCGTATTTAAAAAACAAAAAAATGGACCCTCTGGGAACCACATGGGCTCCGCCCCTGAAAAATTGGTCACATCATCAGGTGGTTTGGGATATAATACCATGCAACATTTCAAAACTCCACATACAGCCGTTCAAAAGATATTAAGCTTGTCTCGGACTTTTGGGACACACTGTATAGTCAGATAATAATTATGTTAAAAGTAAGAATGTACATACATCTAACTGAATACATCATATTACAGATCGTTTTATTTTTTATCATTTTTATTAGGCAACAAAATGAATGTTCAATCACAGTGTGAGATCTATTATTATTAGGATTCAATTTCTACTTTGGCCAAGCATTTTGCTACGCCAACAACTGGCTCCGAACCAGGGAACACCAGTTGATGAGCCAACCCTAACCAGCTCATCAGCTTTTCCATTTCCTTCATTGCCCTCCATTTATCCAATTAATAAAACGTGTCCCAAAATGACCAGTCACCCTCTCCTTAACTTTTGAACGGCTTTGAATTTTGAATAGCTCTGGGGATAGGGAAAGGAAATTGGCCAATCCCCCGGAAGAGACCTTTATTGACAAAAAAGATGTCGATTTCTCATTGGCCAATCCCCCGAAAGAGACCTTTATTGACAATAAAGATGTCGATTTCTCATTGGCCAATCCCCCGGAAGTGACCTCTTGACAAAAAAGATGTCGATTTCTCATTGGCCAATCCCCCGAAAGAGACCTTTATTGACAATAAAGATGTCGATTTCTCATTGGCCAATCCCCCGGAAGTGACCTCTATTGACAAAAAAGATGTCGATTTCTCATTGGCCAATCCCCCGGAAGAAACCTTTATTGACAAAAAAGATGTCGATTTCTCATTAGCCAATCCCCCGAAAGAGACCTTTATTGATAAAAAAAGATGTCGATTTCTCATTGGCCAATGCCCCGGAAGTGACCTTTATTGACAAAAAAGCCTTTAAAAAAGATGTCGATTTCTCATTAGCCAATCCCCCGGAAGAAACCTTTATTGACAAAAAAGATGTTGATTTCTCATTGGCCAATCCCCCAGAAGTGACCTTTATTGACAAAAAAGATGTCGATTTCTCATTGGNTAGAGAAGTCATCCAAACTGAAGAGAGTCCAGCTCACTGTTGCACCTCTTGCTTTCATTTTCATATAAATTATTCAATATGAAAACCTGAACAAAGTGCTACCATCATATGATTTATACTTCCTCTTATTTTTCTAAACTTCTGTGTTATTCTTACTATGTTTGTAAATAAGCACTGTTGGTAACAACACAAAACTTACTCGTGAAGTTTATAGATTTTTTCAGAAGAATTTCCTTCATCTAAAAGTTTATTTGTGTTTCTTTTCTCAGCGGCTAACAAAATACCATCATTTGCTAGAATACCAAGACATGTTCCTGCGTGGCTGATAGCTTCCATTGCATATTCCACTTGGTAAAGACGTCCTACAAGAAAAAAATATAAACTTTTAAAATGGGATTACTGTTGACATTCACGCTTTTTCAGACTAAAGACGGCCAAAGTCCCAACAGGATAACTGCAGAATATTATATTCAAGGTTGGTAAAGCCTGCATTCAAATAAATGGTTATAAAACCATTTACTCGAATGGTTTTATTTATCTGAAATCAGTCGAAACAAACAGGTAGTCGGATATAAACTTGATCTGATTTGAAAATTTGACTTTATTCTATATATTTTTACATTTTTTCTTTTACATTCCTTTTGAATCTCAATTAAATATAATTAGAAACGCAAAGATCATAAAATGTCAAATGGAAAGTTAACTCCCCTGTCAAGCCTATTGCTCACACTAGAGAACATACAAACATATGCACTTCGTATTGTGGTCAGAATCCGAGCGAACTTTACATCAATGACTTTTGCATACCCCATTTTTTCATATAAAAAGTTACTCAAGGACACTTCCCCCACGACCATGCCACAAAAAACATCGAAAGAAGACAATTTGGATAATTTCAACAATACTATTGGAACAAAAGACAAAATAAAAATATGGACCTACGATGATGTATTTATTATTATTAATTGTGGCGGCCTTTCCTTTCGGAATTCCAAGTGCTGCGTCCACTAGTTAGGACTATTGCACACCTACGATGATGTAAACAAAGGGAAAAAATCATACCTTCCGGTGAGAAAATAGTGGTCCTTGAATCATATCTCCTGGCCTGAAATGACAATCAAATGTAGATCAGTATTGGTGTATAACAGTTTTGAGTGATTTTTCTCGTCTAACGTTAACTATTCAGTTTTTAAACCAACAGTGATTTGAATGTGACTTATCTTAGACCTAACATATGTAATAATTTGAAACTAATAATAAGACATTTCTTTGTGCTAAAGCTGCTGATGTTTAATTTGAAACTAACCCAAAACGCGAAGTTTGTGAATGAGAAAAACCTAACCTTGTGTCTGTATATAAAACTTTTAATTTCCTATGTAAACCTCTTGAAGTTCAAATCAGTTTTACATTTGATTCCTATCAAAATTAAGTAAACTCCGGACTTTACGGCAGAAATATGAAAGTTCGACTGCCACTCCTTCTGTTAAAAATTAAAAGAACTACCACTCCACAGTCCTGGTTAAAAGCATAATTTACGAAGAGTCAACTATGACAAGCATGTGAGTTTTATCAACGGAAGGACGGCTTCTAAGTTACTATGCAGACACGTTCAATCAGCAGATCAAAATCTGATTGAATAATTAAACAGGTTCTGAAAACTCATTTAACCCTGAGTGTAACGTAATTTGCTGCTAAAAGCCGAAAGTAAAGAAAAGTCTTGATAGATGAGTTGCACATCTCGAAAAGGATAGCATCTATTATCAGATCAAGAATGTAAACTTACCATTTCAAAATATTATTTAGAATAAAAATATATTGAATTATAAATACAATAGTTGCTCTAAAGAATACACTTTTAAATGTTAATGGATTATTTTAATATTGAATACTGCGGCAGAAACACAATCCTTGTGAAATGAAATGTTTCCAATCAAAAAAATTTAAAATCATTGTTTACATTTTTGTTCGGTAGGACTATTAACTAAAATAGTAGGACTCACACACACACAAAATGTGTTCGAACTTTTTGATTAGTAATAACCGGGACGTATTTTAGATAAGAAANGAATACTGCGGCAGAAACACAATATCTGATCCTTGTGAAATGAAATGTTTCCAATCAAAAAAATTTAAAATCATTGTTTACATTTTTGTTCGGTAGGACTATTAACTAAAATAGTAGGACTCACACACACACAAAATGTGTTCGAACTTTTTGATTAGTAATAACCGGGACGTATTTTAGATAAGAAATATTTCTTTCAGTTTTCAATAGATTTAACAAAGACGTATTTTAGATGAGAAACATATCTTACAATTTTCAATAGACATATTTATCTTCTCAAAACTGGATAC
Source organism: Pachypsylla venusta (assembly GCA_012654025.1). Classification (NCBI taxonomy): domain Eukaryota; kingdom Metazoa; phylum Arthropoda; class Insecta; order Hemiptera; family Aphalaridae; genus Pachypsylla; species Pachypsylla venusta. Next base: position 6,704,010 of record CM022882.1, on the reverse strand, counting down.
TCGTTGTGTTGTTAGACCGATCGTTTTCAACTATACTCAGCTGGTTTTCACCCCCGAAAAATCGGAATTGAAAGGTAGCACAACGGGATGAGCGAGAAATCTGAAATTAAATACGGAGATGTCCTGCAGTACAAAAAGTAATATCCTTGAGTAAAATATTGAATTTTCTAAATAGGAGCCATGCTCAAGCTCTGGGTCGATTCCACCAAAAATCTAAAATTGAGAAGCTTTAATTTCGCAATTTCGAAATTGTTGTAACGGTAGCGAAGCACGGAAAAAGAGCTAGTACTATATATTCGACGTGAATTAACGTTAACAATGAAATAAAGCATGAAAATTTAAAAAAAATAATCTGGAAATTTGTTACAGAACTTAGTCTATGGAGTTTGTATGATGATTTTACGATGGATGGGGGGGGGGGACAAATCATTCTATGCCCCGGGCGCTCAATGTTCTAGGTACGCCACTGATTTTCCGCCTGGATATCTTCCCATTGTAAAGGTTCGATTCGATTTTGTGGACCTGTTTTTATACGTAGCAGGAATTACGTCCAAACGGAGCTCTGTTTGAGCTTATTGCTAACAGAATTAACGATGAATGACAAAGTCGTGGTTTTAGAAAACTTGGACCCATTATAATTATCCTGTTATATTTTATCAATTACTTTAATATTTTCAATGTTTTTTTTTTTATAGGTAATAAATTGTACATAATTCTATGAATGCTCAATACTTGGTTATTATTTTCTAATTACATGGATTTGATTAATTGGTGGTNGTACTTTTCTCCCTAACATAAAGCTAAGGAATCGTTTTTGCGGCATGTCTTGCTTGCATTAGGGATTCGAAGGGCTTTAGCTTTCAATCATCTCATATGGGTTGGGACAAACTTGGGCCCCCTACAGCTGATTGCCTAAATTTGGTATAGGTAGTTAAAAGATGAATTTGTTTTTGTTTTTAAATTAACTTACATGTGATTTTATTTTAAATGTACAAAAAGTGAATTATTAAATTTAAATTAATAATTAAATAAATCATAACATAAATAAAACCTAGATTCTTGCGGTGGATGAAACATTTTTTATAGTACACATTTACACAATGGAGTGTTTTGATGGTATTATCACTTTCATTGAAGTAATAAAATAGTTGACGAATCAGAAAAATGGGAAACTATAAATATACAAAATCATGGGAAATCGAAGTGGTATAACATTTATTAATCACCAGCAGATCTAACAACTGGTTGCTAGAAAAATATATAAGATTTTACATTCTTCCCTTTAGCGTATGACTCCGTGTTGCCTTAAGGGTAGGGATTTTTTTTTTTAAAAAAAACATTTTTTGGTGTGAAACGTAAGCAAACCTTCCATTCGTAGTTTCCCTAAACAAGATTTTTTTTCCCTCTGTAAGTACTTCAATGTCACCTGGAGTCGTGTTCTTCCCCACTGATGCTAGTTAACCCTGTACATTAGTTTTAAAATATGGAAAACATGCAGTTACCAATTTTGTTTCAATCAGCATAAGGCCGAAGATTTTCTTGACATGTACTCAACATAATCTTAATATATAAATCAGAAATTTTTGTGTGCCTATGTGGTAGGGGTTGTCTGTAACAATACCACAGCCCAAACGGTAGCAGATAGCGAAAAATTGATGGGAATGGACCCCCCTCCCCAAATCATGGTCTACGACTCAAAGAAAGTTATCAGAACTAAAATAGGTCAAGCCATTTTCGAGTTACGGCCAAATTTCTAAATTATTCACCAAAATCGACAAAATCATCGAATTTTGTCGCGACAACATATCAACTCAAAGCGAGAAGGTTTTAGGTGGCCGTGTGGTCCTTATTTTAGAACATTTCCTGAAAAGGTATAGCCAGCCAGTCCAGAGTTACGAGTTCGAAGCCGGAAATGGGCAAAATAAAATTTAGAAAATACTAAAGTCAGAACGGCCATGCCTATAAGGCCCCTGGCGAAACGTTTAATTCTTGGTTATTAAAGGTTACAATAAACAGGGTGGACACTCTGTAACTTGAAGGGGATTTGCATATGGAAAATTATCAATTACAGTTAACTTTAGGTGGCAAAAGTCCCTCTTACGGCGTACAAACGGATTTTTTATTCGAAGGTTATATAACCTTTATTTATTTATTAAATTAAGTATCTTTGGAATAAAATATAAAATCCAAATACAACAATTTCTCTCAGGACTGTGTTCTTATATTTAAAAGAATATACAAAATATTTCCTTTAAATACAAACCATGAAACCACGAAATATGCCCCAAGGTACGTGGAGGGGATTTCAACGATTAAAAGTAAAACGGCACCTTTTTCTATACGAATGCAATACTACAAAGAATATAAATCAACATTGAGTAATCATTGGAATATTGTAATGAACTTTTGTTTGAAATCGTCCAGAAAAGAGAACACAACCAACCAACCAACCATCTCACAAAATATTCTTCATCGATGAAAATGGTACAAAACAACCGAAAAATTTCCATACACCAATTTCGGATATCTAACAGACCACCGCAATATAGTTCTGCCTTTACAATGCAGAGGAATTTCATTTACATTTTTCATAGCTTTTCTTTTTTTATTTCATTCACCAAATCAGTATGACTATTATTCTCGGTGGACTAGAACGTAAAGACCCAAACACGCAAGAACTCCATACTGAAAAATTGAACAAAGTTATAGTTTATTATAGCGCAAGATATAATTAATTCTTGTAATGCTATGATGGCTAAGTATTCTACTGACGAAAATAACTTAAAAAAATAAGTTAAGAAAATAACTTAAAAATTATTTTTGTGTTTATTCTTGTAATGGCTAAGTCCTTAAAGTTTTTATAATTATTTGTCGCGACGAAGATACCCATGCAAAATCAGTGAAACTGACTATCTCTTATTGTTTCTGGGATAGACTTCTATGAAACACAGACGAATATGATAGTAATAGTAAATAATAAATATAATAAAAATAAAGGAATTTACTTGTGTTAAAGCTATTGCTTTGTCACAATGCACTTCCTCATGTTATTACTACATTTTTGCCTTCGCTTGGATTCGAACCAATAGCCTTGGATTTCGAACCAATAGAACTACTGAAGCTGGTTGATTGTAATAGTAAAAAATATTGTAATGTTCCAGAAGTATCTGGGGGAGGAAATCCAATTTCGATTAGATAGGGGAATTCCGAAAAAAATACTTCCAGCAGAGTGTACTGTACACACATATCTTGAGTCTCTTTCATCACTCATTCTTCTGACTAAAAATATAAAACAGAAGGGAGAAAAACCAACCTCCACTATTTCTATAGTTGGCCATATATCTCCAATATTTTTCCTCTCCTTTTTATAATTAAAATAAAAATAAAAAAAAAACATTTTTATCAATATTTCCCCTCTTAATTTTTAGTACTGCTATCACAGCCCGCTCGTTCTGACCCATAAGAAAAAAAACAAGTATGAAAAATTAAATTTCACTTAATACCTTAAACTTGGGATATTCGTTCATGTATATGGTTACCATTCCAACATACGGAAGGAAACCTCGAGCTCGACCAACGACATCGTTCTTAGTTAACCACAATTGACCAGGCGCATACAATCCTCTGTCATCGACACTGTTGTTATCTCCTTTCGTTAAGAATTTAACCGACCCATCCTCTCTGAAAGAAAAACAAGACAGGCGATGTAATACTCAATTTTAACTCCATGGTTTTGTTTAAATTTTTTCTGTTTGTATTTTTGAACCCGGATAACTATAGAACGCTTGGTATGATTCTGATAAAATTTGGTATGGACATTTATTTTATTATGTACATCAGGGAACATCACCTCCGGCGATAATTGAACCCGCGTCTTCCAGACAGACCATAAGCAATACTCTCAAAACTAAACTACATAGTTGACATCTCAGAAAAAAAATCAAGTGGAATCCTTGTGATTTGGAGGAAAGGATAGAGATGGTGTTGTTGTTTTGTAGCGGTTTTCTTCTCAAAATTATCTGTTGCTCTGCCCATTTCTCATTTCATAAATGATGAAAATAGGTTGATATGAGATTAGCAAAAGGGTTTTGATGGCACTTGCTAGAACTGTGATGGTAAACGTTCCAGGTCGTCTCGTGGAAATGGGATTTTGATGGCACTTGCTAGAACTGTGATGGTATACGTTCCAGGTCATCTCGTAGGAATGGGATTTTGATGGCACTTGCTAGAACTGTGATGATATACGTTCCAGGTCGTCTGGTAGGAATGTTAACGTTCATTGAAGACAAAAGTTACGTCAAAACACATCGATCTTCTTTTATAAAAATACTAGTTTTCCCCCCTAATTAACTGTCCCCTTTCCAAAATATGGTCTTACTTTTCGTGCAATTTTAAAACTCGATGAACGATTGGAATGTCTCGACCTTCAACTTTGAACACAACAATCTCTCCCACTCTCACAGGTTCTTCTTGATAATTTGTAAGAAATAAAAGATCTCCTCTGTGAAATGCAGGTTCCATACTACCACTGTAAAAATAAAAAATAATTGAGTACACAAATATTGTAAAAAAAAAACATTCATGAACTCTAGCTTTTCTTGACGCAGTAGTTAATTTCCGCGTTAAAAAATAAAAGCGTCACGAAAAATTTTGAGGGGTCGATTTTGAGGAAATTATAAGAGAAGGCGGATTTATTTAATAAATCCATAATTATGGTTTAATTGTTTTCACCCTTTGTTTATTGTTTTAAATAACATTCTCTGGATTTTTGGTTTATTATTTTCAATAATGAACCTTTGGAATCGTCACGAAAAAAAAAAAAAAAATNAAAAAGTTTTTTTTTTCATGTAAGCGTAACTTTAATTAAATACAAAATCGGATAAAAGGTGTGGATTCAAATTTCTATAAAAATATTTATTATTAATTGTGGCGGCCTTTCCTTTCGGAATTCCAAGTGCTGCGTCCACTAGTTAGGACTATTGCACACTCTATAAAACTAAATATAGGCGACAATAAAAATGTTAAATAATAACCACACATGAAATATTTTTCGTGTCAGGCGTTTTTGTCTATTAAACAGCGATTGGCAGCTTAGGATTTATACAGACCTTGGGTAAATTTCTCCATAGCTTACCTGAGTACGACTACTATCGGAGATTCACTTCCAGTTAATACCATGAGACCTTTCCATATCATTAAAGCTGAACTGACTATCATACCAAAACTTAGAAGTTGGTAGAGGAACTGCAATGGAGAGAAAAGAAAGAGATTTGTAAAATATACTAGGTAGTGTTTTACTCCTTCTTTCGGTTTATTTAAAAGAAGGAATCGACTCGAAAAAAATACCAAAAATTTGGATACCCCATGGTCATACCTGCATACCTCAGTCGGTGCATGTTTGCCTCTGCAGACTTGGAGACTGTCTCATCGTATGGCTAATAATCTTCTAATCATAGAATTTTTTGATAAGTGAGTAATGTTAAGTTGATGTGGTATTTCACAATGTTCATTAGTTTACAATAATTCAGGGTGTAACATGCTGATACAACATACACACACCGACTAGTGGTTCGCAGGTTTCATTAGTGTACAGAATCTAATTTATTTGATACACCACACGCACCAGCAATTTTAACATGGGTTGGTGGCGTAGTTTGAGATATTTACCACTATTGGAGGACATGGAAGGGGCCGGGATTATCAACATCTAGTTGAAGGTCCTCAGAGTATTATAATACGTTACCCAAACCTTCCACACAACACGAAAAAAGAGACCGGCCTTTCACAATGATCAGATTTATTTTGATCTCAAAATAAGACTTCCCAAGATTCTGGTTTAGATCCAGGCCGAAAATACATCACCCGCCCCCTATTGGCAGGGATGGTACTTGAAAAATGTAGGGTAAATTGATTTGCTATATTGTATTGTTCAAATCATTCTGTACGGGATTAAAATAAGCAAGGAATTAAAAAGGTATGAATTGAACTAACTGTATTTACAGCTCGTATCACACTGGCATTCCAAGCGGTGGGCTCTGATTCAATGCCCGGTGGGGTGGACATTTTTTCGACTTAATGCTTGTGATTTCAGGGATCACTCAGCCTCGTTAGGACAATGTGTAGCTCTGGAGAAAATGCTCATAGCGACTCGTTGCCAGCATTGTAGGTGAAGTTGAAAAATTCCACGTAATTTGATAGTGACAGATATTAGGAAAAACTTACAATTCTGCAGTGAGCACCAAAGTTGTAACATAATAGCACAAAGAAACAGATTTTATTACTGAATCATGTAACGCTAGTACATACGTTGAAAAAAGATTTACCTGTCTTTTATTCAGTCTCTTGAGATCATTGACTGCGTCTTGTATCATTGTGCTAAAAAGAGTTTTAACTTATCTTTAACTAAAAATTAAAGTGGTAATGCTCAACTATTTTCACGAGATGTTCATAAGTTATTTTATGAAAAGAAGATAAATCTAATAAAAAGTAAGTAAAGATTTCAGTAGGAAATATGGACAATTTTCATTCACATCATCTCAAGATTTGCATAGCTCAAAAAAAACCACGTAAAGTAAAATTTCAAAATGTAAACAAATGGAAATTTCTGACAACAAAATATAGAAATGATCGAACATAGACTTTGAACTGCGTGTAGATTGTTGTAAAATTGAAGGCGTTTTAAAGGATACATTTCAAGTCTGCTGCAAGATCAAATATTATTTGAGCCGGAAATGCTACTAGCATTAGGGGGACCCTCAACTTTTTTTCTCATGATTTTGGTCGAGCGTCAACGCTTAGCGATCAATTTTTGATACCTGAAATCAAATTGTGTTTGAAATTTTCCGTAAGAATTGAGCGTGAAACAGTGACTGGAAGAAATTATTTCTGGAGTGCAATCGTACATTTGACGCCTACACCGCTTATCAGTATGGTTTATTACCTTCGACGCTCAACAATATTCCGATTGAAGCTCTGTATATTTGTACCCTTATGGTGCCCTCAGACAGTCGCTTACTTACTTATCATATCGCATATAAGCAAGAAAAAACAAATAGGTAATACTGGTTCTTATAAGAGTGTAGTAATTGCTCGATTTGCGGACTCTCATAAGAGCATGCTTAGTTGTTTTTTTCTTGCTTATATCACAATGTGTGATAAGTAAGTAAGCGGCTGTCTGAGAGCACCCTTATATAAACAATGTGTGATATGCCATAAGTAAGCGGCTGTCTGAGAGCATCCTTATATAAACAATGTGTGATATGCTATAAGTAAGCGGCTGTCCGAGAACACCCTTATATAAACTATGTGTGATATGCGATATGATAAGTAAGCGGCTGTCTGAGAGCACTCTTATGTGGTATGGTTACATTTACACGACCATGCCTTGCCAATATGAACACTGATTTTAATGTAGGGCTTATTTTTACATTTTTCTCTAATAAAAAAATGTATTCAGCTGCTGAAATCGCGGCATCACATAAAATCCGTAACTAACAAAATTCTCAATTGTTAGTATATTACTTCGAAGAATAAATTTTTGGGTTTTTATTAAAAGTTAGTTACCTCTTTGACCTTTTGGATGTGTACGGCCAAATTATAAAATAGTTTTGTGGGAGATGTTGAGAAGTGACTTTTTTGTAAAAACTAAAAATTAGGGTTCCAAAAATCGAGCGTATATGGCCTTGGCATGACTTTCAGAACATACTTTACATATTAATGAGAAGTCTCCGTGACAGAGTGCGCATCACACTTGGCTTGCTGCACCAAAGAGGTTCCAGGTTCGATTCCTGGACGGGTCGAAAATTAGATATAAGTTTTTTAAAATTTTCTACTTGGTCTAGTGTGGTTGGGGGTAACTCAGCCTCCTGAGGACAATTGAAGCATTATAAGGAAATTGTTTGAGTGTAGCTAAGGCTTAGTGATATTGGAGTAAAAAAAAATATACATATTCAGTTCCATCAAGATTAAATATAATTAATGAGAAGTGATTTTTTTTTAAATTTTCAAATACAATAAATTGTCCGATGCCATAACTCTTTTGTATGAGGAATACGTTAAAGAGAAAATACCTATAATTACTGCCGAAGGCAAAACAGGGGTTGTACAGCCGAAATATTTTTTTGGCAAAAGCCAACAAAAAAATAACATAAGCCAATTTAGGTATTGAGGGGTTATTTGATAACTCAAATTTTTAAGTTTTTTTTTTTTTTTTTTTAAAAGGTACAATAGGGGGCAGAGGGTCATGTTTTGCCCACAAATTTTCATGTCCTCACCGATTGCTCCTCTCTTTTGAACAAGTGTTATTTTTTTTGTTCTACTTGTTTCTGTAAATATAAAAACCTTTATCCCATTCACTGGTGTCAAAACCCACGTACACCTTTATAAAACGCACTTCTTTGAAAAAAAGAGCTCAATTTCTCTAGAATTTGTATGAGAATGTATACTTATTATTTCCGAATTTGGCATATTTATGTTGAAACCTTAGAAAAGAATAAGCAACAGCAGCATTTATAAGGTTGACTTAATTGGATACAAGAAAATGGCGGAATTCAGTAAGAGCTTTGGCATACTTTCGTTCATTGAGATTAAAGTGAAAACAAAAATTTCAAGGTTTCAGGCAAACACCGTAAACATGAATTTTATTACATTTTCGGATTCCTCATTTATTTCTACGTTCATTTGAATATTCACTTCATGTTTTCGTTAATTTTTTTTTGCGCCAATTTTGGTAATGTTTTTTGGTCTGACATACCCGTGTGGCATAATGAATGAAAGCTCTCGCCATTTCCTAAACGATGGTTTCCTTTTTTCACTTGTTTATTTTATTAAAAAAATCACCCTTGCAATGCATTTTGTCTTACCTGGTTCAAGGGCATACGTCTTTTCATTGAGATGATCTCGCACGATACGCGCAAATCATTTGTCAGAAAATCAAGTAAGACATAATGCATTGCAAGGATGATTCTTTTTTTTATAAAATGAACAAACAAGTGAAAAAAGGAAACTATCGTATAGGAAATGGCGAGAGTTTTCATTCAATATGCCACACGGGTATGTCAGACCAGAAAACATTCCAAAAAAAGTTTAACAAAAACATGAAGTGAATAGTCAAATGAACGTAGAAATAAATGGGGAATCCGAAAATGTAATGAAATTCAGGTCGTCTTATTTTAAAAAAAATGAAGTTGACCTTCATCTGTCCTTGAAAGTCAGCCAGAGTCATCATAATACGTCCCCCTCTTTTTTATGAACATTCGGTTAGAATTTTTTTTTTTTGTGACTCCAACAATAAATTGAGTTGGTCACTTTAAATGGGACACCCTGTATAAACAACAACATTGATACAAGACAATGGATGACGTTCCAAACCAGATCCAACCTTGACAATAATAATACTATAATATCACTCTCTTCTTGTTCTCATATTTCGTTGCAAAAAGGTAATGCAGGAAACGGCAGATTGTGGAAGTATAAATTCCACAATCACAATCTGTAATATGACCTGCTTACATTCTTCTTCTTGAGAAGAGGTTCGATTTCACAATTAGTACCTGATATTAAAATAAGTAAACATTTAATGTTTTCGGTCATTATTTAAAAAATCTCAAGACTTTTCAAAGAAAGTACCGCACGTATTTTTTACAAGCATTTGTTTTACGAACAAAATTGAACCAATCTGAGACGATCCATATCACTTAGGGAAGTAATCAAATTAGGATGTGAGTTGGAAATGTTCTTGAAAGCTTCAACGATGAACATTTTTGTATCGCCAATACCTGAAATGTAAACGGGAAAGATAGATTAACAATATGTGGGGAAACCAAAAATTACCCGATAAAGTGAACACTACACAAATGCTTGCTTGAAGGCCAAAAAAATGGTCAAAGATACGTTATTTTTCTAAAAACTTAATTCAATGAATGTCGCAGTCCTTTCGAAATTTTTGTATGATACGTCATTTTTCAAAAAAAGTTAATTCAATGAATGTCGCAGTCCTTTTGTAATTTTTGTCGCAGTCCTTTTGTAATTTTTGTATGATACGTCATTTTTCAAAAAAAGTTAATTCAATGAATATCGCAGTCCTTTTGTAATTTTTGTATGATACGTCATTTTTCAAAAAGAGTTAATTCAATGAATGTCGCAGTCCTTTTGTAATTTTTGTATGATACGTCATTTTTTTTAAAAAAAATACCCGCCTCTTTAAAACAAAGTAACATTCGAATGAGTCGTCTTTTTTCAACTTACCACTAAGTGGATCATAATCATCTTTATTGGCAAAAGTAAGTTTAGAGTAGGCCGCATCATATTCGACTGTATTTTCTATGTCAACAAAATGATCATCAGGTTGAGTAGAGTCATCTTCTGGAAGCTGTATCAAGTTGAGAAGAGCACCAGTTAATGGACCCCTAGAAACAAACAATCGAAAATGAAAATAGTATTCGTTTGTCATTCATCATTATCATTAGCTGTAATGAAACATCACAAAGTTAACGAGTGTTCAATCTTGTACATAATATAGAAACGACTTTCAGTTACCTGTGTTATCTAATTATTTTATGCAGGATGCGTTCATGTTATCATATTTGTTTTTGATTCCAGGAGATGACTAAAAAGCTGATTTTTTTTTTAAAATAGCACCAACCTCATACATGGTTTATATATTTTTTTGTTTCTACCCCTATTTTCACCTCCCCCCCCCCCCNGTGCCCACAATATGAATTTCGGCGTCCGAATTGTCATTTCCATCCGACAATCGTAAACGAACCATAACGACGAGCTGCGAGGACCAACTCCTAATCAAAGTACACTCAGGTGGTAAAAAAGAAGAAGTTTTTTTGTTACATTTTTTTCTGCGTTCTACATTGGTGTTATGAAATGTAAATGTAAAATATGTAATTTTGGGGGCGATTTTTCGGTCAAATCATGTGACAATTTTTCTTTTTTTATATAATCCATATTTCGATATAGATTTAGTGAGAGTGCCAGGGAAAAAACATAAACTGACAATTTTTCAAAATAAAATGATCTTGTTTAGCAAACTAAATAATTTTCCCAGAGAGAAAAAATCCATGAATTTTCCCTAAATTTTTTTTAAAAAAAAAAAAAAAAAAATTACCAAAACTGTGCATACTGTCCTTCGGTTACTTCTTTTGCTTCAGTCAATATTTTCGTTAAACCAAAAGCGGCAATTTTTTTATCAACATTCCCGTTGACTTTTTGTAAATCTACTAGAATTAGTTTTTCAACAACCATTGAAAATAATTGACTCTGTATGGAATCAATTAAATTAATTAAATTTGAGCCGCCAAAATTGATAGCATAAAACATAAAGAATGGGATGAGGCTTTTGACATATTTTGTTGTTTTCGAACTTGACAATCGTTGAAAGAGTAAAACGAAAATTTGTTTCAAATGTGACGACAGAAGTTCGTTTGGGCAATGTTCCAGAAGACATTGCATCAGATGGAGTCCCTCATGATCGTTCGTCTGAAAAAAGAAAGAAAAATCACCCTCTGATAAAAATAAAACACTCTTCTCAGTTGATTAAAGTGTGCTCCCAGACAGCCACCTCACTTATCCGATTACTTATCTTATCGGATTAAAGTGTGCTCCCAGACAGCCACCTCACTTATCCGATTACTTATCTTATCGGATTAAAGTGTGCTCCCACACAGCCACCACGAAATAATAAATTAAGGTCTGCAAGTAAGAGTGCTCCAAAAAACAATTTTTTAGTGTGATAAGTAACATGCATTGTTATACGAAAAGTATTGCTCGATCTGCGGACTGCCATAAAAACATTAAAAACACGTGTATTAGTTTTTTTCTTGTTTATAGGGAAAGATAGTGTTATGCAATAGATGAGAGAGACTGTCTGAGAGCACCATAAGAGTGACGGATTCGTAACCAGGAGGCTGTTGGTTCGAATCCAAGCGAAGGCATAAAATTGAGTAATAACATGGGCAACTGTCCATTGTGACGAAACATTAGCTACACAAATCAATGCTTCCTAATATAAACAAACGGAGAAGAATCCAGGGGAGCACTTGAGCCGGAGATCTTACCGTGGAAAAGATGCCCCAAGAAATGTTTAGGAATTTTTTTTTTGTTTTATCGAAATATCTCGAATAGTTTTTTTTTGTTATTAAAAGAAAAATTGATTTATATTGGCTAAATTCCAAAAATCGTAGAGCAAAGAAGAAGCATTTTTTCCGGATTTTGCCTCAGAAGAAATGCGTTTATTTTTTCATGTACTATTCACCATATTTTTTAGTCGGTGGAATTTTGTTACACCCTGTGTATGCTACTGACAGTGACGAAAATTTTCGGCGCACAATTAGACCCCAACTGGAAGGACCCTACATGCCAAATTTCATCAAAATCGGCCAACTCTAAGTGGCAAAATTGGGACGCTGGCGTAGGGATGTGGCGGGCGAACGGATTATTTTTATTAACGGATTATTTTTATTCGAATTTTCAATTCTACGTACCTTGAGACGTAAAGTATCAATTTTTAGGATGAGCTATTTTTTTAGGCAGTACAATAACAAAGCCCTGTGGACATATTAGCAGAGTTTTTTGTTATAATGAATAAAACTCACCTTTGAGGCAATCAATTTTTGAAATACCCCTAATAGATTATTAATTTTCAAATTATTTTGAAAATCTTGTGGCGAACATTTTTGTATGAACGCTTTCAAAAGTCGAACTAAAGGATGTACATTGCCTTGTCGTGACCAAAGTATTGGTGTTAATAAAAACGGATAAAGTTCCATATACGCTCCCGTTACACTTCCTTGAGGATGAAATTCTAACAAAAGTGACAAGATTTGAAACGTGTAAGGCATAAATTCAACGACATCCTGTTGCATAATGACTTGAAATATTGGAAACAAAGTTTGTTCAAACGTTTCGACAGCTTCAGGCGTTTGTTTACATACAATACGTATTGATAGAGTAATTGATTCAAATAAGAAATGATTGTAGTGTGGTTTAGATGGATTTTTAGCTGCTGCCGCTAGACGTTGTGTAAGTTGAAATAGGAGATCAGATAGAAAAGGAATGACCTTATCTTGTAATGTTGACATACTTCGCATGATCGCTGAAAGAGAAGAATAAAATAAGAATTAATGATCAGATAGAAAAGGAATGACCTTATCTTGTAATGTTGACATACTTCGCATGATCGCTGAAAGAGAAGAATAAAATAAGAATTAATGATCAGATAGAAAAGGAATGACCTTATCTTGTAATGTTGACATACTTCGCATGATCGCTGAAAGAGAAGAATAAAATAAGAATTAATGATCAGATAGAAAAGGAATGATCTTATCTTGTAATGTTGACATACTTCGCATGATCGCTGAAAGAGAAGAATAAAATAAGAATTAATTGATGGTTAATGATGTTGCTGTAGCGACAGACAAGTCAGATTAGATTAAGTTTGTTGTTGTAGGTTGAGAAAAACTGCCACCTCTTTCGGCCTGATCCAGAGGTCAAGTGTTGTGAGTGTGGTAGGACTTTGAGGACAGTCAGAAATCACTCCATATAGTCTAGAGGAGTTCCACAACTAACCCTTCCTTCTTTTTCAGGTACCTACTATTAACAAAGCCATTTTCTTTACATGTCCTTTTAATTTTGAAGTTCGTTTGTTCTAATTTTGTATTATCCACTTTTCTGTTTTGGTTAACTTTAACATTTTATTTTTTAATATGTGGGATTGGGTATCTAGTTCCCAAATTGTAATGTGTCAGAGGTTTATAAAACTGAAAACACAATAAAATAATAATAATTTTATCACTTACTTTTCATAGCATATTCATTCTCTTCCGATCCTGGTCTTGTAAATACAACTAATAAATTTTGAAACAATTCTGCTGCCAAGGGTGCTAATTCATTTGGTTTAACTAAAGGTACCAAACTATTGGCTGGATCTCTCATGACAAGTATTTTATCTATGGCGTTTGCGGCGTACGTATGAACGACTGTATGAGATGCACTCAGATGACGAATGAGTTCTGGTAAAGATGCTTGAATGATATTAGGTGGAAGAACACTTCGAAATGTTATTATAAATTTAATAGCGTCCGCTTTTAATAAGGGAACATCGTTCACTGAAATTAGAAAATAAATGTCATGATACTGAGAAGAGATATCAGATTTAGTAATGGCCTCGCCACATTGGCGTTAAATTCGTGATAAATGAGAACAATGGCGGCAAATCATCATCACAGGTTAGGAGCCATGCGGCTGGTTTGGAACAACTCGCCATGAGTTGTTGATACTTGAGAATCCTTACACATAATGCAGTAGCTTCTCCTTGCTTTCTGCATGGGTAATGGAAAAGATATCGTTTCCGGACCTTCCTTTAGCCGCCTTTTACGACTGGCATTGACGCGGGTACCTTGGAAGTATTCTGTTTAAGTCCCCTTCTCCACAGGGGCGGCAAATATCAAGGAGTTTTTTATTCTAAGAATTTCTAAATAATTTTGTTTCTACTACAAGTAAATTGATGAGTTACGAGCGCTTTCGTCTGTTACTAGAAGATGTCGTAACAGACGAAAGCGCTCGTAACTCATCAATTTACTTGTAGTTGATAAAAAATTAATTAGTAATTCTTATATTTCAAAATGACTACAAACATCCTCAATAATATTTCTTATTTGAGTTTTTTATTATTCAGAAAAAACGCGATAGTCACTGTGACGAGATCCATTTAGCTCAACAGCCCCGGTAGCTCAGTTTTCGAAGCGTCTGCCGAGTAATCCAGGGGTCGCGGGTTCGAAACCCAGCCGGGCCTAGTATGTTATCCTCTATATGAGATTTTGACCACATAATAATATGACTTGAGCTTACTGCTGGCAGAATATGACCCTTCAGAAACTTAGTAAGGCAGTATAATGAATCTTTTATATTTATTTATTTTTATGAATACAAAAATTGTCAATATTCGCCACCAATGTAGTCGGTTATACCATATATATGGTGATATTTTTTATCCAGTGCCCCCCAAAAAAATTTAAATACTAAAAATAAATAAAATAAAAGCGAAAATTTAATTTACATTTTTAGGTATATTTAAGAAAAGATTGCGCATTTTTCACTGATCTTAGCTATATTTTTCTATCTAAAAAACAATAACTTTTTTTTTTTTTTTTTTTTTTTTTTTTTTTTTTTTTTTTTTTAATTTGCCCGTCTCTTTAACATCTATTGGTCATTCAAGACGGGGGTTTTACCCTCCATTCGCTGGAAACTTT
>CM022882.1:6646705-6670754 GCA_012654025.1 Pachypsylla venusta | reverse complement strand
CGATTTTTAAGCCAACTTTGGGTGGCCCTAGCTACCTTGGGGTCCATTACCGTATGGGGATTTATTAAGCAAAGTGGCCTTTATTTGAGCTCTACTATACGTGTATTATTTTTTTGCATAACCTTTGGAAACACCCTATATATTCTATATACAGGTTGTCCAACTTTTAAGTTAACCTCAACTTTCATTTTTGTGATTTTCACGCTGGCAAAAAGTTTGCGAATCTGATATCATCTTTTGTTTTTAAATAAGAATTCTAGTTTTTTTTTGTATCCCATATTCTTCTTTTACGTGAAATTTCATATAAAATGACTATTCGTTTGCTTCTTTGCGATATTTCCACAATTCGTCAAAACACAAACTAGTCACGTGTTTCAATTGTGCCAGCTAGCCAGCGTCTACGGCACGTTGAATACACTAGTTCCCGATAAATCACTGAAGTTAAGCAACGTCCAGCGAGGTTGTGTCATGTGGGTTTGCGCCTTCGTGATGCTGGCTATTTTTCCGGCCCAATCCAGGCTGGATGAGGTCAATGTGGGTATCTGGTTTGCAAGTTTCTAGCGAATGGAGGGTAAAACCCCCGTCTTGAATGACCAATAGATGTTAAAGAGACGTTAAGCCATATTAAAAAAAATAAAATGTGCCAGCGTGACACATTGAATCACATTAATTTTACCTTATGTGTCACGTGGTTTTATCAGGCCAGAAAGAATGTAAAACCCAAGCGTTTTGATATGTCAAATAAGTAGACTATTATAAAAAATAAATTTCAAAATAGAAAAAAGTTTTGTATCAACTGAGTAGCAGCTCTAAATTTAAGTATATTATTATTGTTATACCTCATGTATACTGCGATAAGACTGAAGAGTTACTTTACCCTGCACAGTCCAAACAGAGGTCTTATCTATATTTTACAAAAAATAATAATAGTACAAAAATGTTTACATATAAAAAAATTACGTAACATCTCACAGTAAAATAAAAAAACAGTAAAATAAAAAAATCCCCTATTAAATTAAAAAAAAAATGATCCGTGCACATGTACCGAACTTCAAGGACAAGGATTAGGACTAGAAGGAAGAGGAGAAGAAAATGTTAGTGAACGGGGCTATTGAATCATGTGGGTCATAGGCGAATTTAATTTTGTGATTTACATAAATTGCTCAAACATTCTCAGGAATCATATAACTAGTTTCTGATTTCGTCTCAGGAACGTGATGGCACATTTGAATCATATAACTAGTTTCTGATTTCGTCATTTCGTCTCAGGAACGTGATGGCACATTTGAATCATATAACTAGTTTCTGATTCCGTGAATCGCAAAAAATAATCTAATAGTCCTAAACGTAAAAGAAGAATGTGGAATAAAAAAAACGAGGGTTCAAAAATAAATAAAAACATTGATACCTAATTACAGATTTCGCAAATGTGAATATCACAAAAATGACGTTCAGTTTTTAAAAGACTTGTTTACTTATTTGTGAAAAATTTGAGGTTAACATAAAAACTTGACCATTCCGTACATTGTGTTATATATTTTGATATACAAATTACATTTAAATAGAATATTTTTATTGTATAACTACATTTACATTTATAGAAATAGATTAATTTTAAATTACGACACAAAATAATAAAATCTATTTTATCTAATAGGAAATGTCATTTAGAAAATTACGATCTGTAATTTTCTTGTGAGGATCTTCAAATGAATGGTATTTTATCGATAATACATTTTAAAACATATTTTGTTCCTATAATAACTCTGTTGCTATTATTTTCTCGGGAATTTCCTCCTGTATATATATAAAAAAAACACATTAAAATCTAACAAACTAATAATAAAAATATACGTTAATACATGGCTTCTCACATGACTAAACAATAAATAAATGTATTAATTTATGCAGGGTGTAACACAAACGTACGTTATACAGGGTGCGGCAATTAGTTCTCCCACTTTTCAAAAAATCATGGAAGGTGTAATGACTAATGGATGTTAAAGAGACGTTAAGCCAAATTAAAAAACAAAAGGCACATATTTTTAGAACCACACTCGTAATTTTGTACCACTTTTTTTTCAGTTCCTCTAATGTCTAGTAAAGAGCCAGCATACGATTCATAAAAATCATGGTTCGATATCTATTACGGTTTGTATTTTTCATTTTACACAAACTAAACATAAACAATGTACATAGTACAAACAAATAATTATCATTTTCACTATTTAAAAACAAATAAAATTTAAATAGTTAGACGAACCTTTCTTTGGAGCTTGCTATAAGTAAGTGTGATAACTGAGTGATAAATTTAANGGGAAAAAAAAAAAAAAAAAAAAAAAAAAAAAAAAAACTCTGCCAGTAGAGCATTAGTGCACAGATCTATTATTTCAGTGATGCTAAATTTGGCTCTTATAATATTTCGGTATAAGAAATCTGCAAAGAAAATAATAAAATCGGGGCCAACTCAGCCTCGTGAGGACCATGAGTAGCTATGGAGATAAATGTGCATAGCGACCTGGGATCTGTATTGTAGGTAAAATTGGAAAAATCAAAGAAATTGGATAATGATAGATATTGGGGAAAATCCTACGATGCTGCTGTGAGCCCCATTAGTAGCTATTGAGATAAATGCGCATAGAGACCTGGGATCTGTATTGTAGGTGAAATTGGAAAAATCAAAGAAATTGGATAATGATAGATATTGGGGAAAATCCTACGATGCTGCTGTGAGCACCATTAGTAGCTATTGAGATAAATGCGCATAGCGACCTGGGATCTGTATTGTAGTTGAAATCAAAGTAATTGGATAATGATAGATATTGGGAAAATCCTACGATGCTGCTGTGAGCACCATTAGTAGCTATGCAGATAAATGCGCATAGCGACCTGGGATCTGTATTGTAGGTGAAATCAAAGTAAATGGATACTGATAGATATTGGGAAAATCCTACGATGCTGCTGTGAGCACCATTAACTATGGAGATAAATGCGCATAGCGACCTGGGATCTGTATTGTAGGTAAAATTGGAAAAATCAAAGCAATTGGATAATGATAGATATTGGGGAAAATCCTACGAGTTTACAGATCCCCTACACACCCAGTTCGTACAATTTCAATAGTTTTCTCATTTGGTTGGTAATGTTGACTAAAACTATCGCGCATTGCACAATAAGCATTTTATCTATAAAAAAAAATTAGTAGTACCTAGTAGGTACTACCAACGCAACAACACTTCTAAGAAGTGTTATAGTATCCCAACTTAACAAAATTATTTCCATGGCTAAAAATGCTTAAGGGTTAACTGACTGAAAATTGCCTAAGGATTAACTCACTGATTCCGAGAACAGAAAAAAGTACGATAAAAAGTTATATCGGCCCTTCTTGAGGAAACGTACTTCATAATGAATTCGGTTGGTTAAAGTGTTTTATTTCTTCCAAAATCTATGTTTAAATCAAACGAGCTATTAATACAATTTTATATGAAATGATAACGAGTTCCAAAGAAAGGATAATACCTAAAACATATTACCGTTATCATTATTATCAATCAATTTTATTTTTTTTGAAAAATAATATTATAAGTTAAACGTACCGGTATTGAACACACCCTCCCATTAGTTATAAAAATAAGGTTCTAGTTGAGCTCCCTGTTCCAGAATTATAGCACAGTTCCTTGTGTAAAAATTCTTACTCTTCTAATTTATGAGAAGATGTGGGCACCCATTGGCATTTTAACTTATAAAGATCAATTAATGTCTAATAAATATACTTTAAAAAGAAATGATTAAACCTAAACTTTTTAAATATATATCGTTTCAGACAGAACTATTACTTCTTTCCGTTTTATACTATATTGAAACTTAAAACAAATTCGGTATTATTTACAAAAAAAATAAAAATAATATATATTGGCCGGATATTTTTTCTTTTTTTTTCTAAAAAAAATTGAATAATTTATTTTGTTTCGAAATATTGAAGCAAATGTTCTAGAATTTAATTTTGTTTACAATCACCTTGCGGGGCCGATTTTTCTCTCTAAAAATTAAATATTTTACTCTGCAGGGAATGTTGAGGCTAATGAAGGAAGCTTTTTCCATACATACCAACCCAATCATAAATAAATCCTTATACCTGAATCGATTTTGTCTTTCTAAATATTTCTCTCTCTCTCTCTCTCTCTCTCTCTGTTGTTTCGGGAGTTGTTAACAGCTTTTCGTTAATTTTTCAACGGGTACAAAACTAGTAGTAACAAATTTCTAAAATTCATTTATTTTGAATTCAACAAATTTATTCAACTTAACATTTATATTACTTACTTTGTCTTCCCGAATTGAAGTATACATAGGTCTAGGAAAGTAAAAAATTGCAGCGGTGAACATATTAGATTTTTAATGATTTTTATGGTGACCACTAGAAAAGTTACGGATATATGAATTTAAAGATATTACGGATATATAAATTTAAAGATATATTTCTGATACTACAAAACATCTGAGGAACAAATAAACAAACTATGGAATGATAGATTAACTAATATACAATTATTTTAAGCAAATATAGGCGTAGCGTGATCAAAACGTTCATAGAGTCTGATGACAGAGAAGAAGAAATCAGTTTGATAAAAATATTTCAACAAAAATATAATCTGAGTGGAATGTTACCACTAAACGAAATTAATGCCCTAGGTCTTGTCTAACACCTTACCTTACAACTCAAAAAGTTCTGTCTCAGTTTGGGATTTAATCCATGCCTATTTAACAGCCAAACGATTGACCACTATGCTACCGAGAGAGTTGTTGTAGTAGCGGTGTTCCTAAAAACTTTCTCTAGAATCATGTTTAAAAAATGTTGAAAAAAAATTGATGTCAGTTTTACTGAAAATATTTTAATGGCTTTTAAATGAAACTGTGATGGTATGCCTTCCGGAGCATCTCGATATGAAATTTCTGTGTGTACACAAAAACTAACTCCACTCTACACCTACTAAGCAAATACATTTAAACTTATACATAAAATATATGAATATACAATATTTATCATATAATTATGCCGCAGTTCTATGGCATAATTTTGGGGGGGGGGGACAGTATGAGTTTTATTATTGGAAATAATGAACTAAAATATGAAACCAAAAATTAAACTCTGTTGAAACCAAATCTCAATGCAAAAAGACTAATCTTTCTGTAAAAAAAAAGACTTAACCCAAATGTTCTGCAACAGGATGAATCATTTATTCTTTTGGGGAATTAAGTTCAAAATAGAAAACAAATGATCAAAGTAAAATATCCAACGTATTCACGAATATTTCAATGCCACCAAAAGTGTTGCAATAAGAAAGAAAAATAACTTTAAGGAGAAAACTATTTACCATGATTTTTTATTTGAGGAAACTGGTTAAAATGATTGAAACTTTATACTAGAATATTAAAAACTAAACCACATTAGATGAGTGGCAGTCATTGAGGCACATTATTGAGAAGCAAACAAAATAATAATTAATTACATTCTATAATAGATAGATATACTGGCATTTTGATTTCCAAGATAAGCTCATGTGACGTTTTCGTGACTGTGTCTCCAGGTTTTGGGTTTAATATTCCAAATATTCAATAAGGAATTTTTGGAATCTCGAAAATTGAATAAAAAAAATCCGTTCGACCGAGGCGTCGTTCCGCGTAAGCCGCTTTTTTGGTATCTAAGGTTGAGCGATTAAAATTAAATTTGGAATGAAGGTCTCATTTAGGGATTAAATGATATTTTCTCAATATCTTAAGAACAGTTAAGAATTTCGAAAAAAAAAAAAAAAAAAAAAAAAAAAAAAAAATCCCCACGTCACTTTATTCCAAAAAAGAGGAAACTTTTATCGTGGTTTTCAAATTTTGGACACTATCAAGGGAAGACACAGCTATTTGACATTTGGGGTTGGTTACACTTGAGAAAAAGTTCAGAACACATTCTTAATAAAAATATCTATTTTAATCAAATCTGTAATAAAATGTTAGTTATCACTAAACTCTTTCTTTTCTAATATTAGTAATAGTTGTAATTTTAGTAGTGTTCCAAATAAGTTTAATAACTAAACTCTTCTTGAGATTAGTNAACCCGATTTTTTTTTTTTTTTTACAAAACGAGTAAATATCTATTTTGGCATAGCTTTAAATCTTTCACAACAACAAGAAAAGCCTAATTCATACCCGATGGGTACCAACGAAAACTTCCTACTAATCTTTAGATCTCAAGAACTTCTTACTAATCTTAAGGTCTCAATGGTAAGACGTTGATGGTGTAATGATAAGACGCTCTGATTGGTAATCAGTAGGGAGTGAGTTCAAACCCTAGCCAACCCATTCAATTTCATAAGCATGAATTTGAGATGTTTACCACTATTGGAGGGCATGGAAGCGGCCGGGATTATCTAGTCCGACGTCTTCAAAGTTTTTAAAAATAATAATAATAATAGACTCTTGAGTGGAAGGTTACCACCCATTTTCTACCACCTAACCCTTAGAGCTCTATTTTTATGTGGTCAAGAACTCAATTTAATGAGGAAAAAATCCTGCCTCCGCTGGGGATAGAACCCACGCCCTCCTGTTTACCATGCGAGCGCTTAACCACGAAAATAATTGAAGTTGATTAAAAACAACTAGGACGTATTTAGCTCCCGGGTCATCACTGCGGTACTTTTAATGATTCATTCCAAACATCTAAACAGATAAATATAGGGGCACACTTATTAGAAATATACGTTTTCTAGCTGCCCAAGGAGTTCTACTGTTCACAGACTTACTATAGTAGTCTAATTCAATATAACTAAAAAAAAAAACTTATAAGAATTAAACTTAAGAAGCAATAAGTTAAAGATACACTGTTTCTGGATATGATTTGATACAGTAAAGATGTAGTTTACCTCTGAATTGAGAAATTATTCAAAAAAAAAAANAAAAAAAAAAAAAAAAAAAAAAAAAAAAAAATCAAAGCGAAATGCGAACTATGGCCTATTAATTGTATACATATATTTCCAAAGTCCACATTTTGTTTTGGTTAAAAAAGGGTGAATAATTAATATTACTTTGAAAAGAGGTAAATAAAAATCGTCTTAACTATTAAAACGGAGGAAAAAAATGGTAAAAATATTTAGTTATAATTTTAAGAAGGTAATAAGAAATGTCCTCCATCGTCTATATAGGATATTTCTTCAACAAATCGGGGATTATTGGGTTCTTCTAAAAATATCGTATCAGATAATCTTGGTCGNATAAAAATCGTCTTAACTATTAAAACGGAGGAAAAAAATGATAAAAATATTTAGTTATAATTTTAAGAAGGTAATAAGAAATGTCCTCCATCGTCTATATAGGATATTTCTTCAACAAATCTTGGATTATTGGGTTCTTCTAAAAATATCGTATCAGATAATCTTGGTCGACCTCTTTTCTTTTTTTGAACTTCTCCTCCAGCATTTGCTAAAGATTCATTTAATTCTGGACTATCTTTATTTGGTTGGTCAAATGGTTCTAATTTAGGTTTTCTCCAACCTTTTGGTCTTCCAGCTTTTTTTCTTACAATCACATTTGGATCTGTAGAAGATGATGTTGTTGGTGATGATTGATGTTCATTTTGAGAGTCTCTATTTTTTCTCCATCCAACAGGTCGACCTACTTTACGTCTTTGTAAATCTGGTTGTTGATGTAGTTGTAAAGATGAATATTGTTGATGTGTTGGTGGTGGTTTATTCGTTGATGAATAGGAATGATTTGATTCAATAGTTTCAATTGATACATTATTTGATGAAAGTACAGACTTTTTAGGACGTCCCATTTTCGTAGGTGGTTGAGACAATGCTAATATTGACGCTGGAGATAATGTAGATAAATATTTTTGATATTTTTTCATAAAAGAATGTACATTTAATAAGGGAGATTGTAGTTGTGGATGTTGTTTGAAAAATGGTAATATTTCTACACCATATTTCTTCAACATTTCAGAATGATGTTCGGCAGCCTTTTGATTTTCATCACGAACAGAATGATGTTCTGCAGCTTGTTGATTTTCATCAATAACACAAGATACTGAATTGTATATTAAATTTGTTATTGTATCATCTGATGAAGAATCGCCTTGTTTTGACGTTCCAGGAGTGGTGTTATCTTTCTTTTCTGTCGACGCCGAAGAAGAAGTAGCAAATTCTGATGATGATGATGTTGTTGGGGTAACAGTAACTTCTGGTAATAGTAAAGGCTTTTTTTCTGAAATAAATTAAAAATATTAGTTAGTAAACAAATAAAAAAACCTGCAGAACGATGAATATTTTCAAATGGTCGAAGAACAACAGAACGGAATCAGTTACTTAAAAAAAAAAAAAAAAAAAAAAAAAAACACAAGTCAATTTTTTTTCGAATTAATTTTAAACACTCTTCTTGTCCATCACTATCTTATTTTCATTTGTGATAGATGTTTCCTCCTGGATCCTAACTTTCTCTTCAATCTTTCAGGTCTTCCCTTAACATATCTCTTCATAGTCTCAACGTTGCTTTACCCCTTTTCTTTAACTATTTCTAATCTCTCCTCTTTCTTCCCAATTTAACTTTCCTCTTTCTCTATGACCAAATAACAACCTCTAGTTTTCTTTCCCAATGGTCCACTCTCAGTATTTCATTTATTTCCTCATTTCTCACTCTATCCTTCCTTGTTAATCCTACACATCCATTGCAACAGTATCATCAATGAAATCTCTAATTTTATCGTTTGCTATTATAATTAATCAAGGGGTTTCACTATATATCGACGCTTGTCTGACAATCTTCCTTTCCACTCACATTCTTGGAAAATAATACTGGACAGTATTCTACAGTGCATCCCTCCAAAGTTGATCCCATGTGATCCTATAAATCGCAGGAAAAATAAATAAAAATGAAAAATAACAAATTTTATTATTTTTAACTTATAATAAAATATCTTTGGATTAAATTTTTGTTGAACACAATTACACATATAATTGTAAGAAAAATTAATATGAAATAAGATTAAAATCATTTGAGTCGGGAAATATTAAATAGTAAATACTTTTGTTTGAAATTTTCAACATTTTAACTGGCGCAGTCATTTTTTAAAATTCCTTATAATTTTTTTGTTTACAATTTCTCAATTATTCTCTGTGTTTTCTAAATTTGTGTTCCTTCAAATATTGTCATCAATTTCCACCACTTCTGTGGTAATATGATGATCACTTCTGACAATCTATCCTTCTACCATACTATCACATTTTATGAACAGCTTTTTAAATCTTATTAACAATATATTTATGACTCATTTTTGATATTTTCTATTGTTTCAATATCGCCTTTATATTCTATCAATTCTGTAGTAACGGAATGATCACTATTTCCAACGAATTCTTTCGTCGATTTAGTATATTTTATGAAAGGCGTTTCAATCTTATTTTCAACATATTTGTCACTTATATATTCTATAATATATCCTTCAGAATCTCGATTCTCATCCATACATTTACGTACAACAAATTCATTTGAATGTTTACTATCATTTATTGTCTTTCTTGTATATTGATTGATCTATCTCTAATAATTTTTGTTTTACATTTTTACATATATTCATTCCTGTTTCTTTTACATCCCCTTCATCATCGCCATGATAATTTTTCACATGTTCATCGAATTCTTGGGTTTCATCAAACGTAAAATTACAAAATTTACAAATCAATGGTGGGATATTGACAATTATAACTTCTGTGCTTATATTACTATTTTTAATTTCATTAAAATATTCTTCATTAGTATTTACATTTCCGCTGTTATTTGATTCAGTCATGTTTGGACTAAATTTCAAATCTATTCGTACTTGTTCCATTTCATTCATACTTGTTTCATCATTTTTCCTGGTAGAATCATCACTTTTTACTTTAGTTATATTAGATATAGTATGTGTAAGTACTGTTTTCATAGTTCTACTTATTCTATCTTTAGGTTTTCTTCCCGAACATCGTTTTACATGTTTTTTAAGTATATCATTTGTTGTTGCTCTATATGTACACGTACTACATTCAAATGGTTTCTCTTTAGAATGAACATTATTTATATGTGCTTGTAAATTTTTTCTACGATATGCTCCATAATCACATTGTGGACAAGTATAAGGTACATCACCGGAATGTCTTAACAAATGTAATTTTAATGTATGCTTCAGTCTTGTTCGAAATTCACAATGTGTACATTTATATTTTGGTTCTTCTGTATGTATTTTAATATGATTTTTTACATGTTTTAATTTAGCACTCCGAAAATTACAAAAAGTACAAATATAGGGTTTCTCAATTTCGTCTAATGCTTTTTTCTTTTCATTCATTTTGTCGTAATGTTGACGAATATGATTTTTCATATCAACTTTACGAATTGTTTTTTCGTCACAAATTTCACATTTGTAAAGTTCATCTTTGATTTGTTTCAAATTAAAATTAGGTCGACCTCGACACGAAGAATATTCTGCAAAATAATAATAATAATAAACAGATTTGCGTTTAAAACAATAAAATAAAAATATATATAAAAAAAAAAAACTTTTTTTTTTAGAGACTGGTTATTTCTTTATCTATCGTATGAACTTTTTACTTGTCATCATCATACAAAGTAAATAAACAAACAAGCAGTATCTTCTGAAAAGAAAGACATTCAAACTTCTTTTTTGAGATATGAGATTATTTTGTTAGAAGATATTATAATGTTAATCTTAGAACTAAAACTAACAAGTATCTCAAAGAAAAAACAAAGCAACATTTTTTGTCTATTTTAAAGAAATAATTTACATTACACTTCAATTAAAAAACAACAACATAATAATATAAGTTAAAAGAAATAATGCAATTAATTATTACTTTTTGCGAAATATCTATTAAAAAATATAAAACGAGTCTTTCCAGAGTAGAAAACAGTTCGATTTTCTCCTCAAAATTGATCATTTTGTGTTCTTTTACAGTTGACATCCAACCAAGCATATTGATATGTTTCATAACTATGCCAAGAAATATCATATACGAGCAGACTTAGTAATACACAGCGGGAGTGCATAAAACCAAAAAAAATATATATATATTTATCTAATATTTAAAATAATAAGCAAACGATGTCCCTCCAAAAATATAGAGGATCAACTAAACCCTAAATCTGATTTTTCTATTTAATTTGAAAAAGTCGACGAATAATAAAATATTTCAAATTCTTTCCTCAAACAAAAAAACCTTAAGTCACCAAAAGACATTCATTTATTATAATTATTAAACCCTAAATCTGAAATTTTTGAGAGTTAGTTATATCTACTAATTCAGTTTGAGGGGGCAGGAATATATATTTTTTGTTGATATATTTTGGGAGTGTATTTTGTAACAGCCATTTACGTTGATTTCTGAACGGGTAAAATACTAGTTTATTAAATTGCGACACTTGAACGACTTCAAATTTTAATTTATGACCGTCTTCGTGCGGAGAAAATCAAGCGTTTACTAAAATGTAGAAAAACCTAGTTACCTAACACCGATAGAAAATATGTAAAACCCAACAAATAAATAAAATATATATACATATAAACAGAAACCATTTAAAAAGGAAAGAAAACAAACTTCGTGTCAGATCCATCAATATTTAGATAAAATTTCTTTCATCAAAATCTTTTTTTGATGAAAAAAAAAAAAGATTTTGATGAAAGTTTAATCAATTAGTAATTTTTCAAACAAAACCTCAGGTTTCATTGCAGACAAAATTTAAATAAATAAATAAAATAAAATAAAAAAAGAGGCGCTTTAACTACAAAGAGGATAAAAGAGTTAAATATACAATATGTTAATATCATTACAGTCCAGTGTGTTTTCTGGGGTTTTGCATTGAAACGATTATTAACCAATCAAAAATGAAGATAAAATCGAAACTACACCTATCTTAACATTAATTTTTACTGAATTTTAATGTAGGTACACCACACTTGATTTAGTAAGAACACCTTGATAAAATATTTTGTTACATTAATAATACATAAAATTGAACCAAACATATTTTACATATGCATGTAAAAAGCAAACATATACGAATCAAGACTTCACTACTGTCTGATATAATTGTTTAAATATGTTTACTATGTAAATGAAAAAGTCGTATGACGAAAATTAAAACTAAAAATTATGTCCTTCAATCTCTCCAAAGACATTTACATAGTAAACATACTCGTATTATTTACATTATTATTTACACACGTATTATTTACTATCTATAAATAATCTAGTTGTTTAATATTTTGACTATATCAAATTTTATATTTAATAACTTATAAATTTTCTATTCTCATGATGCTTTGTATTTTGGATTTTGAAAAACTTCTATTAAACTACTTCAAAATGGAAAATATATAAAAAAGCAGATTCCCCCCCCCCAAAAAAAAACAACAACAACAACAACATCATCATTCAATTACGTATTACTTTCAATTCTATCGAATGAAAAAGTCGTATGACGAAAATTAAAACTAAAAAATATCTCCTTAAAAAAAAGAAAAAATGTTGAAATATGTTTTAAGTTTGACGGGGCGGATTACCGACAGATTCTTCACAATTCAATATAGTAATAAACATAACCCGCAAGATGACCACTAACATTCTAAATACCATTCAGCTAATTAGAAGTTACAATCTAACTAGGTAGGGCCTCCATTTATATATATATAATAAAAAAAATATAAAATAAATGAAAAAACTAACACGAAAACACGGGTCATCCGTGACTTCGATTAAATTAGAAAATAATAAACAAAACGTTTAAATAAAAATAAGAAATCACAAAATTAAGAAGAGATAAAACCAAGGCTTTTAATTGGTATGTAAGGGATAAAATAAAGTTCACAGATGAATTGCATTGGACCGAGGATACGTTTTTTCGGTCCTCGTACATTTATTTTTCAAGTTAAATCCCAGACTTAATTTCTGCCAAGAGACATGTCTGTATTTGTCTAGCCAGCATCTATGGCACGTTGAATACACCAATTCCCGGTGGATCACTGAAGTTAAGTAACGTCCAGCGAGGTTGTACCATGTGGGTGTCCACGTGGGTTCGCGCCTTCGTGATGCTGGATATTTTTCCGGCCCAACCCAGGCCGTGTGAGGTCAATGTGGGTAGCTGGTTTGCAAGTTTCCCGCGAATGGAGGGTAAAAACCCCGTCTCGAATGAATAATAGACGTTAAAAAGACGTTACTTAAGCAAAAAAAATCTTAAGTTTGTCTCATCTCTAAATCTCAAAAAAATCTGAATCTTAAGTTTACATCAACCAATCTTTTTCTTCAATTAGCTGGCTATCTATAAAAAAGACCATATCAAAGAAATGTCTCTGATCATAGATTGATTTAACATTGTTCATATTCATTACCTATGGATGCACGAATAAAATAAAATAGGAAGAAGCAGTAAACTAAATTAAGATCAAGCTGCCACCATCATTCGGCATCTTCAGAGCAACTGATCTTTATTTACACTTAACAAAAAAGCATTACATATCATACAAATATTCGAAGAGAAATAAATCTATTTAGTATATACAATACAATAAAAAATGTAGTAATAATTGAATATACATAAATGGTGTAGTAATAAATTAAAATGAAATATTATACTAACACTAAAGTAACTTTGCAAAGTAAAAAAAAAAAAAAATTAAAAAAATACATGAGTAAAACTCAGCTCAGAATTATATATTGTTTTTGAATCGCTTAGTATTTGCTTAAAGTACTTTTCCTAAGTAAAACGTCATATACGACTAGCAAAAAAGCTAAACTTCGAAGACCTACTACACTTCAAAAGGTTCATCCTTACGCGAGCGACCTATTTTTTTTAACACAGCGGTTAAAGCGCCTAAAGGAAAAAAAAAGGTTCATCCAAATAACAAATATCATTCAATCAACGCCGAGTGTATTAAGTTGGTGGATAAAACGATTTTTTTTTCTTCGATTTTTAGATTTTAGGCACCAAGTGAGAAATGAGGAAAAAAAGTAAGTTTAAAAATTGTCTATTTTTACTTTATTTTTATTATTTTCTTAGTGAAGATATGAAAATAAAGTATTGTAAAAATTAAAAAGGGCGATTTCGATGTTTCTTTAGTTTAGTAATGCCTCTGTGGAATAGTAATTGTCTAATTTTTATTTACATAGGATAGAAAATATTGTAACGATTAAGAAATGCGATTTCGATTTTTTTCTTTCGTTTTGGGTGGTACATTGGCCATGATTCTGCAGCCATTACTCTCATTAACTCTCCATTCTTATCCAGTTACAATTTCAATACTATGAGAACTAAGTTGATGATTTTTCAATTGTTCTTTTCTATAAAACTTTTTTTCACACAAATTACAAGGAAAATCAGGTTCTCCGCCATGTTTTTCATGAATATGTCGTTTTAAATTTGCAGAATTTTTAAATTCACTTGAACATTGATCACATGTCAAATGTTCCAACACTTTTTCCTTTTCTATTTTACTTTTCTTCTTTTGGCCTCCTCCTCCGCCGCCGCTGCTGCTATTTGGTTCTGTTCGCATTGCGTTTGCATTTTTATTACCAATCACAAATCTTGCTAAGAAATGACTATTTATAGTTGAATGTCGACTATTAATTTGTTGTTTTAAAACACTTGTTTTACCCGTCGTCGTCGAAGATTTTTCTTTCTTCGGCTTAACAGGTTGTGTTGGTCTGTAATGTAAATTAACCACATGGTCTTCTAATTCCATTTCATTATTAGCATTAAAATCACAATGTTCACACATAAAATAACTTCCTCCCGAATGTGTTGACATATGACTACGTAGATTCGATTCCCGAGAACATCTATATTCACAAAGTCCACATTGTAAAGGTAAATCTGTCTGATGTGATGTTGAATGAATTTTATATTCCATTCGCGTACGACATTTTCTATCGCACTGATCACAATTGTATTTTGTTTCTTCTTTCGAATGAATATTCATAAAATGTGATTTTAAATTACCTGCCGTTTTGAATGAACTTTCACATTGATTACAATGAAATAATTTCTCGTTTGTATGTACACAAGAGATATGTTTTTGTAAATACGTATTTAATTTAAAACTAAGATCACATATTTCACATGTAAATGGTCTTTCTTCTGTATGTGTAGCCAAATGAGATCGCAATGTAGATGCAGTTTTAAATTTCAATTCACAAGATTCACACTCGTAGGGTCTCTCATTTGTATGAACAGACATATGTGTTTTCAAATTTCCAGATGTTTTGCATGTATATTCACAATATTCACACTCAAACGGTCTATCTTCTGTGTGTACTAACATATGCATTTTCGCATTGCCCGTTGTTTTAAATGTACTTTCACAATAATCACATTTATAAGGTCTCTCGTCCGAATGAACAACAGAAATATGTGATTGTAAATACGTATTTAATTTAAATGTTAAATCACAAATTTCACATTTAAATGGTCTTTCTTCTGTGTGTGTAACTAAATGAGTTCTTAAACCTGCAGCAGTTTTAAATTTGAAAACACAAAATTCGCATTCAAAAGGTCGTTCATCCGTATGAACTAACATATGCGACCGTAAATTGCCCGCTGTTTTACAACTATATTCACAATATTCACATTCGAACGGTCTTTCTTCAGTATGTACGAGCAAATGTGCCTTTAAATTACCCGGCGTTTTAAATGTACTATCACAAGAATTACATTTATATGGTCTTTCATCCGAGTGAACTACATTTATATGTTTCTGTAAGTATGTATGTGTTTTGAAACTCAAATCACATATTTCACAAGAAAAAGGTCTCTCCTCTGTGTGAGATATTAGATGTGTTCGTAAACTTGCTGCAGTTTTAAATTTAAAAACGCAAAATTCACATTCAAATGGTCTTTCGTTTGTGTGTACAGCCATATGTGTTTTTAAATTTCCCGCCGTCTTACAACTATAATCACAGTATTCACATTCAAACGGTCTATCTTCCGTGTGTACCAGCATATGTTTCTTCACATTTCCCGTCGTTTTAAATGTACTTTCACAATAATCACATTTAAAAGGTCTCTCGTCCGAATGAACAACAGAAATATGTGATTGTAAATACGTATTTAATTTAAATGTTAAATCACAAATTTCACATTTAAATGGTCTCTCTTCTGTATGAGTTACTAAATGGGATCTTAAACCTCCGGCCGTTTTAAATTTAACTTCACATAAATCACAAACAAACGGACGGTCATCTGTATGAACTACCATATGATTTTTCAAATATGATGAAGTTTTACAAGTATATTCACAATACTCACATTCAAACGGTCGTTCTTCTGTATGTACTGCCATGTGATTTTTCAAATATGTTGCCGTTTTACAAGTGTATTCGCAATATTCACATTTAAACGGTCTCTCTTCCGTATGTACTACTAAATGAGCTCTTAGAGTTCCAATTGTTTTACAAGTAAATTCACAGTAGTCACATTTATATGGTCTTTCTTCTGTATGGACAATCATATGATTTTTCAAATAACTTGAAGTTTTACATGTATATTCACAATAATCACATTTAAAAGGTCGCTCATCTGTGTGTACAATCATATGGGCTTTTAAATTACCAATAGTTTTGAAAGAACTCTCACAAGAGTCACACTGGAAAGGTCTTTCTTCATTATGAACAACATTAATATGTTTTTGTAAATATTGATTCGTTTTAAAACTCAAGTCACATATTTCACAAGGGAATGGCCGGTCCACTGTATGAGCTATTCCATGTGTTTTTAAGCTTGCTGCAGTTTTAAATTTCACGCCACACAATTCACATTCAAATGGACGCTCATCTGTATGAACAGCCATGTGTGTTCTTAGATTACCAACAGTTTTGAATGCACTTTCACAAGAGTCACATTGGAAAGGTCGTTCTTCTGAGTGGACAACATTTGTATGTTTTTGCAAGTACGAATTCGTTTTAAAACTTAAATCACATATTTCACAACGAAACGGTCGTTCTTCTGTATGAGTAATTAAGTGTGTTCTCAAAGCGGGAGCCGTTTTAAATTTCAAAGAACACTGTTCACATTCAAAAGGTCTTTCATCTGTGTGTACTGCCATATGACTACGAAGACTGTGCAAAGATTTAGTAGACACCTCACAAATTTCACATTGAAAAGGTCTTTCTTCCGTATGTACAATCATATGTGACTTTAAATTTCCAGCTTGTTTAAAAGCTGACTCACAAATTTCACATTTATATGGTCTCTCTTCGGAGTGAACTGTTAACATGTGATTTCTCAAATAGACAGCTGTTTTCGTTGTATATTCACAAATTTCACATTTATAAGGTCGCTCTTCTGTATGAGTTACATTTATATGTTTAGTTAATGAAGGAATATTTTTAAATGAAGCTTCACAAACGTCACATTTAAATGGTCTTTCTTCAGTATGAACAAACATGTGAGTTTTCAAGTAATTACTCGTCTTAAATTTAGCTTCACAAATATCACATTTAAATGGTCTCTCCTCTGTATGTACAATATCAGCATGCTTTTTTAAATTATGAACAGATTTAAATGATTGTTCACACACGTCACATTTAAATGGTCTTTCTTCATTATGAACAGTAGTTAAATGTGATGTTAAAGTACTGATTGTTTTAAATGTAGCTTCACATTGATCACATTGGTAGGGTCTATCACTTGAATGAGAAACCAAATGTTGTCTTAAATATTCATTCTTTTTCGTTTTATAACTACATAAATGACAAGCAAACGGTTTATCTTCCGAGTGTACGATCATATGAGCTTTCAAATAAGTTATCTTAGTACACGTGTACGAACATTGCTCACACGAAAATCTTTCATTTGATACATGTTCATATTCCATATGTTTTTTATACGCAGATTTCCATTTAAATGTTTTCTCACAAATTTTACATTTTAATTCTTTTTTGTGTTTACTTTGAAGATGTAATTTATATTTTTTAGCATATTTTGTTTCAAAATTACATAATTTACAATGAAACATATTGTTTTCATGCGATTCCATATGTTTGATTGTATACCATTTATCGGCCGAATCAAATTCACATAGTTCACATTTAAATCTTTGTTTATGTTTTTCAAGCCTATGTTTGGAAAGTTCTGGTTTCGATCTGAATGTTTCATCACATGTTTCACAATTAATTAAGAGTTGTTTATGATTTTTATCAATATGCTCATTTAATTCAGTTTGTTCTAAAGTTTGAAACGAACATTTTTTACATTTCAATGTATCTCTCTCGTGTTTTTCTTTATGTTTTCTTATATCTCTCTTTGTAATCGCAACATAATCACATAAATTACATTTTAATTCTTCGGCTTCATGCATTGCTACATGTGCATCATATTCAATATAATTCCCAGGGGTAAAATTACATTGTATACACTTCAGTTTCTCCATTTTATGGCCATACTCATGATACCATTTATCATTATCATCAACAGCAACATAGTCACACGTTTTACATTTGAATTTAGTTTCTTGATGTAATTTATCATGTGCTTCTTTTTCTTCAATCGATCGATTTATATGACCACATTCAGTACATTTCAAATTAAAATGATTCAAAAAATGTAAATCTCTTTCTTGATTTGTTTCAGAAATGTGACCACAATACGCACATTTCATTTGGTCAGCCTCGGTATCACCGCTCATTGTTATTTTAAGAAAATCACCAATATTAGTTCCGGCATGACTGGCAGCGTGACTCTCTTTATCACTTATCGAAACAGCAAAATAATCACAAATTGTACATTTGAGATCTTTATTTTCATGATTTTCAACAATATGCTCGTCTAATTCGTTCATAGTTTTCGCTTTAAAATCACAGAATGTACAATCCAATTTAGTTTTAATATTGTCATGTACATTCATACTAATTTTATCAAGAAGAACAAACACATCTAAATTGGAACCAGTTTCATCAACTGAACTGTTATTTTTATCGTTTATTTTTTTGCTCATCACAATTGGTTTCTTTTTTCTATGATATTTCCGAGATGGATTTCCAATATTAACTAATTTATTTTTAGGTATATTAAATTTAATACGTTTTATAAGTTTATTTTCACCATCATCAGAGACAGTATAATTACTTGTAGATCCAAATTCAATTGAATTTAGTTCATTATTTCTAACACTTTCTTGTTGTTGTTTTAATTGTTCTAGTTGCTGTTTTTCATTATTCATTTTTTCTTCTTGAATTTTTTTCGTTAATAACGACAACTTTTTACTTCTCGACTTACTTTTATTAATTTTATGTTTCGTAGACATTAAATGTGTTTTAAAATCTAGTTTAGAGATGCATATTTCATCGCATGTTTTACATTCGTATACTTCATTGTGTACAATTAGTTTAGGTATCATTGTATTTTGTTCGTCATCTTTTTCTTCAGTTAATGTTTTGTCTAAATTGTCGTCATCATCATCATCATTCATCGGAGTGTCTTCATAGTCATGTGTATCGTCATTATCAATGATGTCAGTCATAGGTTTGTTAATATTGTCATTTCCCTGTTGTTCATTATTGTCTGTATTAATAGTGTCATTCAATAACTCCTGTGTTTCGTTAATATGTATGTCACTATTTTCAATTATACTTTCTTGTTTTTCAACTACGTTCATATTCTTAGTCAACGATTCGTTTACATGTGGTTCATTTATAGATTGTTTTGAAATATTCTTATGAGAGTATTCCATATGTTTTTTCAAATTTATTTCTAAATACGAACCAAAATGACAATGTTGACAAAAATATTTTTTCTCCTTTTTGTCGATTATAATTTTGTTTTTCTTGATATTTTTTGGAACGAGATTTTTCTTTTTTTGTTTATTTATTATTTTTATTCCTAAATTGTCTTCTTTTTCTATGGATGAATCTGTAACAATGTATTCTGAAAAGTAAAATTGATTTGAAATTATTAGTAAATTGAAATACGGCAAAACAAGAAAGATGATTGTTTTGGATTCTATAATAATTAATTATGAATGTATGAGAGCACACCACTGTGTACCTGTATTACTATGTTAGCTATTCATATGTTTTTCACGTTCATTTTTTAACATAAGCTTCTTTTGGAGAATCTCAATTATCCCCAGCCTCACAAAAATTTCAAATTTCTTGATTGAAAGGAAAATATGTTTTATAAAACTCCTCAAAGAATTGAGGAGAATAATAAGTTTAATCTATTATTCTCGAGCCAAATTTTTATGTAGGAGAACAGAGAAATATACTATGGAGCCA
Organism: Pachypsylla venusta; assembly: GCA_012654025.1. Classification (NCBI taxonomy): domain Eukaryota; kingdom Metazoa; phylum Arthropoda; class Insecta; order Hemiptera; family Aphalaridae; genus Pachypsylla; species Pachypsylla venusta. The sequence continues at coordinate 6,650,454 of CM022882.1, read as the reverse complement.
GGTTAGGCGAGCAAGGTTGTCCGAGCGATAGCACGGGCACGACCTGAAACGTAAACATCACAATTGTAGCCAAGAACCAGAAAAAACCTTTTCAGTAACCTCAAATCAACTTATTTCTACCATCAATTTTGAATTTGGAAATGAGGACAATAGTTGAGTAAAATCAACATCAACATTAAAGAGGGTGAGTCATCAATATGTAGTCAAGTTAATGGACTTTGCCGCAATAATACCGATCGTCTGCCTGAGAAAAGATAGCAATGTACTTTTTTTCATTTTATAAAAATAAACCAAACATACTGACGATAGCTCAGAGTCAAATCAAAACTAATCAATGAAATCAGAATGAAACTTTCATAGCTGACAACTGAAAATAATAATTTTATCATTCCCATCGGATATCTGTCCTAAAACACAGGTACATATCAAAGGGCGTTCGTACTTTGGAAGCGACTACGAGCTCAAGCTACAAATACAAGGTGTCCCATTTTAAGTGACCACCTCAATTTTCCGAAACTGTTGGAGTCACAAAAAAATTATTCTGACCGAATGTTCATAAAAAAAGGGGTGCGTATTATGATGACCTTGACTGACTTGTCAAGGTTGTCCTTCAAGATCAGATGAAGGTCAAATTTATTTTCTTAAATGAGACGACCTGAATATTATTACATTTTCGGAATCCCCATTTAATTCTACCTTCATTTGATCATTCCCTTCATGTTTTAGTTAAACTTTTTTGCGCCAAATTTTAGGAATGTTTTTGGTCTGCCATACCCGTGTGAAATATTGAATGAAAACTCACGCCATTTCCTATACGATGGTTTCTTTTTTTCACTTGTTTGTTCTTTTTATAAAAAAAATCACTCTTGCAAATCATTTCAATATACCACACGGGTGTCAGACCAAAAAACATTCCCAAAATTGGCGCAAAAATTTCAACGAAAACATGAAGTGAATAGTCAAATGTGCGTAGAATTAAATGGGGAATCCGAAAATGTAATAATATTCAAGTAATCTCATTTAAGAAAATAAAGTTGACCTTCATCTGACCTTGAAGGACAACCATGACAAGTCAGCCAAGGTCATCATAATACGCCCCCCCCCTCTTTTTTATGAACATTCGCTCAGAATATATTTTTTTTGTGACTCCAACAGTTTCGGAATAAATTGAGGTGGTCACTTAAAATGGGACACCTTGTACAACTCGATGATTTAAATCTTGTAGCGTAGTCGCTACCAAAGGACAGCCGGGGTAAATAATAAAGAACACAAAGCAATTGTAAAAATAAACAGTGAACATGAACACTCATTCTTAATAAATTATAAGAAAATAAAATAAAACTACTTTGGTAGGTACCAAATAATAAAAAATAAAAAAAAATAAAGTCTTTTTTAGAGTCCTTCAGGTTCATTCATCTAATTGGAAAGGAAGAGGAATAGATAGTCATTAAAGGTGAAAAAAACGAAGAGGCGATTTCAAAATTCTACAATCTCAAAATCACATTATTAGCTCAGTCAATATATTCTCAAAAAAATTCGATCTGTGCATCGGAACTGATAGTTACAATATTTTACTTCAGTTGTAGACACGAACAATACTAAATAACATTTAGAATTCCAAAAAACGGTCAAAGAAAAGATAGCAAAAAAAANAAAAAAAAAAAACACATTTTAAACCGATTACAAAATCTAAAAGAAACGTTTCCCAAGAAATATGTCTAAAACTGCTGTCAGTATTTTAATACTTTACGGGCATCCGTTTACATAGAGAGAAAAAAATCGACCCTGTTTTTCTTTATTAAAATTTAATAGAGACGACATTAAAACCAGGAGTCGGAGTCGAAATTTTATAATATGAGGAGTCAAAGTTTTTCGACACTGACTCCAATTCCAACATAAATTAAATTAATTAACCTAACTTTACATCAAAATGTTTTCGCCAGAGCTGCGGATTTGGAGTTTTCCTAATTTTAGACAGAATGTGTCGGAGTCGAAATTTTATATTATGAGAAGTTTGTGTAATGTATTGACCAACTGAGAGGGAAGTTGAATGCTTTGGTTCACTGATATAAAGATTGGTTTAGTCACTCTATTCTAAAATGTTTTTTTTTTTTTTTTTTTTTTTTTTTTTTTTTTTTTTTTTTTTTTTTTTTTNGATTATTTTAGCCGAACTTTCATAATTTCTAAATATTTCAGTTTGAGTTGAAGAAAGATTATTTTCAAGTCTCCGCAGCCCCCTGTTTTGTATCTAACCTTAAAAGTTATAAAATTCAAAATTTCTACGCTACACGTCCCGTTTGAATGATTTTTTAAATACAATAGCTCAAAGTTTATCGAGATTAAAACAAGAAATAATATTGAGGATGTTTGTAGTGATTTTGAAATATAAGAATTTCTAATTAATTTTGTATCGACTACAAGTAAATTGATGATTCATGACATCTTCTACACTAGGAGATGTCGTAACAGAAAGCGCTCGTGACTCATCAATTTTCTTGTAGTCGATACAAAATTAATTAGAAAGAGATTAAAATAGTAAGGATACAAACATTATGTACCAACTGATGAAGATCTTGATATAAAAAAAGTCATATAATAATAAAAACAACAACAATAAACACTTAGAATATTAATATAATGGATAATAGATAAGAGAAGCAACCATGATCTCTTAGGGTGCTCTCAGACAGCCGCATACTTACTTATATTATTGCATAGCGCACATCTTCGCATATATGCAAGCAAAAAAATACAAATACTCCTCTTATGAGAAAACGTGTTTTGTTTTTCCTCGCATATATGAGGAGATGTTTGATATTAAATTAGATAAGAATGCGGCTGTCTGTGAACAGCTTTAGATATGTTTCTGATACATACTTAATAAAGACCTCTACTTAAACTTGCTGTATTGTGTTACATGAAAAAAAAAAAAACTAAATCTGTTTTCACCACATCAGACACAAAAACTTTATCAACAAACAAGAAATATGATGAAGATGTTTGTAGTCTCATTTTGAAATACTTTAAATAATTGAAAATCACCACATCAGACACAAAAACTTTATCAACAAACAAGAAATACAGTGAAGATATTTGTAGTCATTTTGAAATATAATTTCTAAAATGATTTTTCACCAGCAGATGTAACAGACGAAAGCGCTCGTGACTCATCAATACTTGTAATCGATACAAAATCATTTTAGAAATTAACTTTATCAACACTATTTTAAACGGAAAATAAATGGGCGTCCAAGACAATTGTACTTCAAATACATAAAACAATCAATGAGTTGTGCCATATACTATAATATGAAGCAACTTCCATTGGTCATTAAAAAGGCTAATTATTCTGTTGAAAAAGTGTTGAATTATGTAAATGTATATTTCTTTGTGTTATTATGTCACAATGTTTGTGGACATCATACCATTACAAGGTATTTTCAACATGCACTCCAATATCACTAAGCCTAAGCTACACTTTAACAATGTTTACCTTATAATGCTACCACTTGGCGCTATTAGCATAGCTTCTCAAATGTCCTCAGGAGGTTGAGTTACCCAAACACAACCAGACCAAGTAGAAAATTCGAAAAAACCTTTTTTAAATTTTCGACCCGTCCAGGAATCGAACCCGGAACCTCCTTGGTGCAAGCCGAGTGTGATGCGCACTCTGCCACGGAGATGTCTGATGTTGAATTATGAGCAGTACGCTGAGATTCATTTCAATATACTGGTCATCAACTCCTCAA
>CM022882.1:6623651-6637351 GCA_012654025.1 Pachypsylla venusta | reverse complement strand
CATTTTTTTGCACATTCTCCAGTAATCTATTTAATGTATACCTACTAGTAGGTATACATTATTTTGTACATACTCCAGTAATCTATTAAAAAAAAAATATGTATACCTACTAGTAGATATACATTTTTTTTTGTACATACTCCAGTAATCTATTAAAAAAATCATTTTTTTGCACATTCTCCAGTAATCTATTTAATGTATACCTACTAGTAGGTATACATTATTTTGTACATACTCCAGTAATCTATTTAAAAAAAATATGTATACCCACTAGTAGGTATACATTTTTTGTACATTCTCCAATAATCTATTTAAAAAAAATATGTATACCCACTAGTAGGTATACATTTTTTGTACATTCTCCAGTAATCTATTTAAAAAAAATATGTATACCTACTAGTAGGTATACATTTTTTGTACATACTCCAGTAATCATTTTTTTTTGTGTACATACTCCAGTAATCTATTTAAAAAATATGTATACCTACTCGATGAAACTGCGACCGTTTTTTTATATTTTATGTTCGATGTTTCGTGTTTTTTCCTTGATGGAGCAGGGAGCTCCGAAACTAGTCGGATAATAAAGTAACTATTGTGATAATAAATGAAAGTCTGTATAATATATATATTTAGTTCTTATTTTATATTTTGCATGGCTGTGCACAGGCTCTTTTTGTCGTTCAAAAGTTACAAGCCTCGGGCAAAACCTCTAGGACATATTGTATTTACATCTTTTTATGAACTCGTGAGCATTCAAATCGAAACCGATAATGTCAGGCTCGTCTAATTTGAGATATATCCCAACTTGTTTTTATATCTCACACATCCTATAAAGTGCAACTTTTCATCATTAATACTTCGTCAGATATTTATTGGTTTCCAAACTTTTCAAACACCCTGTATTTCTAATAGAAAAAAATAAATATTTGATCTCCGCTGCTTTTTCCATGAGACACTCTCTGTATTGAAGAAAAACTATATTGATTATGTATGGCAGGCATTAAATTAGGTACATGCATTAAAAAAAAAAAAAAAAAAAAAAANAAAATAGTATCACTCAAAACTGTTAAAAGTAATAGAAAACGAGTTTTTTTTTTTTTACTCATTTTATTACACAATTTATTTCTCATTTCTCTTTGACTTCAGAATAGGTCAAAGACAAATGATGAAAAAAATGCACCAAAAAATGATATTAAACCCCATCAGACTATTTAGACAAATTTTGTGTTTGATATCAAAGCAATCAAATAGCTATTTTAAACAAATATATTTGACAATCACACTGTTTAAAGTCAAAAAAATTACAAAATTTGGCATCATGACAAATAGTGTGATGATTTAGTCAAAACAAAAGTTACGCGATCTTTGTTCGGAAAAATATGGCGAGTAATTTGGTTGAAATTCTACTAATTTCAAATTTACTTTGTCGTCCAAACGAAAAGTAGACAATCTTTGGTCGAAAAAACAAAATCACGAGTGGACTTGATACGCAAAACCAATCGCCTATGAAGTCCAAAAAATAAAAGGTTTGATTGATGGCTATTGTGGGTAAAACTTGCAAATCGCGGCTTTTTCGAAAAATTAACTTTTTTTTGAAAATGGCTTAAAATGACCTACTTTCAAGAAAGTAACGAATTTTTCGGACGCGAGTTGTTGCGTTGTTTTTAACGAGTCTTTTATGGACCCCATAAATCGAGGCATGGTCGATCAAAACGTTTCTTAACCTCTCTGGGGAAACGTTAAGATGAACGTCCCCCCAGAGAGGTTAGGAAATGTTTTGATCGGCCATGCCTCGATTAAATTATTCTCAAGAATGGTGCAAGAGTTTAATCGAAGCATGGCCGATCNTCGTTAAAGTTTCTTGAAAATAGGCCATTTCAAGCCATTTTCAAAAAAAAAAAAGTTAATTTTTCGAGAAAGCCGCGATTCGGAAGTTTTACCCTATTATGTAACTCGCGCAGACTCTTCCAAAGAACGAACGGGGTAATCACACAGTTAAGAGCTCACAAACAGAAGGTCATCCTGAGTTGTGTGATAAGGTTTCCTTGTTGAAGAATCGTAAAGAATGCATTCCAGACATTCATTCTAATAGGTACAAATAGAAAATCAGAATCACCAAAGTGTCACACAAGAAATTGTCTTCGCTTTTGATTGAAATATTGAAAAAAATACAGAATTGTTTGATTTAAATTGCGATTATTTTGGTAATACTTACAATATACACGTGGTTATTCACAATATTACCTTTTAAATAAATTAAATTAAAACAAAACACTATTTATTTTAATTTATGAAGAAACTAGTTTCGAATCATTCGATTCATCATCAGTCTAGTCGAGTCTACTGATGGAAGTTAGTAAACTTCGATCTTTAGACTGATGATGAATCGAATGATTCAAAACTAGTTTCTTCTTAAATTAAAATAAATAGTGTTTTTGGTGTTTTGTTTTAATTTAATTTATTTAAAAGTTAATATTTTTTAACATTTATAATTAACATGTTATTCAAAGGTTATTCACAAGTTAAAAAAATAGGTAAATAAAAAAAATAAGAACCTCCATTAGTTTCTTGCATATGCTTATTTGCTCTTTGAATTCTAACACTTTCGACCACTCTCATGTTTTATAACCCAGAGTATTTGACGACCTGGGTAATCCAACCAAATGAACAAACGTGTATGGTATAATGGTTTCTACATTGATTTAAATAAAACTTGATTGATTTGTCACTGCAAGACGGCAATGCAAGATAATTGTTCAAGCTCTCAAAACTCACCTCCGGGCGGAAATCAAACCCGCTGCCTAGGTTGAAACTTAGAAGGAGAGGTAGTCTCAACCACGAATGCTTGTAATGTTGGGTATATTGTCAGATACATTTCCCCTCGGCACCACTCCTCCCCGGTTACCCCCCCTCCAAAAAAAACGCCCCCATTTGCCTCAAAATTTTTTGGTCACCCTAGGCATACCTCAAACTTACAGGCCTATATACCAAAATTATTATGTATAATGTTGTCTTATTTGTACATGTACTCACTTTTTGCGTGGGTGCACGTGCAAATAAGGCAATGAAATAGCTAAAAAAAAAAAAGGATTTTAGACCTAAATGTCAAATCCTTGATACAGAACCTATATATTATGTATAAAAAAATTGATTGATTATTCTTAGAAGCTAAGTAAATTAGCTTAGGAAAAATCTCTGTATTTATTTATATGTACGATTATTTAATAAAATAAATATTATTTATTACATTATTATACTTAATAGAGTATAGATAGATAATATTTCTTTATTATTACCCATGCGGCAGTGAACCTGTTAGTAATAAATCTTTTATACATTCAAATTGAAAAAAAAAAAAAAAAAGTTATTCTATGCATTTCTTCGGGCAATGAGTACGAGTATACCTAAAATACTTAATTTAAGGTTTTTTAATTTATTCTAACGAGAAAAGGGTTAAGCCATTTTAATTAAAAGAGATTTTCTAAAATGGAGAATAAACTTTCAGCGTNAAAAAAAAAAAAAAAAAAAAAAAAAAAAAAAAAAAAAAAAAAAAAAAAAAAATCATAGATGCTGGAATAGTACCCAAACAAAGGCAAATGTAAAAATCATTGATACCTCATTCCCATAAAAGGAAAACACATTGTTAGACATGTCACAATTGTACACTTAGTTGGATTAATCGATTCGAAATTTCTGGGTCACCCTGAATAACTACCGAGACCTGAATACATGTGAGTAGTCAAATGTAATGATGGAAAATAAGAATATTCAAGAAAAAAGTGGGGTTCTCATTTAAAAAAATTACCCTTATTTTATAGACTTCTGAAACACCTTGTATATGTATAGGAAATACGACCATAATTATTGAATATTAAATCAGAGAAATAAGTTTTCATTTCTTTCTATAACTCAAACAAGAGCGGAAATATTTCTAGTATTCAGAACTCGTGGGAAACCCTGTATACCTGTTACAATGAAAACTTAAATACATTCTTTCTTCACTATTATTACCCCAACTAGATTGAAAACCTAATTTAGGTAATAAAATGTGAGGAATTACCATTTAGGAAATTATTACACCCCAACTAGATTAAAAACCTAATTTAGATAATAAAATGTGAGGAATTACCATTTAGGAAATTATTACACCCCAACTAGATTAAAAACCTAATTTAGGTAATAAAATGTGAGGAATTACCATTTAGGAAATTATTACACCCCAACTAGATTAAAAACCTAATTTAGATAATAAAATGTGAGGAATTACCATTTAGGAAATTATTACACCCCAACTAGATTAAAAACCTAATTTAGATAATAAAATGTGAGGAATTACCATTTAGGAAATTATTACACCCCAACTAGATTAAAAACCTAATTTAGATAATAAAATGTGAGGAATTACCATTTAGGAAATTATTACACCCCAACTAGATTAAAAACCTAATTTAGGTATTAAAATATGAGGAATTACCATTTAGGAAATTATTACCCAACTAGAAAAAAAACTTACTTTTAGAAATGGATGAATATATCAAGTGCAATAACCAAGGATAAAAGAAAATGGGTGTGAATGTTTAACATGTGTTTTTTAAGGTGCAAAAGTTTGTTACATTGTTAAAATCTGGAGCTTTAAGTTCGATTTGACTTGGTTGAAAATCCATTCTTACTACACAAACCAAGTCAAATGCCTTAATAATAATAATAATAAATAATATTATTATTAACATGAAAGTTATGTTTACAAAGTTCTTTTCCTAAGCTATGATGGGCTTCTTCTTCATACGGCACCTCTTTTACTACTAGGTTAACTATGGTATAGCACCCTCTGCCGTTTCACTGTAAAGCTACTCACAAGTCCTCAAGAGGCTAAGATAATGCCAACAATACGTGTACCCGGACGGGCTCTCATCGTTGCTTAACTTTTATCTGCCGTGAACTATGTTGGTAAATCGTTGGATTGGTTACGGCTTCAATTTCCGCCAATTGTACCACCAACATTAGCAACATATTAGTAATGTTTTTTATACTCCAGATCGAGTTGCTCACTAACGTCTACATTTTCATTTAAACCAGCCTGGACTAATTTTCGATGTATTCCGGACATTTGTACTTTTATTAAGCATGCAAATCTTCAATAAAACATAAATCGTGCAACACTTACCTCAAAAAGGGAATAGTCAATTTTATAAATATAAATTGTCTCAGTTATTTACGAAATATTCAAAGAGAATTTACTATTAGAACTTGGCTGCATTTTTTTTAATTTATTTAAAAATCATCTATTGATTCATTTGAGAGTAAAAAGAAAAACTCAACATGCGAGTTAAACCGGATATCATTTACTGAACGAATTGATAGACTTCACTTTGCAACACGACGATTTTTTAAAACGTTTGTCCGTTCCGCGATTACTCTCGAACGCCTTGTTTGGTATAGACATTTATTAGGTTTGTAGAATTGGCTAATTAGTTTTTGAACCTGATGGTAGCCATTTTAACGTGGATTAAAGTCGACACTAGATTAAAAAAAACACTTTACCATAATTTTAACCAAAATGAAAAAAGTGTTCTTCATTTTTCCACCGTTAATTTGTGGCTATAATATAATCAAAAAATAATACGTAGAAACCCGTGTTTTCTTATTATGGGGCAACCAAAAACCTCTTATTAATTATATGTTTAAGCGTAAGGGAACAAATAACTTTATTCATTTAAAAAAAAAAAAAAAATAGAAGTTCTATAAACCAGCGGTGTTCAACCGGTGGTTCGCGGACCACTGGTGGTCCGTGGNACCAAAAAAAAAAAAAAAAATAACATATATCGTTGCTTTTTTTTGCTTATTTACGTTGACGCACGCATTTCCTAACTTTCGTAAAATAACCCCGAAATTACTCAGTCCAAATTACCACCACTTTCACCTAATAACTTTATATACATCAGTGCATCAACGAGTCTATGTGTGTGTCTCTCCCTCTTGACTTCAGAAGATTAGGCTATTGTGCCTGCGTCTTATTTTCTCTCACCCCCCCCCCCCCCCCCCCCNCCCCCCCCCCCTCCCTCATAATCACTTTTGTAGGTGATGGTCCCCCAATTTTTTGGGATGAGTTAGTGGTCCGCGGAGTTGAAAAGGTTAGCGACCGCTGCTATAAAGTGCACACTTAACTCAAATGAGGTTAACGGGTTGCCGAAAGTGCCCAAAATTAATCAGCAAATTACGAACATATTAATGTCCACGCGGAGTTTCATAGAAATCGGACAAGACGTTCGAGAGTTATAGTGAACTGAACAGACAGAAAATTAAAAACTAGACTTGATTTCGTTTAGTCAGTATTTGTACTGACTAGGAACCAGATCCTTTCATTACTATCTTCGCAAGATTAGCGCTAGTTCCGGGGTTCATTTCTGTACAAGAGTAAAACTAAATTATTGGTTTGTACATCGAGCGGATGTCCAAGGATGGGTAGAAACCGAACTTTAATGAAGCTCCGTTTATATAAATTGAATTTTCTTTCTAAATGCAGCAATAGCCAAGTAGCAAGTTTCTGTGGGAAAAGTTATTACCTAGGTAGGTAGGAACAAGTCGCATATCCATACTCTGCAACAATAATTTAACATTGCACATTTTTCAACAACAAATATTCTCTTTGTAAATTTCGTAAGGAACTGAGGAATATAGTTATTCTTTCATCTACTAAAATTGTTTAAGAGTCCAAGGCTAAACAGATATGCTCTATTGAAAGCTCAATACAAAAATAAAATCACGACGTAAGTCATCAAACAACTTTTTTTTTCTTTTGAATATAATAATTTGCTCAAGTCCGCTTTGAGACGACGTTTCTTTTAACATTACCGTGTAATTTCTTATCAAGAGGTAGGTAGCTTAATACTCAATATAAAAGTATGATTTTAGATAATGATTGGAAACGTTACCGTAAGTAGAGAGATGAAAGAATATCCATATTGTAAAGATACCATAACATTTTAATAAAGTCTGTCAAATATTTCAAACTATAAATAAGTATAATATAAAACACATCACTTTTTAAATAAATAGCAAAACAATTGTAAAGTAGAATTAGGTTAAAGGAAAATATTATATTTTAATAGAAAAAAAATAATTAAGTTTCACATTTTTAAAGTGTCCACCATTTTCTAAAAAAACAAAAAGTAATTTAAAAAATAAAACCATTATTTAATTTATTATTCTGAGACTTTATTATTATAATTATTTTGTTGTTTACACAGCTTAAAAGAAGCTGATTCAAGCAATTTTTATAAAAAGAAATAAAAATTTAATTTATGCATATAAAATAAAAATTAGTACTCAGAAAAAGAACTTAGAATCTAAAGAAAATAAATAAAATAATTATTTATTAATGTAGGAAAAAAACATAAAAGGATAGGTCCTATAACACAAAATTATATTTTTGAAGGAATGGGTTGAGATAATTAAAAAAATCAAGGTTTTTTCAATCATGATTAAAAATTGAAATTGAGTTATTGATTAAAATTGTCTGGAAAGTTATACAAAGATTATTTTATTGGAAAATAAATTGGATAAAGAATCATTATTCCTTAAGACTTTTTAAAATTTCAAGTTGATAACACTTTTTCGCACTAGAAACGTGTAAATTTGTAATTAAAATTTAACTTTTTTTTGCCGATTTTTATGAAAAGTTTACAAAAAAAGTTTATGGATTTTGCTCGTTGAAAAAAAATCATAAAGTTCCATGATCTTTGAAATTAAGAAAAAATACTGTGGACCTCACTTTCTCAGGTCAACTATGGGAATTTTTTTCAATGAAAAAAAGAAATATCAATTAATAAGGTTCACTGAAATAGTAATCTTTTTGTGCATTTGGTGTTACATTTTTTGACTCTACACAGTACACAGTTACACTGTGTAGAGTCAAAAAATTGAATATTATGTAAAAATCAAATGACGTCATAATTATGAGTTTGTAAATATCTATAAAACCTTTTCCTCAAATACCATGCTGATAAGAAAAGAAAAGCGCGAATATTTTGAAAAAGTGTCTTTCGTTCATTTTTTTGGATTTTTGGTCCAAGTCTGTTGTGTGTGTGTGTGCTGCATTAATTTTTAGTCAGGAGCATCTGATGGCATTTACCTTTTGTCTCCATTTATTTATGTGTATGTATTACATGTAACCAGAAACAAAAAATATTGAAGTTAGAAACTTTTTATCGAAACAAGAATTAAAAATAAAATATCTTTGTGTCTACTTTTACACTGATCATTCAGCAGAAAAATGGAAGTCGAAAAACATCAAGAAAGTCTACAACTTCCTCAAAAAAGATATTATCGTCAACGAGCTCATTCCAACCCTATAGCTGATCATTCTGTAGAATAGTAAGTTTATATTATACAGGATAGTTTAATTTTACATTTAAGTCCTTTTCTTACCATTTCTATTGAGAATGTTTACAATATTTAGATTAATTGCATTCCTCCTGCAATCATGATAGTGGCTACCACACTGGCATCGACGCGGGGGATCCAGGATCTATTCCCGGCGGTGTTGGAAAATTATCGACTTACTACCTGAGATTTCGGGGTGCATTCAGCCTTTTAAGGACGATCGAGTAGATACTTTAATGTGATTACCGACCAGTGGCGAGTGTCGGCATTCTCTTAATATATAAATCAGAAAGTTTGTGTGTACCTGTGCGCCATGTACTTCTCATGCTATGTATGAGGGGTTGTCTGTTACAATACCACAGCCCAAACGGTAACAGATAGCGAAAAATATCTACCTATGTATGAGGGGTTGTCTGTTACAATACCACAGCCCAAACGGTAGCAGATANTTAACTTTTGAAGTTTATCCTGTAGTATTGTACTATACTACGGAATGTATGTTCAAAATTTCAAAGATCTATCCCTTGTAGAACCGGATATCTGACGATGTGAAAAACCTGGTGAATTGTTTCGTGTAAAGATACACTGGTGCTTTCCGGAACTTGGCCTGGCGCACTGCCGTGCGCTCAGATTTAGAAAATGCTAAAAAATCAGAATGGCCGTGCCTCTAAGGTGCCTGGCAAAACGTTTAAATCTTGGTTTTTAAAGGTTGCAGCATACAGGGTTGACACAAACCAATACCCCCCACCCCCCAATTTCCATTGTTCTTGAAACAGAAATAGCAATATAAGAATCGTAGCGAAGCACGGGTGAAAGAGCTAGTTCATATTAAAAAGAATTGTTTGGTTGAAGATCAAGAGATTATTAGTATATGAGTCTCTTAGTAATGGTGTGATACCACAAACATTGTGAAGAAGCCGTTTGTCCTCACCACCACTCTACATTTACATATATGTATGACATTATTTGAGAAAACCTTAGATTTATATTGAAAAAAAAAATACCTTCCCTTAAACCACCAAAGGCGATTCTTATTTACAATTGTCTTCAGAATCCGATACAGAGGGTTTGATGAGGGGGCTGTTGTAGTCGTCCATTAACGTCTTCTCCTCAAGTTTCATGTACATTGTACATGATACAAACTTGTTTTATTTCTTGACTCTGTCCACACATCCTGCACATCGCTGTTTCCCTGTTTATTATTTTTAGTTTTTAGGAGTTTCTTTAGAGTTTAGAGCTATTAACGGTCCAACTATCAATCTAATCTTAGGCCTACTGAGAGTCACAAGCTGTCTTCTTTGTGGGATCAGTAATCATGCTCTCGGAAAAATAAAGTCCTGTAATTTTGTTCCTGGTTTATGTTTTTCAAAAACCCAGCCATCGCTCTGTATGACATTTTGATTTTAAAGTAATTGAATTACTTTTGTTACAGTCCTCCTTCTCCAAATGACATGGATTGGTCCAAATTCTACCCAGAGTTAAAAGATTCTAATTGTACGAAGAAAGTTGAATTTGTTGACGTTGGTTGTGGTTACGGAGGATTATTAGGTATGTTTTTTTAAAAAACGGTTAATGGCCGTTGCATACAGGCCCAAACCAGGCTGTATGAGGTAATGTTGGTTGATTTTTATTTTTTCAGCGAATAAAGAGTAAAACCTCCGTCCCGAATGACTTATAGACGTTAACCCCCTCTCCCCCGTCGCATAAAAAACATTCAAATAAAAATTGATGTGGATTGGTTTGAAACTCTGTGCGATGTCTTTGAGAGAGAGCTAACTGGCAGCATTTAGAGCAACTAACTTCAGCCCGTTTTAAAATCGAAACATACGAGGGGATTTTGTCATCGGAAAGAAAGTTAGGCGATTTTCGGTCTAAAAAATACCTTGTTACGGGGAACCAATGAACTGTGAAGAACTAATAGGTTTTTCTGAACTGACTCTTTGGTGTCGAGTCAATTCAAAAACGTACTAGTCAACAAACCGCTCACACCACGTTGCATCTGTAGATCTCTCAATTTTCTTAATCCCGATATAGAGGAATACTTACCATCATCAACCATAGATCCTCTTCATCTCAAGCTGTGTCTCTCTGATGTACATACCTGTACTGTGGAGGATGTGGCAGCACAATACCAACCCAATAAAATACTTGGCCGTCAACCGCCACCTATTGCTGAGAAGGAAAAACAATTGCCAAGAGACGCCAGATGCAAAACTGGCCGAACTTCGTTCCGGATGGTCCAGGATACTCAACTGCTACATGAATAGATTAGATCCCACCAGAAAAAATGAATGTCCCCTCTGCCACGGACAGCCACATGACGTTCACCACCTATTCAACTGTGCACAAAAACGCACGCCACTCTCTGTCCAAAACCTACGGCTCAAACCCAAGGAATTGGCAGCTTTCCTTAAGCTCAACATAGAGGAAATCTGAATAAACTCGTTGTCTGCCGCTACAACAACAACAATAGAACAAGGTCATGATTGTAACTTTCCCCAAGAACGGCACTATATGTCAAATGTTATTTTCTGTTTCAGTCACTCTGTCCCCGATGTTTCCCGATAACTTAATTTTGGGATTAGAGATCCGTGTTAAAGTTTCTGATTATGTTATTGATAGAATAGCTGCATTAAGATCTCAAAATAAGGCTCACTATGATAATATTGCTTGCATAAGAACAAATGCTATGAAATATTTACCTAATTATTTTCATAAAGGCCAGGTAAGTTTGAATATATGGGAAAGGGTTGCCATATCGAAAGCTTGATATCGAAATTCGATATTATCGTATGCTCACATATCATTATTCGAATTTATTTGTTTTTTCGATATTCTTGAATCTTGATGAATCTTAGTAGCTCGTCTATCGATAATCCGAGGAGTATTATGTTCTTGCGTATAGGGTGACAAAGCTACGATGACTGTTTGACCATTGGCCACGTCTTTGGGCCTAATGTGGTGTTGTGATGGATGGGTAGCACAGATTGAGCAGTGTTCGGGTTCAATTACAGCCGCGAGTAGTATTAAACGGAGCAGGAGCTTGGGTTTATCTGCTCCGAACAAGAAACTTTGATGATTTCTGTTGTTGCTGAGGGGTGGCAACGAAATCGAATTATTCGATACCTTAAAAATACCAAGCCCGCCATTGATCAATTCAATTCCGTGTTCCACTGCAAACTGCTAATGTAAGACCTGATTGAACCCCGTAACAGTACGAAATGGAATTATCGATACCTTAAAAATACCAACCCCGCCATTGATCAAACCAATTCCGTGTTCCACTGCTACCTGCTAATGTCAGATCTGATTGCACCCCGTAACACAACGAAATCGAATTATCGATACGTTAAAAATACCAACCCTGCCATTGATCAATTCAATTCCGTGTTCCACTGCAAACTGCTAATGTAAGACCTGATTGAACCCCGTAACACTACGAAATCGAATTATCGATACCTTAAAAATACCAACCCTGCCATTGATCAAACCAATTCCGTGTTATATATATATATATATATATATATATATCGTTTATAATAAAAAGAAATGGCATGATCTGCACAGATTTTGTCTCCGATTTTCACGCACTTATCGGTGCGTGTATGGCCGACCTAAGACGAACCTAAATCTTACTGGAAATTGATTTACCTTCTGATGACGTTGATGGATTGGGAGATATTTTGCTGGGAGACAAATGACCTTGAAAATCACAGAAATCTTGGCTTGAACCTGGTCGAGTATCTACGTATAATTCCCTTGAAGGCGCTGAAGGTACATAATTCACAAGACGTCCCAGTGATTCGTTTGAGTACGTTCTATGTATTGCTTGAATCTTTTGATTGTTACGAATGTTGTCAGTGTTGGCTTGACAAGGCATCTCACAAAAAATTGGAATATTAGCTGAAAATCAGAAAGCACATCTCTAACGANTTTTTTTTTTTTTTTTTTTTTTTTTTTTTTTAAACATGTTTAAAACAAAACCAAAAAAGTCACTGTTTAAAACATTTTAAACAGTGCTTAAAACCAGGGTTGGCATGTTTAAAACAAACTGCTTTAAACAAGTGTTTAAAACATGTTTTTAGCTGTTTTAAACACTATGTTTGTGTTTTTCTTTTCTATCTCAAATGATACCTACACTTACGAGCAACCCGGATGACCTTATGCGCAGAAGAGGAAGAGTTTTGGTTTTGAGTGTGTCCTACCTAACGAGGAGGACAATTTGCTTAGAAAAAATATTTTGTAACGGTCATTTGGTGACTGCTAAATATCTAGCGAGGTGTTGAGCAACAACCGGCATGATGTCAACGGCGTAATAAAAAAAACGCATGTGGTGTGAAATTTGATATCAATGACGTCATTACCTGATATTTCAATCAACGACGTTGAGTTTGGTGGAAAAAAAACTCCCCCATTGAAATCGATAGTTATTTATTTAATCCGTGAGTTGTTTTTATTTGCCAAACTCAAGTAGTGAAATGAAATCAGATGATGTCGTCATATAGAAAGAGAAGGCAAATAGGTACCAATTACAATGAGAGTGAGAGAGAAAGGGATACACCACTACTCAACGCCGTTGAGTTTGGCAAATAAAAACAACACACGGATTAAATAAATAACTATCGATATCAATGGGGGATTGTTTTTCCACAAAACTATGCACCAAACTCAACGCCGTTGAGTGAAATATCAGGTGATGACGTCATTGATATCAAATTTCACACCACATATGTTTTTTTTATTTACGGCGTTGATTACATGCCGGTTGTTGCTCAACACCTCGCTGGACATTTAGCAGTTACCAAAAACCAAAACTCGTCCTCTTCTGCGCAGAACGTCATTCGGGTTGCTCGCAAGAGGAGATACCATTCGAGAAAAAAAACATAGTGGTTAAAACAGCTAAAAAAACATGTTTTAAACAGGTGTTTCATGGTTAAAAATTTCCTTAGAAAAAGAATTGTTTCTTTCGCATGGCCATAAAAACGTCTCCTTACCTGGATGTGAAAATAATAAGAATGTAAAATTAAATTGCGTTTATACGACCATCCTCTCCAAAAAGCGATTTTATTTACCTGATTTTAGGAGATGAAATGGTGAGGAAGCTATTTTCATATACAGGGTGTCCATAATGTCTCACCCCCCCCCGTATCTGTCGGCCAGCCGTTTAGGCTGGGCACCGACTGGCTTTAAAATCTTAAATGAGAAGGTATATCAATTAACACATTGTTTTAAAGGTATCTTAATACGAGTTCATTACAGAAAACCAGAGCTATCTAGGATCTACCGTTCACGAATTACAGGGTGGAACATGTGACATG
>CM022882.1:6587275-6598687 GCA_012654025.1 Pachypsylla venusta | reverse complement strand
CCGACGTTGCTTAACTTCAGTGATCTGACGTGAACTGGTGTATTCAACGTGGTATGATTGTTGGCTTAAAAATAGTCAAAAATTGAAGAATAGTATACTCAACATTTATGAGTAAAACTTATGTTCGTTAACTTGTTATGGTTCAAAAGAGAAAAAAATATCGGAATGAACAGAAGATAAAAATAATTAAACCTGAAATTATTTACTGAATTTGAAGATAAAAAACATCTATTTCCCCCCTGTATACATTTTTTATAATTCATACATTTTTAAATCCCTAGTCTCCACTACATTGAAGCGACCCTCTGCATTTGAACATCGGTCAATTTGTTCATAGAACAGGGTTTAACGATCATACTGATAAAGTTTTTCTGAGTGAACATATGAGTACCTAACATAGGCCATTTAATAAAGAAGTTGAATGATACGAAAATATATCTCTTTTGGGGAACTGATAATATTCGAAATATAGCCTTCAACTTTTACTGGGTACACCCAATTTTGTTATACTTTTTGTTGGAGAAGAATAAAAAAAATTGAGGCACTGAATTGCAATTAACCAAATAAAATAAATTATACCCAACGTATGCTTTTTTAAGTCATGTTTAAATTAACTTCACTCTAATAGGAGTACATCCAATTTTCCGTGTGTTCGTTATTTTATCTTTAAAGTTGTAAAGAACTATGGCAATAAAAATTAAATTTAAAATAATAATAATTCAATTTATAATCAACTAGCTGTTTCGCCCGTGCTTCGCTACGGTATTTATATTGCTATCTTTGTTTTACAAGGACAATGGAAATTGTGGGAGGGGTTATTGGTTTGTGTCCTGCCCTTATATTGCAACCTTTAACACCCAAGATTTAAACGTTTCGCCAGGCGCCTTAGGGGCACGGCCATTCTGACTTTTTAGTAAATTCAAAATATTATTTTGTCCTTTTCCGGTTTTGAACTCGTATCTCTGGAATGGCTGGCCATATCTTTGCAGAAAATGCCCTAAAATAAGGACTAAAGGGCCACCTAAAACTTTCTCGCTTTGGGTTGATATGTTGTCGCGACAAATTTTAAGATATCGAACCGTGACTGTCCTATTTTGGTGAATAAATTAGAAATTTGGCCTTAACTCAAAAACGGCTTGATATATTGTAGTTCTGATAATTTTCCTGGTATAGTAGACCATTATTTTGGGGGAGTCCATTCCCACCAATTTTTCGGTATCTGCTACCGTTTGGGCTGTGGTATTGTAACAGACAAACCCTCATACATAGGTACATAGGTAAACACAAATTTCTGATTTATATATTAAGATATATGAGTACCTACATCAAGCTCTCCGACCCCTTCCCCTGTCATTCCAAATCAAAGGTAATCTAAATCCACCTCACATACCTACCTACCCACCTCGATAAACTAATAATTAGTGTCATATTTCATACGAATATATACACAATACACGTGCTGCATTTGTGTGTAGATTTGGACAAAACGATCTTCTATATTTTTCCAGGGTAGAGTCGCTGAAAATTTAATCCGCTCACCATCCAACCATTTTCCAACTACATTGAAAATTCTGTCCTTCACTAAATGACCTAAAAAAGTCTCCATTTCATTAAAATTTGTCTGCATATCATCTTACAACACATAAATTAGTGTTTAGAATATCAGCATGGTCTGACCCACTTTCAAGTATTTTTTTTAAAGCTTTATGAGACCAAAAACAAATGTCAAAAAAACAACAACAAGAACTCCCAATAACCCGCCTTTCCCTTTTAAATTTGTTTAAAAGTGATCATATCACTGAGGAATGGCCGCTTTCGAAACTCCCTGTTTATTCTGGCCACAAGCCCCCGAATTTGGAACATTTTCGAACCCCGGTGAATACTAAAAATATTTTACATCGTCACTGGAATAAAACAGATTTTGATTTCATGCAACTGGATGCGGAGCAGTTGCCATTACCATACAAGCTATACATAACCAATAGTGACGAGGCCCTTCAAGAGTAATGAGGGGTCGAAGTTCTAAAATGTTGACCCCTTGAATTTAAATTTTGTGTAGATACCTACCTATTTGAAGTATTATTTTTTGTAAAACAATTTTCTCAATACTTTTAATAAAGGTGCTTTCAAGGAATAACTTTGTAAAAATATTTTTTTTTGCTTTAAAGACATATTGGCTATTTTTAATAAAGAACTTTGGAGTCACAAGAAAAACCACCCTAAAAAATATACATTTTACGTTTCACGGTACTACGATTATTACGTAGAATCCAGAAGTCGTTTTAAAAACCCTTCGTTCGCGTAAGTTTGAGAAAAATTAGGTATGTTGGTAGTAGGACGCATTTGGGGTCTAAATGGTACTCGAAAATCTTCGTCTCCTTCTAAAAAAAAATCACATATGCAGAATTTATTATTGAAGACGTTGCAAATCTCTATCGTGACTGCAATTATAATTGTGACATTTAGATCTATTGTGGCCAGTAAGCGTGGATGGAGTTAGATTCGAACCAACAGCCTCCTGCTTACGAATCCACCGTCTCAACCGACTGAGTTACTGAGGCTGCTCCATATGCAAGTTTCTAATGCGAAATCAAGCGTGCCGGTAGATACGTGAACGTCAAGAGTAACCTACCGACTATATTAACACGACGCAGAGTTTGTAGGTATGAAGACCCACCTTTTTTTGCCCCTTACAGATGCGTTTTTAATTATTATTTTTAATCTCAATGGGACATGGTAATACCTAGATAGATAGTATTTCCCCCAAATACGTTGATTCTACGTTTTGTTAAACGTATTTTCCGGACACGTCAAAATTCATAAAAAATCATATTTTTCTCACCCAAAACTGCAGTCAAGCCTACAGCCAATTCTTCTTGTCGTAGAAAGACGGTTGAGGTGTCATAGGAAATAATCAGAACACACTCAAGCACTCCGATGGAGTGTTAGGGACATGTATGAGTCCCGTACCGACCGTATAGCCTTCCTCCATTGAACTCTGTCCTGTGTTATCTCTTCCCAGTTGTATATTCTCCATCTTCTGCACAGCTTTGCTATTTCATTTTTCCAGCAACTGCGAGGTCTTCCTGGTAAGCGCTTGCCAGATGGATTGCTTTCGTATGTGTTACGCAATGTTCTCTCATTTCCCATTCTCATGAAGTGTCCCAACCACCGTAATCTGTTGGTGTCCATTATGTTGACGACGTTCATTTGATCAGCCATGACATTTATTTCTTCTTCTCCCGAATTGTGTGCTTTGATCATAGATTGGTCCAATGATTTTCCTGTACACTTTCTTTTCAAAGGCTTGTAGTTGATGTTCTTCCTTCGATGTAATACTCCAAGTTTCAGTTTCAGCACCATACAGCAATGTCTTATAATGGTGTTGTATAAAGTTATTTTTCTCTATGTTTTGACCGCACCAGACTGGCAATTTTAGGAGTATGTATGAATGTATCAAAAAAGACACTTTTGCCATGCACAATCATACCCCAAAACCATGAAACTCCATCAAACTTCTTTAAAATGTAACATCGAAAATTAGATAAAATGGGTAGCCTTAATATATGTTAGATATACCTCCTCCTCCCCCCCGAAATTCAATCCTTGCTATCGCCACGACGGTAGTGCACAGCTTACTAATAAAGATGAAAAGTCGATATGGACCCCCCCCCCGGNCCCCCCCCCCCCCCGAATAAAAATCCTCTAGGTATTGCTTCTCAGTGAAATACCTAAATAAATTCACTGTTGTTCCTTCAATTTCCACGAAATTACGTGTCATAGGTTTTTCAGAGTTTTTTGTTCGGGAATGACAGAGGGATTTAAATGTATTCATGTGGCATTTGTGGCAACACTGGAACGGTTTTGTTCTATTATTCTACTAGCAGTTGTGCCCCGTGCTTCGCCACGGTTAAAATTTGTAGAATTTGACCGAAAATGTTTTGAACTCTGATAATTTTTCTGGGGTCCCATTCTTTGGATTGGGTGGGGAGAAGGGTCCATTCCTATCAATTGTTCTATATCTCTTACCGTTTTAAATAGTATCTATGATTTCCTATTCAAAGATCGAAAAATTCGGCCGTAACTCAAAAACGGTTTGAGAGTTTTAAACTCTGATAAATTTTCTGGGGAGGGGGTGGGGTTATGAATTCTGATAACTTCAGTGAGGTTTGAGGGGGTGGTCCATTCCCATCAATTGTTCAATAACTCTTACCGTTTCTAATAATATTCTATGATTTCCCATACAAAAATCGACAAATCAGCTGTAACACGAAAACGGTTGTATATTTTTGAACAATGATAATTTTTCTGGGGTCTCAGTCTATGGTTTAGGGGGGTTCATTCCCATCAATTTTTCTATATCTCTTACCGTTTTGACTAAACAATAAGTATTGCCTAAATTTTATTTTGGCCGATTTCGTATTCGATCTTGTAACCCTCGAATGGCTAGTCACAATTTTGCAAAATATGTTCTAAATGAAGGATAAAGATGTCAGCTAAAACTTTCTCGCTTTGAGTTGATATGTTGTCGCGACAAAATTTAAGATATCGGACCGTGACTGTCCGATTTTGGAGAAGAAATTAGAAATTTGGCCGTAACTCGAAAACGGTTTGACATATTTTAGTTCTGATAATTTTCCTGGGATCGTAGACCATGATTTTGGGGGTGTCCATTCCCATCAATTTTTCGCTATCTGCTACCGTTTGGGCTGTGGTATTGTAACAGACAACCCCTCATAGGTACATACACACAAATTTCTGATTTATATATTAAGATTGTGTTTGTGTTATCATAGCGAGATTTCGCAAATTTATCGAAATATGAAAACCATCCCGAAAACGATGTGGTGTCGAGTTTTCGTCTCTGCGCATGACAAATATTATCGGAGCTCGGTTTTCGTTTTGGGGGTCCCGATAATTCGAGTAGATTATCGGGCTGTATTTTTCGTAAACGAAAAGGAAACTAGCTGAGAAAATCCCGCGTAGTTTCAAAATAGGTATGTATAATTCAGTAATAGGGATGGGCTAGTCATCCACGAGTCGAAACATCTTTTTGAAAAGAGTCGACTCTTCAAAGAGTCTACTTACGAGTAGCTTTATTTTCTTGACTGATAAAGATAATGAAGGGAGAAATATTTTCGGTGTTTTTGTTGTTTACTGAAGAAAAATGTTCTTTTATTTTGGTGACGGTTGATTGTGATGTCTTTTTAATTTATTCGCCGAAGTTGGGGACGTTTATTTTGTAGATGCCCCTTTTGTCAATTGGTTTTATTATGTATTTCCGATCAAATAAGGCGTTTTTGAAAATTGTCACTCGATATGAGTCGAATCGAGAGTCGACTCATATTTGTGAGTCGAAAATCCCATCCCTATTCAGTTATGATTTTTATGATACTTTTTTTTTGGCAAGTGTTCATTTTTTTTATTCTTTTTCATCCGAGGCATCCGAGTATTTGGTGTATTGGTGTTTCACAGTGATGTTCGGCGTACGGATTCATCCGTATTTGTACGGAAATTCTGACCTGGGTACGGCATATGGATAGAAGTCTGATCCGTACGCGAAATGTACGGAAAACTAAGAAATCCGGTGCCTAGAGACTGGGACTTGAACCCAAACCGTCTAATTACAAGTCTTCTGTGTTTACCACTCGGCCACTGAGGTTGGTCAACCTATAATGGTTGACCAAAATGCGTTCTACTCATGTTCGTGCATGTACAGAAACGGATTTTCATCCGACTTACATTCATACGCGGATATAGCCCTCTTGTTTTGGGGGGGCACAATCGCACAATATACCTAATACAAAATTTGGAGGGGGGAGGGACTCGTAACCCAGAGGCCGGGGGTTCAAGTCCTGAGCAGTACTATTTAATGCAATATTTATCGAGGTACGATACCTAATTTGTTAAAAGTTGTAGAGCTTACTACAAATAACTTTCATGGCTACTGGCTACAACATGCAACATGCATCTAGGGAATATCAATAAAGATGCTTCATCCAGTGTTGCCATCTTGACGATTTTATAAGCGTGATGACGAAAAAAAGTGCTATGACGGATGACAGAATTTTTGACAATTTTTAAATACGTATTTCTATTTAGTCCCAGGATTGAGAATTATTTAGGGGCCCGTGCCCCCACCCCCAATTCAATGGGCTAAAAGACACAGCAGATNTCCACCCCCCCCAAATCATGGTCTACGACCCCAGGAAAATTATCAGAACTAAAATATGTCAAGCCGTTTTCGAGTTACGGCCAAAGTAAAATATATTCACCAAAATCGGACGGTCCAATATCTTAAAATTTGAAGTCCCCAGAGAGCGGAAATATAATTATATATTACACTTCAACCTAAGTTGTACTTTTCAATTTCTCGTATGAAATTGATATGAGTAGGCACGAAATTTCAAGTTCTATCTATTACCGTTCTCATTTTAAGCAGGATATGCGAAAACCGCTAAAAAGCGGCATAAAACCGCCAACGGTATATTCGATTTCCACTAAAAGCTTAATTTGCCGTTCATGGCATAAAACTTACATACATACCAAATTTCAAGTCTATAGCATTTGCTGTTCTTGAGATATCTTGTTCACAGCCAGACGGACACACAGACAGACAACATATCAATTCAAAACGAGAAAGTTTTAGATGGCCCTTTAGTTCTCATTTTAGGACATTTTCTGCAAAGGTATAGCCATTCCAGAGTTACGAGTTCAAAACCGGGAAAGGACAAAATATTTTTTTAAATTTACTAAAAAGTCAGAATGGCCCCTAAGGCGCCCGGCGAATCGTTTAAATCTTGTGTTTTAAAGGTTGCAATATACAGGCTGGACACAAACCAATATTCCATTTGTCCTTGAAAAAATTATAGCAATATAAATACCATAGCGAAGCGCGGGCGAAACTGCTAGTTTAGAATAAACAAAATTATTGCCCGAACAGTGTGACATCTAATTTTCCACGATAACTCTCAAACCCTTTGGCCGATTTGAATGAGCCATGAGCCCATCTGGGTCGCCACATGCTGGCCATTTTTACTAATCTCGTAGCTCATAGAATTTATTATTATAACTACTAGTAGGTATTAATCCATACTATCCATATCCATACTAATATTATAAATGCGAAAGTAACTCTGTCTGTCTGTCTGTATGTATGAATGTTACGCTTTCACGCTTAAACTACTGAACCGATTTTGATGAAATTTGGTATGGAAATAGACTAAACTTTAGGAAAGGACATAGGCTACTTTTGGGGTTGAAACTATAAACGGCCATGCCTCTAATGTGCCAAGCGAAGCGGGCGTATTCTGCTAGTTTCAAATAATTAAACCCGTCCCCTTCATAAAAATGACCCGAAATAATGAAAATATGGCCCAATAGCAATAGGAAATGACATTTTTGATCTTTATTTTGGCTTTTGGGTTTCCGTCAGACGATTTTTTGGTCCAAAAAAATGTTCAAATTTTCTGCACGATTACAATACTTTATCTTCTATAGGAAGAGAAAGTAAAAATGTCCCTCGTATTAGGAACCATTGTTCTCTACACTCTTTAGATACACACATATTTTAAATTTAAACTAAACTGATGAGAGAATCTAATTTTGGACGTGCATACATATGTCCTCTGTTGTGGTTTCCCCCCCCCTCCCCGAACCCCGTTCCCTTTGTCATATGGGAGAAAACATTATTATTTCCTCTCTCTCTCATATTGCCTTTAGGTATCTTTTTTACTTTGCAAAATGTAGTTTGTGTGTATGAAGATACTTACAGTTTCATCCCGCCCCTAATTTCCGAAGAGAACATTTGTGTGTTTTTTTTCCTTATCTCATTAAAAGGAAAGTATTGTAACAGTCTAAAATGTTCGATGCCGAGTTTTCTTTTGGAGTGTCGACACTTGAGAAGAAGATTTAACTAGTGGATCAATATGATCAGGTGTTCACGTTAGTATTGTAGTCATTAATAGAAAAAATATCTTGATCAGATATAAAAATAATATTTTTCCCCCCCCCGGGGGGGGGCAGGGCCCCCAAAATGTTCAAAATCGAAAAGCCCTTAACACCAGCCATCTCATATCAAAATTTTACGTTTCTGCAACAAACCGCTAAAAAGATAAAAATCATTTTCAAAAAAACACAATATTGGGACCCATGGGGTCCCGGTGTGGCCTAGGGCCCCCAAAAACAGCAAATTTCCTTCATACCCTTAACATACCAAATTTCGTCAAAATCGGATGAGAATTGTGGCTTCTATCGTGTAACGTACATATGTACACATTTACACATATACAAGTGCATTTCGGGATGTATAAGGGAGTCAAAAGTGCTTATCACTAACGTTCACAATTACTTAACGGCTCCTTTAGGGAATCGACACTTAAGAAGAAGATTTATGTACTGAACGGTTCTTTCAGAGAATCGACACTTGACGAAACGCGTTCCCAAAACACATTCGTTCAATCTTCTCCCATCTCCAAAGTCAAAAACACCTCTTTCTCCCTACTCCCAGGTGAACAACAACAAAAACTTTAAAGTTTTAAGTTCTTGCTATCAGCACACATCGTTACAATAATCTCTCCTTAGATTAATCAAAAACTAAAATGACACCCCGCGGTGTGACGAGACACAGAGATGACATTAGCGAGATTATCAATATTAAACACCGCATCACCGTGCGAGCATTATTCTGATGAGCGCAATTGGGGCACGCGAAATCTCATTTTTTTTCTTTTTAATGTCTTATAGCAAAAGTAAGATTGCGACAGATAAGTGCGAAATCTCTTGGGGAACGTCATGTTGTAAAAGGAATGTGATTGTAAAGGGACAGTTTTCGGGGTTGTGAAAAGGGCCGTATACAGAAAATCCGGACTGGGGGGAAAAATACGGGTCCCTCTATTATTCTTTCATCTGAAATCATCGTATGGGCAGTAATCAAAATAAAAGTAGGTAATTAACTTAGTTGATGTGAAAAGCCGTGTACGCTTCTTCTTGGCAACATTTATGATTGCTGTAAAAGCTGAAAGGTCGCACTATATTTTCAAATCAGTGTCCTGCAATAGCCATTGTCTCTTATTAGCCCACAATCGCTAAACTTTTGATTTTGTGTGTTTGAATTTTTTTCAAAACTTTTAAGTTGATTTATTTATTAAAAAACATGAACAAATTCATTATGATAATTTTCTCACCGGACTCTTAGGAAATCCCGGGCCTGGGAGGATTCCCCCATTCCCCCCTCTCGTCGGGCCTGGTTGTGAACTCCTCACTTAACAGAACTACAGGACGCCTTCACACTTCTTGTCGACGTTCGTTATCCTGGGACATTAGGCTACTCGCGTCACTGAAAAAAGTCATATTTCGAAGCGTACTCGCAGATAGCGAGGATAAACAAATACGCAGCATGTTCTTCTTAGAACCGGTGAATTTGTTTTTCCTTGCATATATGCGAGGACATGTGTTTTGCAATAATATGAGTAAGTATGCGGCAGTCTGAGGGCACCCTTAGGGTGGGTGCTCTCAGACAGCTCTATCCTTTGTTATCCTATTTTAATAGCACTTATCTTTGCATATATATGCAAGGAACAACAAATACACATGTTCTTATGGGAGTCCTCAGATCGAGCAATTTGTAGACATATATGCGAAGATGCACGGCCTTACCCAAGATTTTTTTTCGGGNGATGATGTTGATGTTGTTGTTATTGTTACTGTTGATGATGTTGATGTTGTTGTTATTGTTACTGTTGATGATGTTGATGTTGTTGTTATTGTTACTGTTGATGATGTTGATATTGTTGTTATTGTTACTGTTGATGATGTTGATGTTATTGTTATTGTTACTGTTGATGATGTTGTTGTTGATATTGTTACTGTTGATGATGTTGTTCTTGATGATGTTATTATTGTTACTGTTGATGATGTTGTTATTGTTACTGTTGATGTTGTTATTGTTATTTTTTATGATGTTGTTATTGTTACTCTTGATGATGTTGTTATTGTTACTCTTGATGATGTTGATGTTGTTGTTATTGGTGATGATGATGTTGATGTTGTTGTTATTGTTACTGTTGATGATGTTGTTATTGTTACTCTTTATGATGTTGTTATTGTTACTCTTGATGTTGTTGTTATTGATGATGATGTTGTTATTATTGTTACTGTTGATGATGTTGATGTTGTTATTATTGTTACTGTTGATGTTGTTGTTATTGTTGTTGTTGTTGTTACTGCTGATGATGTTGTTGTTGTTATTGTTTTTGTTATTCGTGGTGGTGATGATGAGTTAAACCCTAAAATATTACATAAGTCATGCATAAAATATAATAATAAAATTTCAGGAATGGGTCTCTGGTACCTCCCTCTGGGTACGGATTTGCGAAGATGTATACTATGAGAGCATCAGGCCATGAGGAGTGACCACATTAATCAAGGTAGTGTTGGGATAGGTGTCTGGGAGCAACCTAAGCCATCTTCTAAAAAAAGTAGGTGTCTGCTAGTGAAATATAAAAATGATGTACTCAGGTACATCCCTGCAAAGCTTCCCCACCTTATAGTGAATAATAATTAACGACAAAGGCGTATGAAAAACATTAAAGGCCGGAGTTGTTTGGCTCATCTATCTTTTATAATTGGTACTTAACAATGTAATTTGAGTACGAGTAGATATTAAACAAGATATAACCAAAGAGGGCGTTGTCCAGTATTTCCTCTGATCGTTAGTAAAATCATCAATTTAATAAAGGCGTCAACTTCTTTCTAGGGTTGCCACCTGCACGGGCATCGCCGGCAGTGCCGGACCTAGGTGATTGACGGGCCGCCGGGCTAATAAAAATTTTGCCGGGCCGCCATGTGAACTAAGTAAATTTGAATTTCCCGCGTACAGAGTTACGATATTCTTACCGTTTACAAATTTTACCGTGGAAAAATTTTATCGATCCCCATCAGCAATGCATACGTGGAAAAATTGTTTTCAGTGATGAAGAATGTTTGGACCGATTTGAGAAATCAAATGAGTTTCGAACTGGTGAAGGCAGAGCTGACAAAATTTAATTTCCACATGAGTGGCGAAGAATTTGCTCTTTTTTTTAATCAACCAAACAAGAGTCACTTCTACGGAAAGCGATGACAAATGAAAACCAGTGGTTTGGCTTCCAGAGCTCTGCACACGATTTCGTACGTACGTCATACGTTGAACGTCGGATTTTTTTTTTTTTTTTTTCCCATGGCTCCAAATATTTTCAAACTTCAAAAATGACCCGAAATAGTGAAAATATGGCCCAAAAGCAATAGGGCCGAATATATTTGATCTTTATTTTGGCCTTTGGCTTCTCGTCAAACGATTTTTTGAGCCAAAATATGTCTAAAATTTCTGCACGAATACAATACTTTATCTTCTATGGAAGAGAAAGTAAAAAT
>CM022882.1:6561910-6575032 GCA_012654025.1 Pachypsylla venusta | reverse complement strand
CTCTTCTTCATATTTTTCATCTATCCTCCATTGCATCTCATCTTCTAGTCTGTTTTCCTCTTCTTCATATTTTTCATCTATTTTTCTTCTTCTTTATATTTTTCATCTATCCTCCACTGTATCTCATCTTTCAGTCTTTTTTTCTCTTCTTTATATTTTTCATCTATCCTCCACTGCATCTCATCTTCCAGTCTATTTTCCCCTTCTTTATATTTTTCATCTATCCTCCACTGCATCTCATCTTCCAGTCTGTTTTCCTCTTGTTTATATTTTTTATCTATCCTCCACTGCATCTCATCTTCTAGTCTGTTTTCCTCTTCTTCATATTTTTCATCTATCCTCCACTGTATCTGATCTTCCAGTCTTTTTTCTTCTTCTTTATATTTTTCATCTATCCTCCACTGCATCTCATCTTCTAGTCTGTTTTCCTCTTCTTTATATTTTCATCTATCCTCCACTGCATCTCGTCTTCCAGTCTGTTTTAATCTTCTTTATATTTTTCATCTATCCTCCACTGCATCTCATCTTCCAGTCTCTTTTTCTCTTCTTTATATTTTTCATCTATCCTCCACTGCATCTCATCTTCCAGTCTCTTTTGCTCTTCTTTATATTTTTCATCTATCCTCCACTGCACCTCATCTTCCAGTCTCTTTTCCTCTTCTTTATATTTTTCATCTATCCACCACTGAATCTCATCTTCCAGTCTGTTTTCCAATTCATTATTTTTCATGTATCCTCCACTGCATCTCATCTTCCAGTCTCTTTTCCTCTTCTTTATATTTTTCATCTATCCTCCACTGCACCTTATCTTCCAGTCTCTTTTCCTCTTCTTTATATTTTTCATCTATCCTCCACTGCATCTCATCTTCCAGTCTGTTTTCCCCTTGTTTATATTTTTCATCTATCCTCCACTGCATCCCATCTTCCAGTCTGTTTTCCTCTTCTTTATATTTTTTATCTATCCTCCACTGTATCCCATCTTCTAGTCTGTTTTCCTCTTCTTTATATTTTTCATCTATCCTCCACTGCACCTCATCTTCCAGTCTCTTTTCCTCTTCTTTATTTTTCATCTATCCTCCACTGAATCAACAAAAGGGTGGAGAACGCCTTTGATAAACGGGAACGCCAAAATGAACACGGTAATTATTTAGCAGCAAGTTTTGTTTTTCAAAGAGTTTTCTTATTTTTCGTTTCGATATACAAACATATAGGTANTGGTGTATTCAACGTGCCATAGACGCTGGCAGTAAAAATTATTATGTGAGATATAATAAGAAGTTATAGCAATTGTTGGTTAATTATTTATTTTCATCTAGTATACATCTTAAGATTATTAGAAATTTGTAAAAGGAAAAGGTGATAATCAGGCCCGACAAGAAAAAGGTCGCAATCAGACCCGACAAGAAAAAGGTCGCAATCAGGCCCAAAATGGAAAAGGTCGCAATAGGGCCCGAAAAGAAAAAGGTCGCAATCAGACCCGAAAAGGAAAAGGTCGTAATCAAGCATAAACGGGACCCATGGCAGTTGCCAAATCTGCCACATGGTAATGCGGTGCTGGTCGTAATTAAAATAATTGAAGTTTGATTTCAGGAGGCCTCCCAGATCCTCCTGTTAGAGGCGCTCGAGAGTTATCGGAGAATTTACATACGTTTAAAGAAAAGCCGTTGAGTTAAAAGTACATCCCACTTGATAAAATGGAAAAATCTCGCAACCAAACATCTTATTATCACCAGTTTTGGTTGCAGGAATGATTGTAGAGTATGATTGCAATTATCAGTGCGACCTTTGTTTAGATATATTGTGGCCAGTTGTTTGAAGAGGTTGGGATGAAGTTGGATTCGAACCAACAGTCCTCTGGTTACGAATACACCGCCTCAACCAACTGAGCTATACTGTGACTATTAATAATGATTGTCATCCAATTCCTCCCCCGAAACAAAAAAACCAACAACCTCCTGGTTACGAATACACCGCCTCAAATAATTGAGCTATGCTGAGGCTGCTAACAGTGAGTGACATACAATCCCTCCCCCGAAACAAAAATACCAACAACCTCCTGGTTACGAATACACCGCCTCAACTAATTGAGATATACTGTGGCTGTCAACACTGAGTGACATACAATCCCTCCCCTGAAACAAAAAAACCAACAACCTCCTGGTTACGAATAAACCGCCTCAACTAATTGAGCTATACTGTGGCTGTTAACACTGAGTGACATACAATCCTCTGTCAACACTGAGTGACATACAATCCCTCCCCCGAAACAAAAAAAAAATCAAAATCCTTCCTTTTAGTCCCTGCTAATGCCGTGATGTCTTTTATATTTTGTGGAATAATCAGTCAGAGGAAATTTTCTACGCATTGACCACATCACTCGTTAAATCCAAAGTGCTCGGAGGTAAGTCAGAAAGCTTTTTCACAGGGCCAGGTCTTCGTCTTAGCCCCACTCTTTTTTTTTAATCCTCTTTTATTCCTTTTCTCTTTTATCTTTTTTTCATTTTTTAAATAAAGCTGAAAATTAAGTTTTTGGTAGATGGTGTATTCAAGTGTGACACGTTTTATCAAAACAGAAATATTCACTAAATCTCTGCTAGTGGTCTGTAAAAGTAAACTACTGACGGATCCACGAGGGGGACTGGGGTGGTAGTCTCCCACCCCCAAAAAGATGTATATTTGTATAATATCTTACGTAATTCGATTCTTCTGAAAGGTATTTGTTTGAGGGAGGGGGGCGCTCATTAATTTATTAATTTCCCGAATGAAACTAATGTAAGAGGTAGGCGGCTATAGGATAGCCTCGACGCTAGGAAAATAAAAGATGTAGTGAACAAACTACAACCACGCTAAGATAAAAAAAAAAGATGAACGATATAAGCCTTACCTTACTTTCCGCGGATGTAGCTTCTCGAAGATGTTGGACGAATCAGGGCCCTGGCGATGGAAGACGATTTCTTCGATGTTCTTCACCCGCATTTTTGGAAGATAAAGCTAATTAGAAGAAAAGTTAATTTGTTTTGACACGTTTGCTCACTTGAGGGGTTAGATAGGAACTGATCGGTAGGTAGGTACTTGTAAAGGAGATAGGGGAAATAGAATTTGGGTAAAAGGATAATCAGATACTCAGTAAGTGGGCTCACTTGAGTGGTTACATAGGAACTGATCGGTAGGTAGGTACTTGTAAAGGAGATAGGGGAAATAGAATTTGGGTAAAAGGGTAATCAGATACTCAGTAAGTGGGCTCACTTGAGTGGTTAGATAGGAACTGATCGGTAGGTAGGTACTTGTAAAGGAGATGGGGGAAAAAGAATTTGGGTAAAAGGATAATCAGATACTCAGTAAGTGGGCTCACTTGAGTGGTTAGATAGGAACTGATAGGTGGGTAGGTACTTGTAAAGGAGACAGGGGAAATAGAATTTGGGTAAAAGGATAATCGGATACTCAGTAAGTAAAAGGATAATCAGATACTCAGTAAGTGGGCTCACTTGAGTGGTTAAATAGGAACTGATCGGTAGGTGGGTACTTGTAAAGGAGACAGGGGAAATAGAATTTGGGTAAAAGCATAATCAGATACTCAGTAAGTGTGCTCACTTGAGTGGTTAGATAGGAACTGATCGGTAGGTGGGTACTTAAAGGAGATAGGGGAAATAGAATTTGGGTAAAAGGATAATCGGATACTCAGTAAGTGGAGAGGAACTTTCGATCAAAGTGATTACCCGATAGGTATCAAATTCTGAACAGTATTGTTCTTCCTTGTGCACATTTTTTTTTTTTTTTTTTAACTTAACTTAAAGTCTCTTTAACAACTATTGGTCATTTAAGACGGGGGTTTCACACTCTCCATTCGCTGGAAACTTGCAAACCAGCTACCCACATTGACCTCAACCAGCTTGGGTTGGACGGGAAAATCAGCCAGCATCAAGAAGGCGCGAACCCACGTGGACACCCACATAGAACAACCTCGCTGGACGTTGCTTAACTTCAGTGATCTAACGGGAATTGGTATATTCAACGTGCCATAGACGCTGGCCTTTGTACATAATAAATTACGGTTAAATCATGCTACATATAAATTCTTAACTTTTTTAAGAATTATATTTTGGTCAAAATTTGTCTGGTTATCGTTTACGCATAAAGGTTTGCACTCGATTATGTCAAAAAGTTTCCCCCGGAAAAAATCTGGCACTTATCAAGAAACACATGTCTCTTTCGTTTAGATATTATTTGACACCAAAATCATCAGAATTGAACGTGATAGGTCAGAGTTATGCCCCAAAGATCATCAGAAAACGTGGTACGCCATTGTCAAAATTTGCTTTCAATATGCAGACCCTCATAACGTTCTTGGGTTTTTGTTTTCAAAAATAAAAACTGATCAATCACTTTTTGGATATATCACCAGTGCAGGTGAATGTATTTGATTACTTTTTTTTTTTTTGAATTTGGCGTAACGTCTCTTTAACATCTACTGGTCATTCGAGACGGGGGTTTTACCCTCCATTCGCAGGAAACTTGCAAACCAGCTACCCACATTGACCTCACCCAGCCTGGGTTGGGCAGGAAAAATAGCCAGTATCACGAGGCCGCGAACACATGTGAACACCTACATCTTACAACTTCGCTGGACGTTGCTTAACTTCAGTTGTCGAACGGGACCTGGTGTATTCAACGTGCCATAGACGCTGGCTAATATTTGACTACTGGTAATTATATAAAATTGCGAAACTTCTAGCCTAACACATACTCCATAAGAACTGTGAGGAGGCAATGTGCCGTCCAAATTATGAAGCTTATTTCACAGTTTGAAAGTGACAAATGAAAAGAAGCACAACTTTTTTCTTCTTTTTTGTTCCGATTCATGCAAATTTGTTTCGGGGTGTACAAATAAATTAAGAAGCCAATGTAACGCCATTGAGGGTGACTTGGCCTTCGAAATCTCTTTTCTAATGTTATGTTCGTATTATTTTTTGGGTAGAATTCCAAGTATTTTTCATTGGAAATTCAAAATGTACGTTAAATTCAACCTGTCGACTTGATTTTTTTTTAAAAGAAAACAGTTATTACAAATTGTAAGGATGCCTCCTTGATGAATGTGGCGATTCATGATTGTAGGAGGGGGGGGTTGAGGCTTGTCCTGGGCCCCGCAGTGATATATAGGTGGTTAATTCTATACCTGGGCGTCTATGTTTGACATCTTAAATTCAAGGTAAATGAACTGTTAAACTGTTGATTTTTCATAATCATTTCTATCTAAATGTGAAAAAGTCACAAACACACAGTGCACTTTTCATTAAATAGTACTAGCATCCCCCGATTATACGGCTTCGCCCGGGCATATTTTAAATGAAATCGCATTTTTATATACATGAATCACGCTATCTCTCTCGCTCCAATGTATTTCTTATGAGGATTGTTTACTTTTCGCGATTTCTACCCTTAAAATTAAAATTTTACAAAATCCTAACTAGCAGGATACGCCAGCTTCGCTTGGCGCCTTAGAGGCATGGCCGTTCCTTGTTATATAGATATCTCTCTCGCTCCAATATACTTCTTAATGGGGATTGTTTACTTTTCGCGATTCTAACCTTTAAAATTAAAATTTTGCAAAATCCTTTCTTAGTGCACACTTACATGGTTCATCGAAGATTCCTGCCAAATTTTAAGTCTGTAGGATTAATAGTTTCGGTTCTACGTTGATCAGTCACTCAGAACATTGCCTTATATATATAGGTATAAAGATTTTCTTTACATGATTATTGAGATACTGAGGTAGTATTCCAACTATAATTCTTCAACTAATTTCCCCTTTTCAGTTAGCTACTACCCCAATTTATTCAAAATTTAGTTTTCACAAAAAAGATAAAGAAAAATTGCGCTACACAACTTTGTTCCCAAGTTCTGACTTTCTATAAAAAACTGTCTAAGATTTTTCTTTTCTGCACAAGTTTTACAAAGATGATCTTTTCATCCACATAATATTGTTTTATTTTTCTTTCTCTCTCTCATTCGCGATATGAACAATGAACGAAATGTTAAATTGGGTGACATTATAAAATGTTCAACATTCATTTAACTAGAACGTTAATTTAATGCGTCCTTATTGTTCATGTCGAAAGGAAAAAAAAAGAATACTCAAGTCAAACCTTTGAAAGTTTGGCACAAAGGAAGATAAGAATAAAGTTTTTTTTTACTGTGGTATACTTAGTGAAATGCTGACTACGTGGTTCCATCAATTGAAGTGTTCTTCCAGAAGGGGGACCAGAAGGTCTCCCTTCTGATAAGAAGAAAAAAAAAGTTTTTTCTACTGGTATACTTACTGAAATACTGAATATATAGTTCCATCTTTTTACTCCAGAAGGTCTGATAAGAAGAAAAAAAAAGTTTTTTTTTTTCTACTGGTATACTTACTGAAATACTGAATATATGGTTGCATCATTTGAACTATTCTTTTTACTCCAGAAGGTCTCCCTTCTGATAAGAAGAAAAAAAAGTTTTTTCTACTGGTTACTTACTGAAATCTATATATATAAAAGTGATTGTCTGTTTGTTTGTTTATTTATTTGTTTGTTTGTTCGCTTATAACTTTCGAACTATAGCTTGGAATTGCACGAAACTTTGCGCACTTATTTGTTTTTACCCGGGGAAGGTAATAGGCACGGTATTGTAGTTACGGCCGATTTTGTGGCCGATTTTCCAATTTCTTGCTCAAAATCTTCCGAATTTTGGCCAATATCTTCAGATTTGTCGCGACAACATATCAACTCAAAGCGAGAAAGTTTTAGGTAACATCTTTATCCTTCATTTAGGACACATTTTGCAAAATTGTGACTAGCCATTCGAGGGATACAAGTTCAAATCCGGGATCGGGTACAATAAAATTTTGACAATACTCATTGTTTAGCCAAAACGGTAAGAGATATAGAAAAATTGATGGGAATGAACCCCCCAAAACCATAGCCTGAGACCCCAGAAGGTCTCACTTCTGATAAGAAGAAGAAGAAAAAAATTTACTGTGGTATACTTACTGAAATGCTGATACGTGGTTCCATCATTTGAAGTTTTCTTTTTACTCCAGAAGGGAGAAGTTTCCAACAAAATTTAAAACTTTAACACTACCTACTTTTTGACCCATTTTAAATCTATATTTCATATACTATACCCATATANGAAGAAAAAAAAAAAAAAATTTACTGTGGTATACTTACTGAAATGCTGATACGTGGTTCCATCATTTGAAGTTTTCTTTTTACTCCAGAAGGGAGAAGTTTCCAAAAATTTAAAACTTTAACACTACCTACTTTTTGACCCATTTTAAATCTATATTTCATATACTATACCCATATATCAATGTCCGAGATACAACAAAAATATATGAAACTAATTATGAAGTAAAAAGAAAACTTCAAATATCCTAAAAAAATATCAGTAAAGTCAACGGTGCTCAAGAAATTTGCCAAAAGTAAAAAAAAAAAAAAAANAAAAAAAAAAAAAAAAAAAAAAAAAAAAAAAAAAAAAAAAATGAGCAAACAATTCAAGATGGCGGACGGTTCGGCAACTTGCCCACCTGATCTAACATCTTTAGCAGAAATTAGAACTATAGGTATATTCTTTAAAGTTTTTTCTCCTTCTAAAATTCCTGGTCTTAAATTGCTTAAATTAATTCAACTATGGGAGCGAGGTACTGTTATAAATGACGTTTTAAAACTAAATGAGATAATTATGACCTGCAATTGCCCCTTCCAAACAGTATATCAGGACTCTACCAAAAATTTGATATTAAGAAGATTACGTCGCGCCGCGTCGGTTATGTTAAACTAAATTCAATGTGCCGAATATTACAATGATTTGTTTAGAACAATAATTTATATTGCTCTAAAGAGACATTTTTAGAAAAAGAAAAAAAAAAGGAATACTAAAGCCAAACCTTGGAAGATAAGAAAAAGAAAAAGTTTTGAGAAGGCAAAGAAGACGTGGAATACAAGAAACAAGAAGTCTAGGAGCTGTCATTTGAACACATACAGGGTTAAAGAAGACGTGGAATACAAGAACCAAGAAGTCTAGGAGCTGCCATTTGAACACATACAGGGTTAAAGAAGACGTGGAATACAAGAACCAAGAAGTCTAGGAGCTGCCATTTGAACGCATACAGGGTTTTCAGGTTAATGTTGATCTACAAAAAATGCCCCCATCAATTATGTTTTTTTTATTTTCAATTATGAACCTTTGGAATCGTCACGAATAATAAATGGTGCGGAAAACCGTACTAGACTTTCTCCTCCTTAATCATTCCATCAGACTACCACCGAATATAGATGTTGCTCTTCTAATGTTTGAAGTCTTTTAGTGATATTATTATTATAATTTTTTCTGCGACTGTGGACAAAGTCCATTTTTTAAAAAGATTTGGCAGCCTTCGGATGTGGACATTGCTCTTTAGAGATAGTATTAGTTTAAAAAGATTTGGCAACCAACGGCTGCTGACGTTACTCTTTAGGGATAGTATTATTTTAATAAGATCTAGAAGCCTATGTCTGTTGACGTTGCTCTTTATTGATAGTATTAGAATTATCTCCTGCCTCGGCAGCTCAGTGGTTAAGCGCTCACCTGGTAAACAGGAGGGCGTGGGTTCGACCCCTAGCAGAGGCAGGATATTTTTTTTTTTACAAATAGAGCTCTAAGGTTTAGGTGATAGAAAATGCCTCAGGCATTAACCTCGCCCTGTGGTAGCCATACAATCAAGAGTATATATATATATTTTAATCATACAAGGCAGTGGCTGGAGCCTGGAATGGCAGGCTCCAGAAGGGCGGCAAATTACAAATTTCAGGAGCCTAAATTTCTACAAAATGCCAAAAATTGTCAATTAAATACTCAGGTGACTGTGCATACCAAATTTTATCAAAATCAGACAAATTTTCTGTTTTTTTTTTTTTTCATTTTCGGACCCCTATCGGGGCCCCAAACCAAAATTCCTACAAAATACCAAAAATTGTCAAATGGGTGACTGTGCATACCAAATTTTATCAAAATCAGACAAATTTTATGTACTTTCAATTGTGGGCCCCTGCCGGTGGTCCCAAAACCAAAATTCCTACAAAATACCAAAAATTGTCAAATATACTTGGGTGACTGTGCATACCAAATTTTATCAAAATCAGACAGATTTTATGTACTTTCATTTTTGGTCCCCTGCCGGGGCTTCAAAAACAAAATTCCTACAAAATACCAACAATTGTCCACTCAAATACTTTTTTGATTGCGTAAACCAATTTTTATCAAAATCAGACGACTTTTTTATTTTTACATTATTTTTGTGGGCCCAAACCTGAAATTTCTTCAAAATACAAAAAAAACACCCAATAAAGTACTCAGGTGACTGTACATATCAAATTTGATTAAAATGAGAGGACTTTTACATTTATTCATTTTTGGGACCCTTCTGGGGCCTCCCAAATCAATCATCTCCTCATTGCATGAAAAAAATTCAAAATTGTCGCAGATTTGAGATCATTAAGGTGTTTAGTTACTACAGCTTTCTAGCACATTGCGTGATTGCTGTACATCTGCACCTACCAGTGTTGTACACGTATCTTATAGGTACATTATTTATTTTTCCTTTTGCTAACCCTAAAAATTTCAATATTTAGTCAACGTAGCATCGCCAACAAGTCATCTTTCGATTTTAAATTACATATTGGTTATTAGGTAAGGTACATTCATATTTTAATTCTTACTTCTTGTTTTCAGGTTTTCCCCATTTTTCTATTGTATTTCACAATTTTTTGCAGCCATATTTGATATCATGATATCATAATCAAATTTTTTGAAATTCAGTGTACCTACATTTTGGTTTATTTTCAATAATGAACCTTTGGAATCGTCACGGAAAAAAAATACCCCCTCAAAATTTGATATTATACGTTTTAAAGTACGTAGAATGCAAAAATCGAATAAAAAAAAATCCGGTTGTCCGCCGCGCCGTCCGCCGTCCACCGTGATGGTCACTTTTGCCACTTAGTGTTGACCGATTTGGATGAAATTTAGTATATAGTCCCTTTTCTTTTAGAATTGAGATGATAACCTTTTCCTTTAGAATTGTGATGCTACCCTTTTCATTGAGATGCTACCCTTTTCTTTTAGAATTGATATGGTACCCTTTTCATTGAGATGCTACCCACTTCTTTTAGAATTGAGATGCTACCCTTTTCTTTTAGGGCAGCGTGGTATTCAACGTGGTGGGATCGTTGGCAATTAATTATTTACTTTGAAAATAGTTTCGAATCTTTCGATTCAGCATCAGTTTAGTCGAGTCGAAGAATGGAGGTTGACTTAAAGGTTCGAAGGAGATGGTGAGTCACCTTCTATCCTTCGACCCGACTAGACTGATGATGAATCGAATGATTCGACACTAGTTTCAAACTAAATAATTATAAACATAATAGTGTTTCTGGTGTATTAATTATATTATAATTAAACTAGCTGTTTTCCCGTGTTACGTGTTAGAGTTACGAAATTCAACAAGAATTTCGAAATCGCGAAATTAAAGCTTCTCAATTATCGGTTTTTGGTGGAACCTGTCCCCCAGGGTGAGCATAGCTCCTGCGTAGAAAGTTCAACATTTTATTCAAGGATATTCCTTTTGAACTGCGGAACACCTTTGTATTCAATTTATTCCGAAGTGTTATACCTAAATTCCGATTTTTCCGCGGTGAAAACCGGCCATAAATAGGGGAGAAACCGGAAACGCCAAATTTTTATGGGGTCCTTATATATAGTATTTTGGGAGGGGGGGGGGCTATTCTCGGTCATTTTTCGTTATCTCCTTCAATTTGCACAGAAAAAAATTGCAAAATAAAACCTTAAAATTGTCATTTTTGGCTGTAACTTGCTTCAACTTAACTTTCGATTTTTTTTTCTTATTACATACCTACATACTAAAAGGAACCTGTGTGCCAAGTTTCAAGTCTCTACGTTTAGCCATCGTGGAGCTACGTTGATTATCAGTCAGTATACCAACTGGGCTTTGCGTTTTATAAGTATAGATAGATAGATATTTTTTTAAAGTGCAAAATAACCTCCTAGCAATATTTTTTTTTTCCTTTCGGAATTCCAAGTGTTGCGTCCACTAGTTAGGACTACTGCACAACTCCTAGCAATATTTAAAAGCTTTTTATAATAAAAAGCTAAAAAAAAAGAAATTATAATAAAAGAACATTGCGTGTAAGCGAGCCGCTCATGGGCTCAGACCACTTGATCTGCTGAATGCTGGAGTTGGGCACTACTTGGGCTAAAAATTTAACTCCAACAGGTTTTAAAATTTGGCTTCAAAGCCAGCGTCTGTGGCACGCAGAATACACCAGTTCCTCTTCGATCACTGTATTTAAGTAACGTCCAGCGAGGTTGTTCCATGTGTGTGTCCACGTAGGTTCGCGTCCTCATGATGCTGGTTATGTCATTGTGGGTAGCTGGTTTGCAAGTTTTCAGCGAATGGAGGGTGAAACCTCCGTCTTGAATGACCAATAGATGTTAAAGAGACGTTAAGCTANAAAAAAAAAAAACTGGAAATTTCAATCTTTGTTTCCTTTCAAAATTCTTCTTCTTCTTCTTTAACCCAATTCTTTTTGGTGTCGGCAGTGCATTCCTTAATTCTTCCATACCACAAGCTTTTGTTCTCTGTCTACTCGCTTTAGCTGTACCCTTTCCTTGCACGGTAACCCTCGCTTGTTTTTCACAGTATCAATAGACACTCCCCAGCATAAACTCGCACTTTGCTGATGACCAATCATCATTCATAGGTCCTAACACCAAACCTTCTCTATTTATACGGGCTCGAGCTTAGGACCTTGAGAATACTGTCGGATACAAAAAACATCCTAAACTGAAAAAGATGTCAAAGAATGATAGGGAATGTTTTGCCCCCCCCNCCCCCCCCCCCCCCCCCCCAAGAAAAGCTTTAATCTCCGCGTCAAAACTGCAATGACTGCAAATTTGTCAAATCACATACCGACGCGACGTTTGAACTATTACTAATAAAGAAGATAGGTTCTTAAGTGGAAGGATACAACTAGGCTATATTAATCAATATTTTTTTTTCCTTTCGGAATTCCAAGTGCTGCGTCCACTAGTTAGGACTACTGCACAACTCCTAGCAATATTTAAAAACGTTCTTAGAGAGAAATTATAATAAAAGTACATTGTGTGTAAACGAGCCGCTCATGGGCTCAGACCACTTGGTCTGCAGAATGCTGGAGTTGGGCACTACTGGGCTAAAAATTTAACTCCAACAAATTTGGCTTTAAAGCCAGCGTCTATGGCACGCAGAATACACCAGTTCCTGTTCGATCCCTGAAGTTAAGTAACGTCCAGCGAGGTTGTTCCATGTGGGTGTCCACGTGGGTTCGCGTCCTCATGATGCTGGCTATTTTCCCGGTCCAACCCAGGCCGGGTGAAGTCATTGTAGGTAGCTGGTTTGCAAGTTTCCAGCGAATGGAGGGTAAAACCCCCGTTTTGAATGACTAATAGATGTTAAAGAGACGTTAAGCTAAATTAAAAAAGAAAAAAAAAATTGGAAATTTCTATCTTTGTTTCCTTTCAAAATTCTTCTTCTTCTTTAACATCACCTTTTCCCAATTCTTTTTGGTGTCGGCAGTGCATTTCTTAACTCTTCCATACCACAAGCTTTTGTTCTCTGTCTACTCGCTTTAGCTGTACCCTTTCCTTGCACGGTAACCCTCGCTTGTTTTTCACAGTATCAATAGACACTCCCCAGCCGAAACTCGAACTTTACTGATGACCTATCATCATTCATAGGTCCTAACACCAAACCTTCTGTATTTATACGGGCTCGGCCTTAGGACCTTAAGAATACTGTCGGATACAAAAAACATCCTAAACTAAAAAAGATGTCAAAGCTTTAATCTCCGCGTCAAAACTGCAATGATCACATACCGACGGGACGTTTGAACTATTAGTAATAAAGAAGATAGGTTCTTGAGTGGAAGGATACAACTAGGCTATATTAATGCCCAATCTAAAAAGATTCATTTTAATGTTGTCAAGATGAAAAAAAAAAAAAAAAAAAAAAAAAAAAAAAAAAAAAAAAAAAAAAAAAAAAAAAAAAAA
>CM022882.1:6503188-6554537 GCA_012654025.1 Pachypsylla venusta | reverse complement strand
ATCTTTTGTACT
This sequence comes from Pachypsylla venusta, assembly GCA_012654025.1. Classification (NCBI taxonomy): domain Eukaryota; kingdom Metazoa; phylum Arthropoda; class Insecta; order Hemiptera; family Aphalaridae; genus Pachypsylla; species Pachypsylla venusta. The sequence goes on along the minus strand of CM022882.1, from coordinate 6,554,525 downwards.
ACCACAGATACGATCTTTTGTACTAGCACAGATACGATCTTTTGTATTACCACAGATACCATCTTTTGTACTACCACAGATACGATCTTTTGTACTAGCACAGATACGATCTTTTATACTACCACCGATACGACACTTGAACTTTTTCTAATTGAGTCATTTCAGAAATCCCATATGTAATTTAAAAATTTCAACTTTTCAAGAGGCGAAGAATACCTTTTTATGGTGTCTGTGAAATTATTGCATCGAGGAAAACGCTAGTTTTGCAACGCCAACAAAACGAGCGTGTATTACTATCACTTATAAATTCCACACTAATAATAATCTGAGTCATTGTTTCTATAAGGAATGATGCGTTTTCATCTCCTCTTTCCACTGGTATTAATATTTCTTTCTCGAAAAGTAAGGGAACATGGGGTACAGTGAGACAGCAACCATAACTTTTTTCAATAAGTTAAATCAGAACCAATCAACCTCTTGATAATGTTTACTTTTGACAGCCTACACTTTAAATTGTGTTCCACATGTCGTTGAGAGCTGTTGTTCTGAGATTTCTACACACGCAGGAAAAAAGGCATTTGTTTTTTTTTTTACTAATAGGAAAATATATGTTTCCTTTTTAAAGTTTGCGATTTTTTAATGTGGATTTTTTGCATGCTTGAGTATTCTTTTGCTGTCAGTAAAATCGTTATTAAATGTGTATAAAATATTTATTGTATTTTTTAAAATAGTTTTGAAATTGAAATGTACCGATGGGGAACAGTGAGACAAATAGAATAGGGGTACTGTCTCACTGTACATATTATACTGTAAAGTTTGTATGTAATAAATTATTACTCAAATGATTGCTTTCTTCCAGAAAATTATAATATTCTGCTTTTAATATCCCAACATAAGGGTTTGCATGCATTTTTACATGTCCCAGTGTACCCCAGAGCATGTCTCAATGTAACCCATGACTGGGGTACTCTGAGACAAAAGACTCAATTTTTCAAATTCGCTGTATCTTGGAGTTCAATGAAGATATTTCTGTAAAACTTAAAGCACACAAGAGAAAAATTAATTATTCAAAGTATGCTCCTTGGTGCATGGTCCTATCGCCCACCCAAATAATTTAAAAAATAAAAGAAAAAAAATCGACTCACTGTACCCCATGCTCCCTGAATCAGTTATAGGGTTTCAGAAAAGATTATAGTTCAAATAGTACCCAGTTAGTTAGTTATTACTATTCGTAGTAAAGGATGCCCATATCTCTCCTATTTTTGTTATTTTAATAAATCAGAATTTTCTTTAAATATAGTCTTTTTATTCATTCAATATATCAGTCTTTTTATTCATTCAATAAATCAGTCTTTTTGAAGCATGACAATATTCTGTAACATGTAGCCACCGAGCAAGGCAGCTTGAAGAGGTGACGGTCCTAAGTCCATGTTTTTACTTCAAACCAATGATGAAAGGTCATCAGCAGCCAGCGTCTATGGCAGATTGAATACATCAGTTCCCGATAGAGCACTGAAGTTAAGCAACGTCCAGCGAGGTTGTGCCATGTGGGTGTCCACGTGGGTTCGCGCCCTCGTGATGCTGGCTATTTTTCCGTACCAGGAGCACAGGAGCTATAGCTAAAGAGAGTAGGCAGAATTTTATCACATGGTAAATTAAGGAAAATAACGCCTCCTACACTCCTACCTCAAAAAGAATTGAGAATGAGTGAAGAAGTTAAAGAAAAAGAATATTCTGGAACACCTTTTTGAAAAAATTTGGTATTGATATATGAGTGTGCGACTGATTTCGCCTTCCATCAATTTTTTGATATCTCTCCCGTTTTATAAACAATTAGTGATGCTCATACTAAAATCAGAAAATCAGCTGTAACTCGAAAACGGTTTTACAGTTTTGATTTTTGATAATATTTCTGGGGTCTTGGCCTATGGTTTCTTTTATGGGAGGCCATTCCCATCAATTATTCGATATCCCTCCGCCGAAAGCTACAAAATCTTTCAAAATAATACTAGGTATATCAATATCACTATAAAGAGCAATGTACAAAGCCAAATATATTTAAAATAAAGGTCCACGTCAGCAGAAAAAAATATAATAATAATATCACTGTTAAAATAAAGTAACCAATACACGCAGCTATAGAAAACACATCATTAAAGAAGCAGACCTAACTAATGACAAAGAGCAACATCTACAATCTACATTCAAGAGATATGCCCCCGTGAGTCCATTTGCTTTAGATAAAATGATTCCATAATTACTGATTTTAAATTTCATTAAAATTGGATATGTGGTTTGGATTTTAGAGATTCGGTTCCAAAAAAGCTCTTCGAAGCGCTGGAGGCACTCGTGGGGCGGTCTCGAGAAAAAGAAAAATATGGGTCGGTTTTGTTGTCCAAAGATGACCTTTGCCAAATTTCATCAAAATCGGACAAGCGGTTTGGCTCCAAGAGCTCTGCACACGATTCCGTATGTATACTCTACCTGATCACAACCTTTTTGAAAACCTTTAAATTCTACATGACCGCAACCTTTTTGGCAACCTTAATATCTCCCTGATCACAAATTTTTTGGCAACCTTAATATCTCCCTGATCACAACCTTTTTGGCAACCTTAATATCTCCCTGATCGCAACCTTTTTGGCAACCCCTCATTTCTACCTGATCACAACTTTTTTGGCATCCCTTAATTTCTACCTGTTCACAACTTTTTTGGCAACCCTTAATTTCAACCTGATCACAGTTTGATAAATCAATTATAGTGTCATAAAACATTTGGCAACATCGAGATTACTCTTTCGTTTAAGACGAACTATAATGAAGTGTGACTGGAAACAGAAGTCAAAAATTTTCCCCCCTCCCTTTGAATTCCTTGTAATTTCTTATTCAATTAAAAATTAAGAAATAAATATTTTGAAATCATAATACCATTTTTCATTTATATTCTACAGTTAAAAATAATTAATTATACACGAAAATAATTGCAAACTATTTTTAATCTAAAAATATATTTGAAAATAATAAGTATGACTTTTGTTAGCTCTCTCGTCTTCTTAGCCAGCCATTGTTTACTTTGAATAAAGAGATATAGGAAAGAACGATCCTATGGCATTATTGTGGTCAAGACCTGATTCTATCAGGGTCTGGAACCGGGGAGGAGTGTCTGACAGCACTTTACAATTTTTTTTTTTTTAAATTCTCTTTTTTATTGGCCGCCATAGATCCATTTTAGACGGCTGTACATACACAATAGGGGCATGGCCGTAAAAACGTTTCCTAATATCTCTAATTGCTAATTGGGTTAATATTGGTTAAACAATTCAAAGGGTTGCCAGACACTCCTTCCCGGTTCCAGAACCCCAATTCTGAACGTCAGACATTTTGCTGTGTCAGTGTTTTGATTATGATTTTTTTTTTACATTGCCAATTCAGTGTCGAACAGTCGAAGATAAGGGGGTCGAAAGGCGACAGTTACGAAACGATCCTTATTTAAAAATAGTTATTTTCAAATATATCTCGATGAGAAGACAAAATCACTTTTGTTTTTACTCAATTAAAATTAAATTATGCCAATGCTATACCACGCTCGAACAATGAATTCGGCCATCAATGTTTTTATTCTAAAGTCATCTGATATTTGAAATGGGCTTCATAACTATGAGCAATATGTTACTTCCTTCATTTCTTTATTCAGTGGTTTCTTTAGTTTTGTTTTTGCGATTGCGTGGGTACGGTCTTATTCTAATTACTCCGAATTAATTAATTAATTAAAAGTTTAACAAATTGTAAAAGTAAAGTGTTTTCACATGTTTAAAAGTGTTTAATTCTTTTAATTATAGATAATATAATTTAAATAAGTAATTATAAATACGTTTATAGAGAAATCATTTTTAATTTTCTGCAGTTTGCCGGGTCTGTCGTTTTAAATATAAAGAAAGTTCGTTAAGTAACAATGGCGCGTACTTGGCGTCGGTTTTTTAAAATTTAATAATTGAAATGTAATTTGAGATTAATTTTAATTAAAATAGTGCTTTATTTCTTTGAAATAAATCTAATTTGTAAACGTGTCATTCTAAATTCTTTTTGACTCCACTAAGTGAAGTCTAATTTTTGCTCCTGAAGTTTATATGTTCAAATGTAATAATCAAAGTTAGTATAATTTGTATTAAAATGGTGCTTTATATCTTTTGCTGCGACTACGACTTAAATTTTAATAAAATGAATCTAATCCATAATCAAAGTTAGTATAATTTGTATTAAAATGGTGCTTTATATCTTTTATTGCGACTACGACTTAAATTTTAATAAAATGAATCTAATTTCTAAGGCAGGTCGTAAGCTGAGACGCACGCGGCGCAGCACACGCAAACCACGTTTTTCATAACAAGCCACGCAACACACGATTTTTTTTTACCAGCGCATGCTGGACGTAGCACACGCATGCCATTTTTGCATTGAACATGGCAGATACCGATACCAACTCATCTGAATCCGATATGGAAATTGAGGAATAGGTTCTGTTATACAGCGTTTCCAAAATTCGAGTGAAAAGTTTGTAGCCAGCGACTATGGCACGTTGATTACACCAGTTCCCGTTCGACCACTGAAGTTAAGTAACGGCCAGCGAGGTTGTACCATGTGGGTGTCCACGTGTGTTCGCGCCCTCGTGATGCTGGCTTTTTTCCGGCCCAGCCCAGGCTGGGTGAGGTCAATGTGGGTAGCTGGTTTGCAAGTTTCCAGCGAATGGAGGGTAAAACCCCATCTTGAAATCCCCAATAGATATTAAAGGGACGTTAAGCCAAAATAAAAAAAAAAAGTGTGTGGTAGAGTGAATAGGTATATGAAAAAAAAAAAAAAAATCCTTGGCTATGTTGGCCCACAAAGAGTCTTTATACGTTTTCTTGTTATAATCTTCATGACTTACATCGTATAACACAGGTAACACGCGCACCAGCTCAATCAATTGTTTATTTAAAGACATCTTAGATCCCTAGTTGCGTGGCGTGTGTCGTCAAATCTAAAGTGAAGTCTAGTTTTAACTCCTAAAATCTAAAATTGATTAAAATGTAATAATCCAGTGTAATTACGTATTAATATGGTGCTTTATATCTTGTATTATAACTTAAAATTTAATAAAATGAATCTAAATTGATAACTTAAATAACTGACCCAACGAAGTGAGGTCTCGTTTTAACTCCACAATCTTTCTGTTCGAGAGTACAGACGCGTTCGAGTTCTGTTCGAGTACAAACGCGATATCCGATTTGAATGGGCATTCATTTAATTATTTGAATAAGTTGATTTGTTTTTGACTTTTTGGGCACTATTGGTCAACTTGCCGGACCTCATGTCGACTTTATTTGAGTACTCGAATGGGAGTCCGCTCGGGTAGAAAACGCGTGTTATTAGGATTGCATTTGTCTTCAACTCAGGACAACGTAGTAACTTTTGTTGTTTGCAGCGAACAAAGCAATAGACGCTATACAGGGTGGTCTTGAAACATACTGACAACGGCCCAGGGGTGATGTATTGGACCATTTCCAACAAAAAATATTTCCATACAAAATGACAAAATCACCAATCTCTCGTGGTTTTCAAGATAATCACCATTCTGTTGTTTTAGTATTTATTGAATAACTTTTTTCCTTCTTGTCTCACGATGAAACGCTTTTCATTTTTTAGAAGATAGTGTCTATCTTAGGGGGAGAACCTCTCATTATTGTTGTTATGTATAAATAAAATAAATATAAAAATATAAAAAAAATTCCGGTATTAACACAAAATTGCACATGATGCAATATGTTAAAGTATGCCACAAATAAATGCTTACCATCTTTTTACTTGTATGTTAAAGCACTAACGAATGAAATTATCAGTCACATTTCTTGTCAAAATAAGGGCGGCAAGTTCTATAAATTGCCTAGGGGCGGCAAAAGTTTAAATCTGCCACTGACAAAAAATCAAATAAAAGAAAAATTGTAGGGTTAAACCTAGGCCAACATTTCGCACGGTCTTTTATATATTTTAGATAAGATTAGAGGGAGACTTCTTACATCAGCTATAAATTTAATATTTATAGCTGTAAGAAGTCACTGTGTATTTATTTTAATTTTATTTGAAACATTTTTTTGATTTGTTTAATCAAATTTTATATTTTTTAATGTTTTACCTACCTATTTCTTTTCATATTTTTTGTTTGTGTAATTTCTGATGTTATATTTTGTGAATGTGCTGAATTATAAACTGGATAGCCCTTCAAACGTTGCCCATCTTCATCAAGTCAAGGTAAGATTACATACACCCTTTGTATCTTTATTTGGTGTGTTTGCCATCATAGTATATTGTACCTAACTTTTCAGTATTTATCTTTTATCACTGAAAATATAACAGCATGGATTGAAACTGAAGGGAAACTCGGAATTTGGTGAGGACCTAATGACCTTGCATCATAGGCTTAAAGCAGAGTTTTTTAAAGGCTGGATGACCTTCCTAGCTGGCTAACCCCCCTTGGTGGCTACATTTTGATTTGCTAGTATAGCAGTAACGATTAATATTGAAAACAACATGATTACCTGGTCGATTAGAAGCCAATGCAATTCTTTCTCCCTCCCTTTTTCTCAAATTATTTATTCTCTCTCCCTTTTTCTCAAATTATTTATTCTCTCTCCCCTTTTCTCAAATTATTTATTCTCCCTCCCTTTTCCTCTATTTATTCTCCCTCCTTTTTTCTCAAATTATTTATTCTACCTCCTTTTTTCTCAAATTATTTATTTCCCTCCTTTTTTCTCAAATTATTTATTCTCCCTCCGTTTTTCTCAAATTATTTTTTCTCCCTGCTATTTCTCAAATTACTTATCCTCCCTCCTTTTTTCTCAAATTATTTACCTGTTTTCCCTTCTTTTTTCTCAAATTATTTATTCTATCTCTTTTTTTCTCAAATTATTTATTTCCCTCCTTTTTTCTCAAATTATTTATTCTCCCCACCTTTTTATCAAATTATTTATTCTCCCTCCGTTTTTCTCAAATTATTTTTTCTCCCTCCCATTTCTCAAATTACTTATCCTCCCTCCTTTTTTCTCATATTATTTACCTGTTTTCCCTCCTTTTTTCTCATATTATTTACCTGTTTTAACTTCTTTTTTCTCAAATTATTTATTCTCCCTCCTTTTTTTCAAATTGTTTATTCCCCCTCCTGTTTTCTCAAATTATTTAATGTCTCTCCTCTTTTCTCAAATTATTTATTTTCCCTCCTGTTTTCTCAAATTATTTAGTCTCCCTCCTTTTTTCTCAAATTTATTATTCTCCCTCCGTTTTTCTCAAATTATTTTTTCTCCCTCCTATTTCTCAAATAACTTATCCTCCCTCCTTTTTTCTCAAATTATTTATTCTCCTTCCTTTTTTTCAAATTGTTTATTCTCCCTCCTGTTTTCTCAAATTATTATTTAGTCTCTCTCCCTTTTTCTCAAATTATTATTTATTCTCTCTCCTTTTTTCTCAAATTATTTATTTTCTCTCCTGTTTTCTCAAATTATTTAGTCTCCCTCCTTTTTTTCTCAAATTGTTTATTCTCCCTCCTTTTTTCCCAAATTATTTAGTCTCTCTCCTTTTTTCTCAAATTATTTATTTTCCCTCCTGTTTTCTCAAATTATTTATTCTCCCTCCTTTTTTTCTCAAGTTATTTATCCTTCCTCCTTTTTTCTCATATTTTTTGGTCTCCCTTTCCTTTTTCTCAATAAAAAACCTTTCTAAATTGCTCCCTTCCTTTTTCTCAAGTTACCTCCCCACTCTCTCTCTCGATTTTCTTTTCAAATTATTCTTTTTCCTATGATGTTGAATTCTTCCTTTCTTACCTCAGTACTATATTCCCCCGAGGTGCGGCACTATTTTTAGTCATTTTCTTTCCTCTTTAATCTTTCTACCTCTCTCTATACATTTCTTCACTGTGATTGCCACTCTGCTAATTAATAATTCCTTCCTAATAGGAATACCATTGCCTTGGGCATTATTACAATTCTGTACAGTTTTTGTAACTTTAAAAGACAATTCTCAGACTCTTGAAGATCCATTGGGAATCCTGACTGATGAAATGAGTTTCAATATTCGGATTTCAGAAAGAGCCAGACAGATTCTAATTTACATTATTATAGATTCAGGGTCTGGAACGGATTCATGTCTGGACATCACCTGTTGTGGAATTATCAATAAAGGATTGATTGGCGTTTTCAAAACGAAGTATAGTTAGTGATTTATAAAGTTTGCGATATAAGGATTGGATACAAACCATTACCGCCCCCCCCACAAATATAAGAATCGTAGCGAAACAGCTAGTTAACTCAAAAAAACTTATAATCGCTAGAATCATCAATCGCCATTCTCGCCCATGAATTTACACAGTTCCGAGACACTGCTGTACAAAGATAGATTTTTAAGTCGCGCAGACCTGGCCTTGGGGCCGTTTAGATGTATACATTTTGGCATTAATGCACAGAACTGACGGCATGTAGATTTCTAGATACAGTTCACCCGTCAGTTTTGAAAATGCTTCAACTTGTCAAATACTTTTACTTCGTGCCCAAATGCGTGTGCAAGAAATTAACGTGTAAACGCCTGTCCATGCCTAGCGTCAGTGGCGGATTTACACATTTGCCGCCTGTGGGCTATTCAAATTTTGCCGCCCCTCCCGACCTATACAATTCGATATCCTAGTTCACAATAACCTAATTACAATTTTTGTAAATAGAATTGTTCTTTTTGATTTGTGCACTTTCGTCCTAATTACACCGTAATTAGTATGATTGATGTGTCAGTTAGTAGATTATTTTTACAACCCAACAAGAACAAGAAATAGTTTCTGTGTATATTTCTGAGCTAATAAAAACTCAATCATGAACTAGTATTATTAATAAGGCGGGTTGTGGTATGCGATAATACTATACTTGCACATTATTGTACATCTCTCTGAAACTCAACACCACATGGTGCATGCCTACCACAGCGCGGAACAACTTCGGCTCCCACGGGTGCCAAACAGAGGCAAACATTAATCCATAATTAAAAGTTTCGTGACGCATCCAATAAATACAATAAATTCCTCTCTAGGGAGGATTTGTGTTAACTGCCAATTAGCCAAAAACCGCTAAAAATTGGCCTTCCGTGCAGAAAATTGATATGGATAGACCCCGATTTTCAATCTCTAGCTCTTACCGTTTTTTTATACCAGACTCTTTCAAAGGCGGAAAAAAACGTCATGGGAAGATGAGATTTAGACCTAAAGTGTAAGTGTATTTCATTGATCAAAATTGATATAAATAAGCACCCAATTTTATGTTCTGGAATTTAGCGTACTCTTTTTAGGCAGGAACCGCCAAAAGCGGCCGAAAACCGACAAAAACGGTATATTAATCTTCAAACAAAGTAATTTTTTTGGAGTCAATGCATAAAAGTAATATGAATTGGGACCAATATCAAGCTCTTGTTTTTACCGTTCTTTCTTTAGACGGGATTAACTAAAACCGCTAAAAAGTCGCGAAAAACCGCCAACCGTAACTTCTATTTCAACCAAAAGCTTCGTGGTCTCTAGCGCTTACCGTTCTTGAGATATCTTGTTCACAGACAGACACATTCACGGCCAATGATGAAACTCGAGATTTGGGCTCTGGGGACTCAAATCATGTTTTGGCATTGAAAACTCGACATCGAACATTTCAGCCCATTACAATACTTTTTTTTTACAGTATAAGGAAAGTAAAAATTATAAAGGGTGAAACATATTGTAGAAATTTACCTAACAAGATAAAAAGATTAATGGAAAAGAGAAGAAAATTCAAAAGAAGCTTTAATGACGCAATCTCGAAATTGTTGTTGAATTTCGTAAAACAGAGTTAGTGAAGCAGAGGCAAACAGTTAGTAGGTATGACATATGACTGGATTGAGTTAGTTATTATGGTTGTAGTTTTTTACTAGACAATATACGAATAGCAAAAAATAAGAAAAAGCTATAATATGAAATTTAAAAGCTTTAATTGTTGACTGCACTTAAATAAATATATATAAAAAAAACTTTAATTTTCTGATTGCTATAATACTATAATATCTTAAGATGCCTCAGCAGACAGCCGCTTACTTATATCTATAGCATATTACATTTTGGTTTATTATTTTCAATAATGAACCTTTGGAATCGTCACGAAAAAAAAGAAAAAAAATCCCCCCCTCCCCCCAAAAAAAAATTGATATTATACGTTTCAAGTTACGTATTTTGATATAAGAAAGGAAAAAACAAATACACATGCATATTTAATATAGGAATGCCTATTGACACTTGATATTTTGTTTTATGAACGAAATTTTTTTCAAGTTTAAATTTTCTTAGATTGACGTTTTCAATTTAGAGAAAATCACTTTAGGTGACTGGAAAATAACTTCTCCTTCCTTCATAAAACAAAATAAATACACAGCTTCTTATGATAGTATTACTTAGTACACCCCCATAAGAACCAGTTTCTTTGTTTTTCCTTGCTTTTTTAAAAAAATTAGTGATGTGCTATAAGTATTTATGGGCTGTCTGAGAGCATGCAACCTTTCGGTTAGCTGTATTTGTTAATTATTAGAGTTCTGCCATCAGCATTCGTGGATATAGCCCTCTTGTTTTGGGGGGGGGGGCACGGTCGCACAATATACCTAATAGAAAATTTGGAGGGGGTAGGAGGGGGGACTCGTAACCTAGAGACCGGGGGTTCGAGTCCTGGGCAGTACTTTTTAATGCAACGTTTATCGAAGTACGATACCTAATTTGTTAAAAGCTGTAGAGCTTACCACAAATACCATTCATAAGGGTGATAAGCGATTTTATAAGCGTGACTAGTACGTATAGTAAAAATTGAATCTCTTGTATCTCTACAGCGACACAATAAAGAATGATTTTCATAGAACCGGGGGCATCAATTTGGCGGAGATAGAACAACATGAGAAATAAAATAATCGACGATGGTGGCGAGGTTTCTATCATCGACTCATCCAATGATGGAACGGTTATGGTTATGTATGTCTGTAAAATCTCTGGTTTAGGAAACTCCTGTAGACACTAACACAGTGGGCACAGGAATTTGTTGCTATAGGATCGTTCTGGCATTTGATGACTTAATTAATACACGGAAGGCAAGAGATGTTCCAGAACACCATCAAAAGATTATTATGGGTACCTACATGTTTTTATTAAATTTTACTTCATAGGAAAAAAAAAAATTAATGTCACAATAATAAAATTATTAAATAATAAAATAATCATTTCTGTAGACTCGAACCAACAACTCCTAAATAAGTTATTTTCGTAAAGAAATCATCAAGAAAAAGGCTGTCATTGATACCTACTCATTTATTCAATTTTTACTACGTACTCAGTTCAAAGCAACCCACGACTTTCTCAGTTATTGCTCAAGAAGTACCGCAAGGTAATGCATTTTGAAAATAACAGCAAAAAGCCGCCATTTTGAAAACGGTACATTTCCGCCATAGGGTGTATTGGTCTTTTCGACTGCAAATGGTGTGTTCTGCCACCCATAATTTTTTGGCGGCGTAATTTAGATACACCCTGTATATACCAGAAACCCGCTAAAAGGTGTCGTTTTTGGCGGTATTCCATTTTAACTTTCCTCTTTTCCTCCGTGTCTGTGTGTCAAATTTCAGATCTCTAAGTTTAGCAATCGTGTGGAGCTACGTTGATAATGAGTCAGTCAGTATACCAACTGGCTTTGCGTTTTATAAGTATGGGCAATATATTTAGTTAGGTACAATATGAAAGATAAAAGATTGAATTTTTATTGCTTCACATCCATTTGCTACATAAGGCCGGCCGTTCCGATGATATTTTCGTACACACTGTATATTTATTTCTTCATTTTACTAAAATAACAACAGCATCGCAACAGAAATAACAAATTTTAAAATATTTATATTTATTTTGAAATAATTAAATGAAATAATTTATTTGAATTAAATCTAATATAATAGTAAAAACAAATCAAGACAAAAATAAAATGATAAATATACAAAGTCAAGAAGATATAAGATGAGATATTGAAAATTGCCAAGGCAAATTAAATGTTTATACTGAAGATTCTTGTTCAATCGATAAAATTGTTTAAAATCGAACATCGATATAGAATTACAAACTGTTGGTTAATTCGTCTGACGATAAGTATCCATCTCGGTTTACATCGACAAATTCCGTCAAAAATAATTTGATTAAATATGTGTTCTCTGCAAGTTGTTTGACGATCCAGTCCAATGGGAATTGTCGGTCCGGTTGATCACTGGAATCAGAGAGAAATTAGAAAAAATATATATGAGGTAATGCTGTGAGGGGATTTTGTCTGCTGATGCGAAAGGTTCATCATTGAAAATAATGAGCAACACAGAGACTTAGCTGACCGACTTCACTAGCTCAAATTTCACACAGTACTTCTAGTTAGTAGGGGTAGAAAGTTAGAATGGAGGAGTATTTTAACGCCAAAACATAGGGTCGGATTTTGAGGGGGGCGAGGGGTGCCCCCCTTAGCAAGATGAAGTGTGAATTTTTATACAGTAATTGTCCACTAAATAATTTATGCCTTATTTATTTTTCTCATTTTGATTTTATAAATTCAAATAAGCACTCCCATCGTCAATTGTCTTTCTTGTTTAGATCAGCTGCCCCAAGAACAAAGTTTATTTTACATCTTACAAACTGTCCAGGGACAGTAAAAATGCCGAATACGAGGGCTCTATTCCAGCCACTAACTAAATGCCCCATCCGCGCACGCGCCGGCTAGGTACGTCGGCCATTTCGCAATGAACGTAAAGCTCATCTCACGTTAAGTTGATTTTTTTCTTTATAATTTCCATCAAATTGCATGAAGTTGTTAAAAAATATTATAGTTTTAGTCACTTAATGTAGGAAACAACATTGCAGATTTAGAGCACAGATTTTCACTTTTTGATTCTTAATTATTGAAAATTTTCCCGGCAGAGGACCCCCGACCATTCTGTACCTGGGGGTATCCCATACCTCCCCAAAAGTATTCCCTCCAAAAGTACTTCACCGCCACCGCCCCCCCAAATATAGTCTTAAATCCGCCCCTGCCAAAACACTAGAATTTTTTAAAACACTAAAATTTTCTTTCGTTTCCGAGAAATAAAGAGATTTTTTACGAGTTAGGATGTTAGGATCTAAAACAGATGAGGTAGAATGATGAAGTTTAGTATTGATAGAGAGTTTGTTGAGTACGCTGAACTTCCAATAACGAAGAACTTAAACAAAAGCGGAGATATATTTTGTGTTCAAAAGTCCTCTGAGTTACCAATTACCTATAATATAGCGGGATGCAATTTCAGAGTGGACCTTAGGCCACAGAGGCTGTGCCTGCTTACAACACATTTGAGCGAGCCATGTTTGCTTGCCAATGTTTGAATTGGGATTTAGTAAACAACCTAATTAAGAGTCAACACATTCATTTGGGTATCCCTGGGTGAATGTTGCTTCTGAATGTTGATAAGTATATCAATCTATACTTATAAAACGCAAAGTCCAGTTGGTATACTGACGTACTGACTGACTGATAATCAACGTATCTTCACGATGGCTATACGTAGACACTTGAAATTTGGCACATAGGTTCCTTTTAGTATGTAGGTGCGTAATAAGAAAGGAAAAAAATTAAAGTTCAAGTGGGAGCAAGTTACCGCCAAAAATGACGCTATTTAGCGGGTCTTTTTGCAATTTTTTTCTGGGCAAACTAAAAGAGATAACGAAAAATGACCGAGAATAGACCCCCCCAAAATAGTATATAAGGACCCCATAAAAAATATAAAATTTGAAAATTTCCGGTTTCTATCCGATTTATGGACGGTTTTCACCACCAAAAAATCGGAATTGAGAAATATCACTTCGGGATGAGCGAGAAAGCTGAAATTTTATACGAAGGTGTTCCGCAGTGCAAAAAGTAATATCTTTGAGTAAAATATTGAATTTTCTAAATAGGAGCCGTGTTCACTCTGGACGACCCTCAAAAATCCTGAGTTGTTGAATTTTGTAACCTTGGCGAAGCACGGGAAAACAGCTAGTTTTTATACAAAGTTCTTAACAGTCCTTATACATCTATTATTGGAGTCAGAACCATGTCCATCACAGCAATACAGGGTGTCCCATTTTAAGTGACGAACTCAATTTATTCCGAAACAGTTCGGTCAGAATAAGAAATTATTCTGACCGAATGTTCATAAAAAAGAGGGGGAGTATTATGATGATCTTGGCTGACATGTCAAGGTTGTCCTTTAAGGTTCTATGAAGGTCAACTTCATTTTCTGGAATGAGACGACCTGAATTTTATTACATTTTCGGATTCCTCATTCATTTCTACATTTATTTGACTATTCACTTTACGTTTCCGTTAAACTTTTTTGCGCTAATTTTGGAAATGTTTTTTGGTCTGACCAAACAAAATGCATTGCAAGAGTGATTTTTTTTTATGAAAAAGTGAAAAAAAGGAGCCATCGTATAGGAAATGGCGGAGATTTCATTCAATATGCCACATGTCAGACCAAAAAACCAAAAAACATTCCGGATATTGGCGCAAAAAAGTTCAACGAAAACATGAAGTGAATAGTCAGATGAACGTAGAATTAAATGGGGAATCCGAAAATCTAATAAAATTTCGGTCGTCTCGTTTAAGAAAATGAAGTTGACCCACTGATGGCATAGTACAGAATGAAAATTTCTGAATTTTATATATGGAATAGTACAGATCGAATATTACAAAATGTGATGGAATAGTACAGATCGAATATTACAAAATGTGATGGAATAGTACAGATCGAATATTACAAAATGTGATGGAATAGTACAGAACGAATATTACTAAATTTGATGGAATAGTACGGAACGAATATTACAAAATGTCATGGAATAGTACAGATCGAATATTACAAAATTTGATGGAATAGTACAGAACGAATATTACAAAATTTAATGGAATAGTACAGAACGAATATTACAAAATGTGATGGAATAGTGCAGAACGAATATTACAAAATGTGATGGAATAGTACAGAACGAATATTACTAAATTTGATGGAATAGTACAGATCGAATATTATAAAATGTGATGGAATAGTACAGAACAAATATTATAAAATGTAATGGAATAGTACAGAACGAATATTACAAAATGTGATGGAATAGTACAGAACGAATATTACAAAATGTGATGGAATAGTACAGAACGAATATTACTGAATTTGATGGAATGGTACAGAACGAATATTACAAATTTTGATGGAAGAGTACAGAAAAAATATTACAAAATTTGACGGAATGGTACAGAACGAATATTACAAAATTTGATGGAATAGTACAGAACGAATATTAAAAAATGTGATGGAATAGAACAGAACAAATATTAAAAAATGTGATGGAATAATGCAGAGCGAATATTACAAAATTTGATGGAATAGAACAGAACGAATATTAAAAAATGTGATGGAATAGTGCAGAGCGAATATTACAAAATTTGATGGAATAGTTCAGAACGAATATTACAAAATTTGATGGGATATACAGAACGAATATTGCAACATGTGATGGAATAGTACAGAACGAATAGGTATTACAAAATTTGATGGAATAGTTCAGAACGAATATTACAAAAGTTGATGGGATAGTACAGAACGAATATTACAAAATTTGATGCAATAGTACAGAACGAATATTACAAAATTTGATGGCATAGTACAGAACGAATATTACAAAATTTGATGGAATATTACAGAATGAATATTACAAAATTTGATGGCATAGTACAGAACGAATATTACAAAATTTGATGGAATAGTACAGAACGAATATTACAAAATTTGATGGAATAGTACCGAACGAATATTACAAAATTTGATGGAATAGTACAGAACGAATATTACAAAATTTGATGGAATAGTACAGAACGAATATTACAAAATTTGATGGAATAGTACAGAACGAATATTAAAAACTTGATGGAATAGTACAGAACGAATATTACAAAACTTGATGGAATAGTACAGAACGAATATTACGAAGGAATATTACAAATTTTCATAACATCGTGTACTAACAAGTGAAATTCCACGTACTTACTCAGTCAGTACCTACTATTCCCCTCATTTCAATTGGGAATTGAACCCAGGAGCGTAACACATTCTACATACCCAAATATTTTTCGTATTTCAATTTTAACAATGTTATTCAAAAAGTATTTATTTTTCATTCTTGTTCAGAACTCTGCGCTGTTCTAAAAATGGATTATTCCTAGAAATGGATTTACACAAAAACACAACTTTTGTTTTTAAAGTTAAAGTTTGGTCCTTTGGGATATGATTAAAGGTGACAGAATGAAAAACATAATATATATATATACAAGGAAAGCCTTTGATATTTTTGTAAAGAAAGCTTGTATTGGCCGATGGTAAAAAATGTCTCAAAAGAAAGTCAAAAATGAGCATTCAAATAGATCTCAAATAAGACATCAAAGGCACAGACTAAGATCGCATAAAACTTAAAGGTTCCTTTGTACATTTTCGAAGACTCCCCCTTCAAATTTGCGGACATCTTTTCCTTTTATTTCTCAAGTATACTTACACTCAAGTAACTTGGCTGAACATTTTTTTTTTTTTTTTTTTAATTTGGCTTAACGTCTCTTTAACGTCATCTATTGGTCATTCAAGACGGGGGTTCCACCCTCCATTCGCTGGATTCTTGCAAACCAGCTATACCCACATTGACCTCACGCAGTCTGGGTTGGGCTGGAAAAATAGCCAGCATCACGAGGGTGCAAACCCACGTGGACAACCATATGGAACAAACTCACTGGACGTTGCTTAACTTCAGTGATCTAATGGAAAGTGGTGTATTCAACGGGCCATAGACGCTGGCTTAAAAGTATCTTTAAAACCTCGCTAACTTCAGTAATCCTTGCAAAAATTGGTGTATATTCAACGTGCTATTGACGTTGGGCGTCATTACCTTAATGTATTTTCGCTCAGTTCGGACTCAACTCATATTTTCTTTGAGTTGACCAGAAAGGGATGAAAATCGAAAGTTCAAGTTGCTTTTAGCGATACAGTTACACAAACTAAATGTTAAAGAGTTTGGTGCGAACATTCCCGCGATGATAGACCCTATATTTTTGTTTGGTTCAAAGATATTCCCGCGATGATAGACCCGAACATTTTTGTTTGGTTCAAAGATATTCCCTCGATCGATGATAGACCGTATATTTTTGTTTAGTTCAAAGATATTCCCGCGATGATAGACCCGAACATTTTTGTTTGGTTCAAAGATATTCCCTCGATCGATGATAGACCGTATATTTTTTGGGTGTATCTTCAGGAAAAATATAAAATCCACTCTATCTCGGTTCGTATCCCAGCTGTGGATATGGGGGCTCAATAAATACTTCCATGGCACCCAAATCCATGTCGGTCTTAAAAGTTAACTAAGGGCACTGGGCGGAAACGACATCTTTTCCATTATCAGTGCAGAAAACAAGGAGAAGCTACTGCATTATCCGTGAGGATTCTCAAGTATCAACAACTCATGGCGAGTTGTTGCAAACCAGCCCCTTTTTTTGGACAAAGAAATTCTACAACATTAATTTGGACAAAGAAATTCTACAGCCACAGCAATTGACGCATACTTCAATTGCTGTGGCTGTAGAATGTTGCGGACATCAGCTAATAATCCTACGGCCAACATAAGATTTCCTCCTTATATACAATAATGTTACACTTTTCGGTGTTATTATTAAAGACAACCTCCACTGAACTCAGGAGTCAGCCAATATTTTCTTTTTATTTCTACGGTCCGTGTGTGTGACTGTCTAATGTCTGTCTGTCTGTGAACAAGATATCTCAAGAACGGCAAGTACTAGATTTACGTTAGTTTTATTCCATGAACGGCAAAATAAGCTTTTGGTGGAATTGGAATATACCGTTGGCAGTTTTATGCTGCTTTTTAGCGGTTTACACATATTTATCCTGCTTAAAATGAGAACGGTAATAGCTAGAACTTTAAACTTGGTGCCTATTCATATTAATTTCATACAAGAAATTAAAAAATACAACTTAGGTTATTGTGTAATATATTGTTGGCCGCGAATTAGAGGTTGAAGGCCGCTTTTTGGCGGTTCCGCCTAAAACCAGAATTGAAAGAGCTAGAGCTTGAAATTTGGTGCCAATTCATATGAATTTCATATAAGAAATTGAAAAATACAACTTGGATGAATATATCAAGAAGTGTAAAATACAATTATTATGTATTAAATACGTGTTTTGGCATTGAAAACTCGACATCGAAAATTTCAGGCCATTACAATACTTTCTTCTCTTTTTATAGATAAGGAAAGTCGTGTGATGTTCACATCAGATTTTTTAATATACAAAGCTTCGAATAGATTTAGTGTTCTGGAATCCTACGCAATGCAGGATTGTTACGGCATTCAGAGGGGAGAATATTGTTTCCAAACATGTAACCAGAAAATACTTCTTTACCTGTGTTGCTATTTCTTACCGAAGCCAGAGACGTATCTAGGCTAGTTAGCACTCGTGGCAACCACCCATTTTGGCGCCCCCTCAAAACACCGGCTACGCTCGTTTCGGCCTTGTGCCCGATAACCACCCCATTCCTCCCTAGTTACGTTCCTGACCGAAGCAATATGTTCTTGAATTCAAGTATTAAATACTCCATATCATGGTATGATATAGTAAATACCACTTTTCCTAGGAGAAAATGCTACCTTTATTATTAAATATTTTATTCCTTAGTTTATTTTCAGTTGTAACAAAGCTTCATTCCCATTATCTTGTTTTTATAAAACATACATATTATATATTACATACATAACATACATATTATGTAACAGGTTGTATTATACAGGGTGTAACAGGTTTTATTATAAAGGGTGTAACAGGTTGTATTATAAAGAGTGTAACAGGTTGTATTATACAGGATGTAACAGGTTCTATTATACAGGATGTAACAGGTTGTATTATAAAGAGTGTAACAGGTTGTATTATAAAGAGTGTAACAGGTTGTATTATACAGAGTGTAACAGGTTGTATTATAAAGAGTGTAACAGGTTGTATTGTATAGGGTGTAACAGGTTGTATTGTATAGGGTGTAACAGGTTGTGTTATAAAGGGTGTAACAGGTATTATATAGGGTGTAACAGGTTGTATTATACATGATGTAACAGGTTGTATTATACAGGGTGTAACAGGTTGTTGTGTTCAACGGACCGGAGCCCGTGATCGCTCTAAGCGCCACTGAGGTCAGAAACGTTATCGACGGGTGGGTCCTCTGAAGACATCTAATAGAACGGTAGAGGACCGTCTCAGGTCTGAGCGTCTGAGACACAGTAAGGCCATGTTACAGGGCCCATTCATTAACCTTACGATCGAGATCCTGGCCCTCAGTAGAAAAAATATCAGATTAGTCGCAAGCCGGATTACATGTCATTCTGGTCTAAGAAAACACCTACACACTATGGGCTTCCATCAGGACCTAGTTATGTGTAGACTCTGTGGGGAGGATGAGGAGACTGCTTGTCACGTCATTTTTGACTGCAATTCCCTACATGGGTGGAGACTGAACATGGCTGATCAAGATTGCTGAGATCTTTGAACTTGACTAGGCAAATAGGCAAGTTTCCAAGCACAAAAAAAACAATTGAGGCTTAGGTGTAGGGGCTTACACAGCCCTGAGAAGGAATCTAGCTCACGAATATATACGAATACAAAGTTACAGTGTGTTTTGTGTTATTTTTGAATCGGTCATATCTCCCTTGTTACTGCCTTGATGTTATTTGGGGAGCTTCAAATAAATACTACAGAACGTTTTCCCATTTGGGATCATCAAAATAACAAAATGGCGGCCATTTGAATGCTTTTTTCACGCGGGAATTTTGCTGGCAAATTTGATTTTTACTTTTTCAGGGATGGAGAATAAAGTCAATTTCTTATTACGCACCTACTTACTATAAGTGTGCCAAGTTTCAAGTCTCTAGGTTTAGCCATCTTGGAGGTACGTTGATTATCAGTCAGTCAGTCAGTATACCAACTGGACTTTGCGTTTTATAAGTACATTTATTACCTACCTCATTATTGTTTTACTTGACATAGTAACCCCATTTAAAAAAAAAAAAAAAAAAAAAAATCACGGCCTGTTGTATGCATTTCCCAACTCATATGTACATTCAGTGGCCTTTATTTGAGCTCTACTTGTATACTTGATGATTAGAAAAATATTATGATTTTTGGTACACCCTGCATTATGTTCACCTATAGCTTTCAGCATTATATTTCATTTTATATTTTGGATATTGTTGGTACACCCTGTATTATGTTCACCTATAGCTTTCAGCATTATATTTCATTTCATATTTTGGACATTGTTGGTACACCCTGTATTATGTTCACCTATAGCTATCAGCATTTTATTTCATTTCATATTTTGGACATTGTTGATACACCCTGCATTATGTTCACCTATAGCTTTCAGCATTATTTCACTGCATATTTTGGACATTGTTGCTACACCCTGCATTGTGTTCACCTATAGCTTTCTGCATTATTTCATTGCATATTTTGGACATTGTTGGTACACCCTGTATTATGTTCACCTATAGCTTTCTGCATTATATTTCATTTCATATTTTGGACATTGTTGGTACGCCCTGTATTATGT
This sequence comes from Pachypsylla venusta, assembly GCA_012654025.1. NCBI lineage: Eukaryota > Metazoa > Arthropoda > Insecta > Hemiptera > Aphalaridae > Pachypsylla > Pachypsylla venusta. Next base: position 6,533,773 of record CM022882.1, on the reverse strand, counting down.
TCACCTATAGCTTTCTGCATTATTTCATTTCTTATTTTGGACATTGTTGATACACCCTGCATTATGTTCACCTATAGCTTTCAGCATTATTTCATTGCATATTTTGGACATTGTTGGTACACACTGCATTATGTTCACCTATAGCTTTCAGCATTATTTCATTGCACATTTTGGGCATTATTGGTACACCCTGCATTATGTTCACCTATAGCTTTCAGCATTATTTCATTGCATATTTTGGATATTGTTGGTACACCCTGCATTATGTTCACCTATAGCTTTCAGCATTATTTCATTGCATATTTTGGACATTGACGAGAAGTGAGTGACTTCATATAGCGGGGTTTTTGTTTTTCCTAATTAATTGGCAACAGTTTGTTGGAGGGAGAGTTGAAAAACAATAATAATAATATCTTTTGGGGATGTTCGGGGTTTTTGTTTTTCCTAATTAATTGGCAACAGTTTGTTGGAGGGAGAGTTGAAATACAATAATAATAATATCTTTTGGGGATGTTACATGATGGAAACTATATTGTTGTTTTAATGAGGTTGATGTGTGTGCAATAATAAAAACATTGCTTAAGGTAAAAGGGTTTCCAAACATTTTGGTACCGCGCCCCCCTCCCCTTTACATCATAAGATATGAATGGGTATGGTGAATGCTATCTCATTCAAAACGCTATGTAATTGATGTTGTCATTTTTCAACTGGTCTCGCGCCCCCCTTTGCTTGCCTTACTGCCCCCCCCCTTATGAAGGCGCGCTCACCCCAGTTTAGGAACCTCTGGCTTAAGGTGACTTGTTTGAGCTGACGATTGTGGGTGTAAATAACAATTTGGACATGTTTGGAGACCTAACTCTTTTCAGTAATTTGTCCTGACGTTTTCCAACCAGAAAATCCTGGTATAAAGTAGGGTTATTATTTTCAAGAATGCACCCACCTTTGGAATCACAAAAAAAAAGATATATATACAGGGTGTCCCAAAAGTCCGAGACCACCTGACTATCTTTTGAACGCGGTTTATGTGGAGTTTTGAAATTTTGGATGGTATTATATCCCGAACTAAACAACCTGATGGTGTGGCCAATTTTTGAGGGGCGGATCCCATGTGACCCCCAGGGGGTCCAACTTTTGTTTTTAAATCCGAACCCCCATCTTGTGATACATTTTCAGAAAGACAATAGAATGAGGTACTTTGCATTTGAAATAAGATATTGAAAAATTGCAATGGAATATTAAATAATTGCATAGGACACCAATGTCGAACCTGTTTTTTAGACATAATTCGCCTAGTTTTAGACACTCTTGGAAGTCATGTCTTGGAAATTTCAAATAGCCACCATTTTGGAACCAAACACGGTAGACGTGTGAATTTTTTGCAAAGTACTTATAATTTTATTCTCTTTCTGAAAATGTATGTAAGATGGGGGTTCGCATTTAAAAAACAAAAGTTGTACCCCCTGGGTACGACTTTTGTGCCACATGGGACTTGGTACTGAAAAATTGGTCACACCATCAGGAGCTTTAATTTGGGATATAATACCACGCAAAATTTCCCCTTAAAGCCGTTCAAAAGATACAGGTTGTCTCGGACTTTTGGGAAAAGATATATGTATATACTCGTATATATTTTTTTTTGGGGGGGGGGGGATAGCCAGTAATAAAATACTAATCAGTAAAATCCATGAACATTAAATTAAATGCCCATACCAAGTTCCATCAAAATCGGACAAGTCGATCGAGGCGTGTACAAGCGGAGAGCGGAGAAACAGGCGTCTAAAAAATCAAAGCTATAGACTTCGCTTTTTCTAGGGATGGGCTAGTCATCCAAGAGTCAACTCATGAGTCGACTCACGACTCGATTCACTCACGAGTCGAATCATCTTTTTGAAATGAGTCGACTCTTCAAAGAGTCGACTGACGAGTAGCTTTTTTTGTTGACTGATAAAGATAATAAAGGGAGAAATATTTTTCCGGGTAATTGTTATTTACTAAAGGAAAATGATCTTTTATTCTGGTGACGACTGATTGTGATGTCTTTTTAATGTATTTCACCCAAGTTGAGGACGTTTATTTGGTAGATGTCCCTTTTGTCAATTGGTTTTATTATGTCTTTCTGATCAAATAAGGTGTTTTTGAAAATTGTCACTCGATAGGAGTCGAGATCGAGAGTCGACTCATATTGGTGAGTCGAGTCGAGTCATGTCGACTCACCTCAATTATAATTTCATAATTCTAACAATACGTATTATAATTCTAACAATATGTATTATATACCTAGTTGATAAAGTGACAGATCTGTAGGCTGCAGGGTGTTGCATTCAAAGCATTTGTAAAAACTGACAATTGTCTGGTCTCGTTCCAAAGCTGCCCCCTTTATATTTTCTTGTCTTAAAAAGCACTCCATCTAATCAAACTGTCAGTCTACTTCAGACATTTGAATATAAACGTAAAAACTCAACCATGACGCGTTCAATTCAAAGGATAGAACCTTAGTTTTTGCCGTGCAAAGTTATTTCATTTTTTATTGATGATCTTTTTCCACAATTCTTCTGCTTTTGTCTTGATAAATTATCTCTCTTTTCTCTGCTTTTGTCTTGATAAATTATCTCTCCTTTCTCTGCTTTTGTCTTGATAAATTATCTCTCCGTTCTCTGCTTTTTTCTTGATAAATTATCTCTCCTTTCTCTGCTTTTGTCTTGATAAATTATATCTCCTTTCTCCGCTTTTTTCTTGATAAATTATCTCTCCTTTGACTGCTTTTGTCTTGATAAATTATCTCTCCTTTCTCTGCTTTTGTCTTGATAAATTATCTCTCCTTTCTCTGCTTTTGTCTTGATAAATTATGTTTCCTTTCTCTGCTTTTGTCTTGATAAATTATCTCTCCTCTCTCTGCTTTTGTTTTGGCCAATAAAATAAGAGAGTAAGGAATAAGCGATTAGATAGCATAACTATTTGTCAAAGTTGAATCTGATTAGAAACGTCATGTCAAGAAAATGGTTGCATTTTCTTGTATCAATGTTTTTTTTTTTTTTTACATTTCCAATTCAGGGTCAATTATTTATAACTCACTGTTTGCCCGTGCTTCGCTATGACCTCAACGCTTGGTTAAGAGTCTCTCCTTTCTCTGCTTTGCCCGTGCTAATAATATTCTATGATTTCCCTTACAAAACAAACGGAAAATCGGCCGTACCTCGAACGGCTTGACATTTTTGAATTCTGATATAGTTTTCCTGAGGCTATGGTTTTGTGGGAGGAGTTCATTCTCATATATTTTTCGATATCTCCTACCGTTTTGTTTAAACTATTAGTGATACATACATATAATATACATACAAACATACATCTATCGCAGTACCGGATTACCATAAGGCATTTTTGGCAAATGCCAAGGGCCCCGCGCTTTGGGCAACTTACACTAGGTATTGACCAAGCTTACACTGGGTATTCCTGGATTCAGAAAAAATCAGGAAAACACAATATTGGGCCCCCCAAAACTATACAGCAAAATTCCTTCATGTCCTAAATATGTACACCAAATTTCGTCGAAATCGGATGAAAAACGTGGTTTGTATGGCGTAACAAACATACATACAGCATACACATATACAGGTGTATTTTGGGATGGATACCGGGGTCAAAAATGGAGTTCACAAACGTTCACAATTATGTAGACCTTTGTTCATTTTTGCATGCTATATGTATTTTTCATTTCTTCTTCAAAACATTCATTTTAGGGGCCCCGCGCCCAAATGTGCCAAGGGCCCCGCGCATGCTTGATCCGGGCCTGATCTATCGTTGCATAGAGTTTTATTATTATAGATGTGTCCTTCCTTGCTAAGTCAGGAAGCAACAACCCGAAGTTTTCCGAAAGATAAGTGAAGTGATTGCTTGTGTTGCAATGTGTGGTGATGATGAATTACACCTTACAATATTACATAAGTCATGTATAAAAAAAATAATGAAATTTCGGGGGGAGGGGGTCTGGACCCTTCCCTGCGGCCTTGAAAGAGTTCTATTATTATGACTGAAATTATAGAGAGAATTGTTTTTACTTTTAAAATTTTTGTTCTTGCTCAAATCACAATACCTAAATGGAAATGCACTAAAATAAACCACCTAAGAATACAAGGCGTAATTACTTCCATAGATAATCCATATAAGACTTGCTAACTTTCCATGAGGAAAAGTAAATCATACTTGAGATTGTAAGAAGTTACTTGAGGGTGTAAAATAACGCGGAAAGCAACTTTGTAATATCATTATGTTTATAACTCTTTATGTTACTGACGTAATTATATTGCAGTGATTGTCATAGTTCTGGGGGCCCATGTCAATTATCAGCCTCCAAAAACGGCTGTATGATGACAATTAAAAACACAAACAGTATTCTACAACTTATCTAGAGCTGCTGTCTCATACATCTGGCTCCAATCGGATATGATGATGCCACTATTGAGTGAATGAAGGATACAATCCTTATATAAAAATTAATTGTTTTGTATATCATTAGAATATAAGGTAATGTCCAGGGCCGTACACAAGATTTTTTATACTACNACAAGACCATTCATTGTAACAAAGAAAGACGTAGAAATGAATGGATAGGAGAAGCGTCGAGATATTTATACAGAATGTTTCATAGTAATATTACATACACAGGTCGTTCACTACAATATGCACCCTGTCATGTTTTTTTATTTTATTTATTTATTTTATTTTATTTATACATAACAACAATAATGAGAGGTTCTCCCCCTAAGATAGTTGTTGTTGTTGGTGGTGTTGATGATAAAAAAAAAATCGGGGGGAGGGGTTCTGGTTTCCATGAACCCTCCCCCACCTGGGTACGGCCTTGGTAATACCTCTTAAAATCAATTATCTTCCCCATTGGGAAAAATGTTAGACACAAGTTTATATACCCTGGCCTGGAACTGTGATGGTGATGGTATGCGTTCCAGGTCGTCCTGATCCTGATGCGCAGAACCCGTCATCCTAAATCTAAAATGTTACCGTACATGTTAACATCTAAAAATAAAAAATATCACCAAAGCCGTCCCAGGGGGGGGGGTCCATGGGCTCCAGATCCCCCTGACTTTTTTTGTATTTTTTTATGCATGACATATTTTATATTGCAAGATGTAACTCATCACCACCACCAACAACAACAACAACAACAGCAATATCATCATCAACAATAACAAAAATAATAACAAGAACAACAATAATAATAACAAGAAATTTATCACCACCAAAAACAACATCAACAATAACAATAATAACAACAACAACAACAACAACAACAACAACAACATCATCATCATCATCATCATCACCACCACCAACAACATCAACAAAAACAAACTTCCATGATGTTCATTTTCAGGTGTTATTCCTGGCTTGGCTGTCAATAACAACAACAACAANCCCCCCCGAAAAAATTTTTTGGTACGTCCCTGGATATCATTAAGATTTGTATGTACATATCTTATTGTACAACATACATATATAATAATGAAACCACTTTCCAACAAATAAATTCCATCATTTTCTTAAATCATTAATTGATATCACGTAATTTTTGGGAGCTTCATAACCATCATAAACAGGGGCCTATCGAGTGGGGGTTTGGGGGGGTGGGGTGGTGACACCTCCCAACATTCAGCAGTCGGCAATTCGCGGATACTACATCCATAAAATTGTGATTAAACCTTTTTTTTCGGTTCATGGGGATGAAATCGGATATTTTGAAAAATTTCCGACATTATTATTGAAGAACAAGACGTAAATTCGGATTTCAAACATCATTTGCGAACAACAATGGAAGATGATCGTTCGAATGTATTGATTATGCTATATTCTTCGATAGATAAGGTTGACGAAATTAACTTCCATGAAATCGTTGAAAAATTGTCGCTATTAAAACTTAATTAAAATACCGCAGAATTCGAATCTGCCGTTAAAAATTCTGTCGTTCCGAGGCACATAGATTCATGAAATCAATATTTCTACCTATCGTTATCTTGTCTTTTGTATACTTATGTCATCAATTTGTTGTAATGAGTACAATATATATTATGTTAAATTATACTTCAAATACAGCATTTTTTATATAAATCAACAATTTCACAAGAAAATTCAGTGATAATTGGGAGGAGCGAAGGGTAGCCTTATACTCCTTACAAACTGCAAACTTTTGTGACCCTACTCTCATAAATATATATGACTAGCTGTTTTCCCGTGCTTCGCTACGGTTACAAAATTCAACAACAATGCTTTGCGTTTTATAAGTATAGATTGCTACTTATTCTTCTTAATTGTATCTAAGATGGACCATAGAGAGGTCTAAAGCGTCAAGACTTTCAGTTTGCGGTTGAGGAGTGCGAGGGGAGGCAAGATCATTTGTGGAGATTGAAAATACATCAAACGGATGGCTGTAAGTATTACAGTATTAACATCCAATTTCAGCTTTTAAATTTTCAGAAGAAAAAAGAATAATTGTTCTGCGTTGATTAGAGTTAAAGGTTAAGAAGCAAACGCTGCTGTACTGACAAGCGGGGTAAATGTTTCAATATTATTCATTACAGAGTTAAAGGTTAAGAAGCAAATGCTGCTGTACTGACAAGCGGGGTAAATGTTTCAATATTATTCATTATAGAGTTAAAGGTTAAGAAGCAAATGCTGCTGTACTGACAAGCGGGGTAAATGTTTCAATATTATTCATTACAGAGTTAAAGGTTAAGAAGCAAATGCTGCTGTACTGACAGGCGGGGTAAATGTTTCAATATTATTCATTATAGAGTTAAAGGTTAAAAAGCAAACGCTGCTGTACTGACAAGCGGGGTAAATGTTTCAATATTATTCATTATAGAGTTAAAGGTTAAGAAACAAATGCTGCTGTACTGACGGGTGGGGTAAATGTTTCAATATTATTCATTATAGAGTTAAAGGTTAAAAAGCAAATGATGCTGTACTGACGGGTGGGGTAAATGTTTCAATATTCTTTATTATTAGAGATTAACATCCAATTTCAGCTTTTAAATTTTCAGAAGAAAAAAGAATAATAATTGTTCTTCGTTGATTATATAGAGTTAAAGGATTGATCAATTTGAAATAATGGACCCCCATCGATCAATAGGTACTTTGAAATGATGGCCCTCCATCGATCAATACTTTGAAATAAATGCCCTCCATTGATCAATACTTTGAAATAAGGGCACTGCATTGATCAATACTTTGAAATAAGGACCCTCCATTGATCAATACTTTGAAATAATGGCCTTCCATTGATCAATACTTTGAAACAATGGGCCACCATTGCTCAATACTTTTAAATAAGGGCCCCCATTGATCAATACGAGTACTTCAAAATAATGGGCCGTCATTGATCAATACTTTGAAATAATGGCCCTCCATTTATCAGTATTTTGAAATAATGATCTGCCATTGATCAATACTTTGAAATAAGGGCCCTCTATTGATCAATACTTTTTTCAGTGATACATTTACCCCAATCTATCCACATTCACAAAATACTTTATGTTACTTGTTTTTTTTTTAATGATACATTTACCCCAATCTATCCACATTCACAAAATACTTCTAAGTTACTTGTTTTTTTTTAATGATACATTTACCCCAATCTATCCTCTTGTATTTTTTGATATTGCTCAGACACAGGTCCAACGTACGATCATTTGAGTTTACCACTCGATTGTGGGATTCAAGATCGTATCTGCTCATAATGAGGCGCACCTGATGTACCGTCCCCAGGTGGCGATACCCCGGATTGCCCCACTGTGGGATGTCAAAATCACCCAGAACCATAAGTTTTTTATTGGCGAGGGTGTCATCGGCATCCAACTCGCTCATAAAATCCTCCAGTGTCTGCTGAGATGTTGGTGGGAGAAAATAGCACAAGGCAATGTAGATGTCCTGGTGATGGATACTACACCTCACCAACATTGTCTCAGCGTTTGGGTTACATAAAGGTGTTGATGATGTTTTTGTTCTTCTTCTTATTGATGTTGTTGTAGACGTTGTTTTTGTTCTTGTTGATGAGGATGATGATGTTGTTGTTGTTGGTGTTGATGATGATGTTGTTGTTGTTGTTCTTGCCGTTGTAGATGATGATTTTGTTGTTGCTGTTTTTGTTATTGTTATTGGTGGTGATGATGAGTTAGACCTTACAATATTACATAAGTCATGCATAAAAAAAATAATGAAATTTCGGGGGGGGGGGCTGGACTCCATGGCCCCAACCCCCGGGTACGGCCTTGATTTCGAGATCCACTTTTGAACTAGAGACTAGAGTCATTATTAGGAGTAGTGAGTAAAGTTGCTTACTTTAATTCATGCGGCGGAGGTACGGTGAAACATTAGCGCTAGTGGAAAAATAGAGAGGTTTTTGGATTCGGGGAGTATAGCTATCGGCATATCAGCTGATTTTACTGATGTTGACTCGGCCTCTTATAAAAATAACTCCTCTCAATCCTTGATATCTGAGCGCATGGTAGTGCGTCAGGCCAAGTTCCAGAAAGCACCAGTGTATCTTTACAAAAAGCATAAAGTGTATCTTTACAAGAAGCGTTTGTACAGAGGTAACTGTATTGTATTTTATGATTCCCCCTAGAAAAAACTGACCAAGTGTAAAGTCGGTATTACTTTAAGAGAATTGAGACAGAAGAACGTGCAATAATCATTTTAAGGGATACACAGCAGCAACAATAAACTCGGCCCCAATAATGAATATCACTACTTTCATGGACGGAATTTTTTGGAAGAATGGGTGGAGGAACTTGGCCTTTTTCCAATGATAATTTTTTTGTGGTATTTTAATTTTACGCTTCAAGGTAGATATAAACCAAAATTCAAATAAAGGATGTGTCTATCCCACCCCACCGTCGGGGGGATGCAGAGTTTAAAGAGGCTATACTGACCTATTTTGGACATATTTTCCTTTGTATTTACAATCCAATTATGGGAGTAACTTCCGTAGTTACAAAGTGATCATTGATGTTACTTGAGAGTGACATCGTCTCTGCAATATTATGTTTGTGTTACTGATGTAATTATATTTCAATCATTGACATGGTTTTGGGAGCTCATGTCAATTATTAGCCTCCAAGATAGGATGTATTCCTTCCGTAATTACAAAGTGATCATTGATGTTACTTGAGAGTGACATCGTCTCTGCAATATTATGTTTGTATTACTGATGTAATTATATTTCAATCACTGACAAGCTTTTGGGAGCTCATGTCAATTATTAGCCTCCAAGATAGGATGTGTTCCTCTCGTAGTTACAAAGAGTAATTACCATTATTCCCCGAGGGAACCTTAGTCCTCTAGATCTTTTCTAAGTCCTGAGCCGTAAGTCCGATTTTCCAAGTGATAATGGTTTCATTGAATTCCTCGTTGAAAAATACACCAAAAATTACTATCATTTCTATTTTGTGACATACTGGGAGGATATGCCAACCATAAGTCGATATTTCCATGTAAAATCCTATGGGACAACTAGAAAGTGCAAACACTGTACATATATAGCCTTCATTAATGGCACTGAGGTTTTTACTTTCCTTATCTATAAAAAAGGATGTATTCATTCTTGTAATGGGCTGAAATTTTCGATGCCGAGTTTTCAATACCAAATTAAGTTTTGGGGTCCCCAGAGCCCAAATCTCAAGTTTCAGCCATTGGTTCGTGTGTGTGTCTGTCTGTCCGTGTGTCTGTGAACAAGATATCTCAAGAACGATCTCAAGATATCTGCTAGAGACTTGAAGTTTAGTATATATGGCGGTTTTATGCAGTTTTTTTGGCGGATCTCGCATATCCTGCTTAAAATGGGAACGGTAATAGCTAGAACATTAAACTTGTTGTTCTTTCATATCAATTTCATAAAGAAATTGAAAAATATTTAGGTTGAAGTGTAATATATTGTTAACCGCTAATTATTGGTTGAAAACCACTTTTTGGCGGCTCTGCCTAAAACCAAAATGGAAATAGCTAGAACTTGAAATTGGTTGCCTATTCATATTAATTTCATTCAAGAAATTAAAGAATACAACTTAGTTTTAAGTTTAATATATTATTGGCCACTAATTAGCGCTTGAAGGTTGCTTTTTGGCGGTTCCGCCTAAAACAGAATGGAAAGAACTAGAACTTAAAATTTGGTGCCAATTCATATTAATTTCATATATAAGAAATTGAAAAATACAACTTAGGATGAAGTGTAATATATCAAGAAGTGTAATATATAATTGTATTTCCACTGTATTATCTGTGTTTTGGCATTGAAAACTCGACATCCAAAATTTCAGCCCATTACAATACTTTCTTCTTTTTTTATAGATAAGGAAAGTCGTGTGATGTTCACACCAGATATTTTGATGAAGTTAGCGATAAAATGAGAAAACGAACAGCATTTTGATAACCAAGGAGGAAGTGAGTGTCTAAGAGAGGGAGAAAGAATATCTTAGGAAGTGAGTGTGTAAGAGAGGTAGAGAGAATATCTCAGGAAGTGAGTGTGTCAGAGAGGGAGAGAGAATATCTCAGGAGACGTTTGTTTCATGTCACTGTGTGGAAGGAAACGTTTATTAAAAAAATGGAAGGAAAATTTAATATCACCTAATTTGATTGTTATCTTTTACCTTCATTAGAAAACAGGCGATAATTAAAAAAACGAAGTCAGACAGGGGCAGGGGATCGTCTGGAGAAAAGTATCATGGGTCCTTATTACCTTGATGGATCTGTGATAGCATTATTAGCACTAGCCCCCCAGCGCTGCTACGGATTGCACGATATATCGAAAATCGATATATATTCTTCCGATGTCACGATATATTTTTCACGATATATCATTTAATATGTACACTAATTTAGGCTTTTTTCAATGTTCTTAATATAGCGATAAAGTTATCCATTTTTTTTTTTTACTGGAATTTTTCTATTTTAGGGGGATCCTACTTGTCCCTTTGAAACATTGGTGGGAAGTAGGGGATGGTCAGTCCACCAAGAGAATATCCGAGCCCGGGACTGTAGAGCTCACAGTGCCGGTCTAGTATAAACATGTTCCTTCAACTGCCTGGAAGAATATTTTTAATCACTTGCCGGTCACTGCGAATGCGCCTTAATAACTATTTTTGGCTATTTTAAACACATACTTTTACTAAACCCTGAGAGTTGCCTTCAATCTGGCAGTGATTTTCATATTTCAGAATTTTTGAAGATCGCATGATCTTGCTATTAGTCAAGTCAATACCAATTCATTATGGAGAGTAAAAATTGGGATCAAATGAACGGATGTTTTTGAACCGGGACGTGGGAGGCTTTCAGATTTAGCATACTTTCATTCATTGAGCTAGGAGTAAAAACCAAAATAGCCAGCCTCTATGGCACGTTAAATACACCAGTTCCCGTTAGATCACTGGAGTTAAGCAACGTACAGCAATGTTGTACCATGTGGGTGTGCATATGGGATCGCGCCATCGTGATGCTGGCTATTTCTCTGGCCCAACCCTGGCTGGGTGAGGACAAGTTTCCAGCGAATTGAGGGTGAAACCCCCGTCTTGAATGACCAATAGATGTTAAAGAGACGATAAGCCAAATTTTTTTTTTTTTTTTAAAAATTGACTTCTCGTCAAATTAAATTGATTAAAGTTTTTAAATTATTTCCATAGTTTCAGTGAAACATTATAATCATTATGGGCCGCCTTATCACCGTCCAGTTGGTTCGACACTGAACACAAACTTAGATGTAAGCAAAACATTGATACAAGAAAATGGCTTACGTTCAACCTTTACCATATAATTTCTCTCCTCTTACTCTCTAATTTCTGAGATTACAACTATAAATCAGAGGGCTATTTTAGGCCTGGCGGGTAGCGCTCTGGGCAAAACAACTTGGCCTTTTTTCGTGACTTTAAAATCGTTTTCCAAAAGAGCATCATGTAAAGTGCAAATTTTTAGTAAAAAAATATTTTAATTTAAAGTTATTTGTTAAACAGTTAAAAATTTCAACGCGTTTAATTTTTTGAAATAATTTACCGCCTTGTCTTAAGAATTGGCAATGCCATCAACATTGGCGATCGCCCCTTAACCCCCCACGTTTCTTCATTATCAACGCCCCTAAGAAGTGATCGCCCTGGGCAAATGACCACTTTGCCCCCATGTACAAAAATGAGCTGGCAGTTATCAGGCAAATTCTCTTTAATCAAAATATACAGGGAGACATCATTGGAATCTCCTCTATCTGGGTTTGATGCAATCAACGATTATCAACGCCCCTAAGAAGTGGTCGACCTGGGCAAATGCCCACTTTGCCCATGTACAAAAATGAGCCTGCAATTATCATACCTGGGCAAATTCCCTTTAATCAAACTATACAGGGTGACATCATTGGAATCTCCTCTTTCTGGGTTTGATGCAATCAAAGATTATCAACGCCCCTAAGAAGTGGTCGCCCTGGACAAATGCCCACTTTGCCCAATATACAAAAATGAGCCTGCAATTATCATACCTGGGCAAATTCTCTTTAATCAAGCTGTACAGGGTGACATCAGTTGAATCTCCTCTTTCTGGGGTTGATGCAATCAACGTTTCTTCATTATCAACGCCAGTGTCCATCATGTGTTGTTGAATATTTGATCTTTTACCAAAACCGCGGGCTGTCTGTAGACTGTTGACTTTGTCACGAAATCCCCGTTGAGATCTTAATCTCATTTCACTGTTGATTCTTTTGTATGGACTTGGAGACACAATCCCTGTTAAGTAGATGGTAACCAAGAGGATACAATAACAGAGTGAGGCGCCTTGACTTGGCTGGTAACGCATGGCCCCTGCAAAACAAAAAGAAAATATATGTTGAAGACTGCGGACCTGAAGGGTGGCATGTTCAAGTCTGCAGACACGAAGGGTGGGTGGTTGGGGGGGACTGTAACCAACAGAATGCTGTAACAGAGTGTGAGGCGCATTGAATTGGCTGGTAACGCATGGCCCCTGCAAAAGAAATAGAAAATATAATATGTTGAAGACTGCGGACCTGAAGGGTGGCATGTTCAAGTCTGTGGACCCGAAGGGTGGGGGGGGGTGGACTGTAACCAATAAGATGCAGTAAGAGTGAGGAGTCTTTGCTTGGCTGGTAACGCATGACCCCTGCAAAAGAAAAAGAAAATATAATATGTTGAAGACTGCGGACCTGAAGGGTGGCATGTTCAAGTCTGTGGACCCGAAGGGTGGGGGGGACTGTAACCAATAAGATGCAGTAACAGAGTGAGGTGCCTTTGCTTGGCTGGTAACGCATGGCCCCTGCAAAAGAAAAAGAAAATATATGTTGAAAAATGCGGACCCGAAGGGTGGCATGGTCAAGTCTGCGAACCCGAAGAGTGGCAAGGGCGTGGATTGTAACCCATAAGATGCAGTAACAGAGTGAGGTGCCTTGAATTGGCTGTTAAAGTTAATGTTGAAAAGTATTAAAGTTAATGTTGAAGTATGAAAGTTAATGTTGAAAAGTATAAAAATTAATGTTGAAAAGTATGAAATTTAATGTTGAAAAATATAAAAGTTCATGTTGAAAAGTATTAAAGTTAATGATGAAAAGTATGAAAGTTAATGTTGAAAAGTATGAAAGTTAATGTTGAAAAGTATGAAATTTAATGTTGAAAAGTATAAAAGTTAATGTTGAAAAGTATTAAAGTTAATGTTGAAAAGTATGAAAATAATGTTGAAAAGTATGAAAATTAATGTTGAAAAGTATGAAAATTAATGTTGAAAAGTATGAAAGTTAATATTGAAAAGTATGAAAGTTAATATTGAAAAGTATGAAAGTTAATGATAAAAAGTATGAAAGTTAATGTTGAAAAGTATAAAAGTTAACGTTGAAAAGTATGAAATTTAATGTTGAAAAGTATGAAAATTAATGTTGAAATGTATGAAAGTTAATGTTGAAAAGTATGAAAGTTAATGTTGAAGTATGAAAGTTAATGTTGAAAAGTATTAAAGTTAACGTTGAAAAGTATGAAAATTAATGTTGAAAAGTATGAAATTTCATGTTGAAAAGTATGAAAGTTAATGCTGGACAAATATTTCCGCTCAAAATGTGGGTTGAGTATTTTGAAGATTTTAATCCCACCTGTCATTCCACTTTGAACACTGTAGAGCCAACATCGGCCTGACGAATTTTTTAGAATCGATATTGTCTTTAAAAATAATGTATTATTTATTTACGATTCCTTTTAAATAGGTATTTTATTGTTATCCGGAATATTTATTTTTTGAGAATGCCAAATTAACCGCACAGGGGATAATAGCAGGGCACTAAATCCAGGGACAGTCCTGCCCAAGAGAGGTCACCACTTAAACTAACATCAATCTATCACAATAGGTAGAACAGTATCCGAAATGTTTACAATGCAATGGAAAATGTTCGTCTATAAATAAACGAAAAGGAAAACAATATTAATATATCTTTTGCCAGTGTCTATGTCACGTTGAATACACCAGTTCCCGTTAGATCACTGAAGTTAAGCAACGTCCAGCGAGGTTATTCCATGTGGGAGTCCACCTGGGTTCGCGCCCTCGTGATGCTGGCTATTTTTCCGGCCCATCCCAAGCAGTGTAAGGCCAATGTGAGTATCCGTTTTGCAAGTTTCCAGCGAATGGAGGGTGAAACCCCCGTCTTGAATGGCCAATAGATGTTTAAAGACACGTTAAGCCAAATTAAAAAAATAAAATAATAATAATATCTAGTAAGTAGCGACTTGATACAAGAAATATTAGTTTTGAAATTACCACTAAAACTCAGAAAAATGAGAACAGACTCGTAAAACCTATGCGAACCAGTATGAGGCCACATTATGCTGCGTTTTACATCCTAGAATGCAACTTTATGCTGCATTTTACACCCCAGTTGACCGGATGCATCTTCACAGGTAGTGCATATTGGAGATGTACTATATACGGGGTGAACAAATAAAGTAAATGAACCATTGCAATGGGTTGGTGTGGTGTAGTGGTAAGACGCTCTGACTGGTAAACAGTAGGACCAGGGTTCAAACCCAGCCAACCCATGGAATTTCAACCTCATGAATTCGAGATATTTACGCCATAATAATAGCACCCAACAAACTTCCGGTGTAAAGGGACTCTTCAGTTCTATTCGGGCAGTATAAATAAGGGACTATTATTTATATATTAAACAATGAAGTGGTTTACCAATGGATCAAGTTGATCAGGTGTTCACGTTAGTGTTGTAATTATTTATAGAAAAAAAATATCTGAATCAAATTTAAAAAAATCTTTTCCAAAAAACAAAATATTGGTCCCAAAATCAAAAGCCCTTAACACCAGCCATGACATTACAAAATTTTAAGTTTCTACACCAAACCGCGAAAGATAAGAGTCATTTTTAAAAAACACAATATTGGGTCCCCTGCAGTCCCCAGCAAAATTTCCTTCATGTCCTAAACATGTATACCAAATTTCGTCAAAAACGGATGACATAAGTGCATTTTGGGATGTATACCGGGTTCAAATTTGGAGTTCACTAACGTCCACAATAAGCCGATCACAGACGCCTCATAAAATCGGATGACACTAGTTGTACGCTCGCGGTACAATTTGCTTCGTATACCGCATTAGCACCGAAAACACTCTCATTTATAATGCATTACCACTTTCCGGTAAAAAACGGTTGATATACATACTTCAAGTCGAAACAGACTCTTAGGAAGCATTTGCGTACATAAGTATGCTTAAAGAATTTGGAAGTTCTAAATTGTAAGGAAAATATCTACCCTGCAGGCCCACCGAGAGGGGAGAGGGAAAGGGGGAAATCCCAATGAAGGATGTCGATTTTTAGTGTATTCTATGTTTTACGATTTTACCACCTCGATTAATATACAGTTTAAAACTTGATTGATTTGATTCATTGATCATGATTTGTTATTAATAGAAGTAATTTAACATCATTTTTTTTTTTTTTTTTTTTTTTATACTTATATTTAATGTTTNCAAACCAGCTACCCACATTGACCTCACCCAGCCTGGGTTGGGCCGGAAAGAGCCAACGATACGTGGTGTTTCCAAGCGGTCACCCATCCACGTACTGACCACGCCCGACGTTGCTTAACTTCAGTGATCTGACGGGAACTGGTGTATTCAACGTGGTATGATCGTTGGCTTATTAACATCATTAGTTTATATTATACAGGGTGTCCAAAAAGTCCGAGACCACCTGAATATCTTTTATGTGTAGTTTTGAAATTTTGCATGGTATTATATCCCAAATTGAACCACCTGATGATGGTTTGATCAATTTTTCAGGGGCGGATTCCATGTGGCTCCCAGGGGGTCGTCCAACTTTTGTTTTTTAAATACGAACCCCCATCTTGTGATACATTTTCTGAAAGACAATAGAATTAGAAGTATTTTGCAAAAAAAANTTCAAAATTGCGGCCATTTGAAATTTCCAAGATATGACTTCCAAGGGTGTCTAAAACTAGGCAAATTTTCAAAACTCCACATAGAGCCGTTCAAAAGATATTCAGGTAGTCTCGGACTTTTGGGACACCCTGTATAATTATCATGGATTCTTATATTTAATGTTTAGATTATTTGCTTTTAAGCTTAAGGATTCATGGATTTTTGTATTATAGGGGCCCGTAACTTTTGAGTCCCGGGCCCGGATTTTCTCTTGGTGACCCCGCTACCCTGTAATCTCTGTATTTATATTTTCGTTGTGCAATACTACCCAACTTCAAAAAAAACCTTTGCAAAGTATCATAATAGTTAAAGTGTGTCTACAATTAGAACGAAAGTCATAAAAACCTTGCACAGAGAAATTTCAAAATTTCTAAAACTAAAAATTTAATTTTCAAGAACTTTGATAGAAAGATTTCTATTCGCTTTGGGGGGGATAGACTGAAAAACTTTGCTTTTAAACTAATTTCTTCCAAAAGACGAAACCCCAATGCTGATGCACTGCTGTTGTGTGTTTGAGTGATTGAAAATCTTGAGTTGGCCCCAAACTGAACGGAAATTCTTCGCTGATGATTTGGCAAAATAAACTTTTGCAAGAAATAACTTTTTGCTCTGTGTGGGTTCTACCTCATGCTTTTTAACCTTTCGCATTCTGCAGCTATATTTTTATCTAGTTCAGATAAGGTCGATGTCATTTCTCACATGACAACTCGTAATGTTAGAAAGTCCAAACCCCCGTATGGTCGTCATGATTTTTTGACTGATTTCTATTCTCTTATACAGGGTGTAAATTATAGCAATTTTTCTCTCTACTGCTTTCATGCAAGAAAATTGAATTTGTATAATTTATTAGTTTTGCATTTGGATAAGATTGATACAGGAAAAAATCTAAAAAGATTTTTTTTATATACGAGTATATATATTGGTAGGTACAATTTTTATTCACTATGTGAACTATGACGCAAACTCCCTATAATATAATAATAATAAAATGAATACTAATAATTTATTTGACCAATAAATTCACTTTATTAGTCAAATTGTTCAGGTACACAATTTAAGCACTGAAGTACAAACTGAAAGATTTTGGTTTATGCACTGTACACACTGAGTCCTGTCTTTGTTTACTTGCATAGGAAACCATGCATTAGAAAGAGACAGCAAGTGTGTACAAGGAGTTAATTTCATTTCGCAATAACTTAAATATTATTTACTTATCGAAGTGATAATTCTCAATTTCAACAGTCCTCACTGCCCCTTGAAGCTCAGAATACTTCCTTTCGACCATTTGAACTGTTTGATATTTTGGCCAGAGCTTTTGGACCAATTAAAATATCAGTTCTTAACCAGAATTTATTCATTACAAAATTATTATAAAATCAGTACATTTTTCATGTTAATAAAAATTAAGATACAGATTTCTTAGATTGGCATTTTTCTTAGTTCTAAAACAAAACATGAACATCTTAAAACACATTTGAACTGACTTAACACACACAAAATATGTTCACTCACACGGACGTTTTAGACAGAACCTCTTGGAAAGAATTCAGATTTTGAAATTAATTTTTCGTTTACCAAGTTGAAGTTAGCCATTGATTTATAGACAACATGTCTATGAAGCTAGTCAAATGGTTAGTTTTTCAATAAATAATTCCAAAAATGCGGGAGAAATCATTAAACACAAAAAGTAGTGTTGTCATCTCAGACATGGCATCGACCTTATGTGCGGTTGTACTCTTGTCATGTGAGAAATGACATCAACCTTATCTGAGGTCGATTTTTTTTCCAACGAGTTGTAGGGGGTTTCTTGTTTGTCATCTCACACATGCTTTCGAGTGGAAAAGGTTAATATAATGAGGGCGAATGTTAGGATTTACAGTGTGGATCAAGCGAAGAAATCATAACTGTTTATAGTCTGCGAATATTCAAGTTGTTACTTACTTCATCCTACAGGGTGTATATAAAACAAAGAGCGGCGCTCAATATCCTGGGGACAGATGGAGGTGTGGTAGAGGTTTTTATTATAATGAGGCCGAATGTTAGGATTTACAGTGTGGATCAAACGAAGAAATCATAACTGTTTATAGTCTGCGAATATTCAAGTTGTTACTTACTTCATCCTACAGGGTGTATATAAAACAAAGAGCGGCGCTCAATATCCTGGGGACGGATGGAGGTGTGGTAGAGGTTTTTATTATAATGAGGCCGAATGTTAGAATTTACAGTGTGGATCAAGCGAAGAAATCACAAATGTGGATCAAACGAAGAAATCATAACTGTATAAAACAAAGAGCGCTCAATATCTTGGGGACGGATTTGAATTTTGAAAAACTGTAAAAAACGTATTTTTTTTATTCTAAAGAGGAAGCTTTCCTAGTAGTTTCTAAATTTTTGGCACTTGCAGGGTAGGCCTCAAGAGAGTCAAGCAGATTTGACAGCGTAAAACTTATGCCACGCGATTATCAGAGAACTACTTCATGAAGTACTCTGCGTCTTGAAGATCAATCGTGAAGGAAAAGACGGACTTTTTACAATTTTTTATGTTTACACAAGCATTCACGAGAAACCAAAAAATCCTCCACCTTGACCACCCACAACAAGAAATATATAGTTCATCTTCTTTGATAACTTTTATTATTTAGTAGAAACCAAAATAATAATAATAATGATTTTTCTTCCTTTGGAAAAATTCAAAGAGCGGAGATATTATTTGCAATTGCGAAGAATATCTTCAGAAATGTAAATATTATGATTAAAATATTCCACAAGAGATTGATTAATTCAAAACAAAGTTAGCAATGAAAATTATTTGGGGTCCCCAGATCACAAAGCTCGAGTTTCAGCCATTGGTCCGTGTGTGTCTATCTGTCTGTCTGTGAGCAAGATATCTCAAGAAGGGCAAGTGTTAGAGACTTGAAATTTGGTATGTAGGTATGTCAGTTTTATGCCATGAACGGAAAAATCAGCTTTTGGTGGAAATCGAATATACTGTTGGCGTTTTTATGTCGCTTTCTAGCGGTTTTCGCATATCCTGCTTAAAATGAGAACACGGTAATAGCTAGAAATTTAAACTTGGTGCCTATTCATCTCAATTTCATACAAGAAATTGAAAAATACAACTTAGGTTGATCAATTTTAAAAAGATAGCCGGTGTCTATGGCACGTTGAATATGATGCTCTCGTTTGATCACTGAAGTTAAGGAACGTCTAGCGAGGTTGTGTCCTGTGGATGACCACGTGGGTTTACGCCCTTGTGATGTTGGCTATTTTTCCGGTCCAACCCAGTCTGGGTTAGGTCAATGTGATTCCAGCGAATGGAATGACCCCCTCTTGAATGACCAATTGAGATGCTAAGGAGACGTTAAAAAAATATCGTTAAACTAAGAATGAAATAAGCCAAAAAATAACCGATTGATGTTACTTTTGGAAGGATTCCCCTATACCATGCTTCCAATCTTGCAACTAGTAAAATATATTTTAAAGTTTAAACATCCCACAACTCCCATAAAAGAAAAATATGGAAGAATTGTGTACAAGATGTGTCATTTCTTTTTGCTATAATATATTATACAAGATCAACTATGTTTGGCGAACTTTGTTTCAGCCATAACTTGCACTTTGGCCCGAATTTAATAAAGTTCCGTTTTATGTTCATAGGTCCCAATTAATTACCGCCTGACGATACTGTCACTCACATAATGGGGGGGGGTCGGTATTTTAATATTATTCTTTATACTGGCATGACATAGAAAGCGCTGAGATAAATCAATTGCCTTATAATAGGTTACTTTTTTCCCCCGTTTTTCACAGAATTTCTTTAGAAATACAGCGACGCGACTAATTGAAAAAAAAAAAAAAAGTGTTACATAAAAATATTAACTTATACTGAAAAAATAAATCGTGTCTATTTTTACAAAACATGAATAGAGCTTATTTGCTTAGAGCTTATTTGCTCAAGCTATTAGCTTCAAAGTAATGGAATGTTGAATGAAGTAGTTTCCCTTGAGATCATTAAATTTAAGTAATTCAGTGAGGTTTCATATGGTAAATAGCAAGGTTGTGATTCGTCCTGGTCGCGGTTGAGTCCTGTATCACACTATACAATGAAATACCCAATCAATTAAAAAATCTGAACGCACATCATATCAAAAAGACTTTGGAGGGTCAGTTATGGCAGTCCCCACCATATAGTTTGAACGGGTTTTTGAAAATCTAACTGTAAATTTAAACTTATTTTTTTTTCTCTCTCTCTCTCGCTATTCATCATGTACATGTTTCTGTGTATCCTTGGCGGGTGGTGGATCCTAGGATCTGACGATCGATGGAGGGTGGTCGTTGTAATTACCCCACTCCATTGACTGGTCTATCTTGGGTTTCGCTGCACGTCGCGGAAGTGCAGTGGCATGTACATGTGGAATTAGAGATACCTAATTTATTTCCATTTGTATTTTTTTTTATATATTTAACTCTTTTTTTATGTAGGTATGTACCTAACTTTTATCCACATGTATTTAACGCTCTATGTAAATATAATAACTTTCTCTTCTTTCAATTCTCCTTTTCCCAATTCTTATTTACGTGTTTAAGTAAACTGAAATAATTCTATTTGGGGTCGACGTTGCCAAATTATAACCATAAATTATTTTCCAGGAGTTCGTTGGGTCGATTTACTCAAAACAAAAATTCTGCTTCTACAAAGGTTCCCCGTTAGGTTTTTTGTTTTAATTTAATTTGACGAGGAACAGCATTATATTATTAATCGCTATGAGAATATTGGATATAAAAAACTAGGATTAGCCTTTGTGTGGGACTCACGTCGCAGATATACCTGCGACGGGGGGGGGGGCAAAGGATTGACAGCCAAGCCAGGACCTGAAGGTGTTGATCATTGAAGGTGATGTGGATGTTGTTTTTGTTGATGTTGATGATGATGTTGTTGTTATTGACGATGATGTTGTTGTTGTTGGTGTTGGTGGTGGTGGTGGTGATGGTGGTGTTGATGATGATGATGTTGTTGTTATTGACGATGATGTTTTTGTTGTTGTTGATGATGATGTTGTTTTTGTTGATGATGTTGTTGTTTTTGTTGATGATGATGATATTGGTTGTTATTGACGATGATGTTTTTTGACAAAAAGGATTGACAGCCAAGCCGGGACCTGAAGATGTTGATCATGGAAGGTGATGTAGATGTTATTTTTGTTGATGATGATGTTGTTGTTGTTATAAATTACTCCCAGGAACACAAACATACAGATGGATTTTTGAATCACCCTGTAATTTGTTGACTCACTTTCATCTGTCACCAGCACCACCCAGTATCCTCCCTCGTACATTATGAAACAATTTAATTTGGATATAACTTTTCTAATATAAACATAACTTTTACTGAAATTGCATGCAACTTTGAATTGATTAAATAACTCGGATAAGTTGGGATAGTGTATGTACAAGGATATTGTTTAGTACGGTCAACGACAGACGACGGGTTGGTTGGTTGACGATGTGATCTCAAGGAACTCACTCTCTTCCTTTTAAGGTAGCATATCGTGCCTCGCGACCGCAACACCACTGCTTTCTCTGTATTTAATAGACAGAGGGCCTGTTAAATACATAGAAAGCAACAGAGGATCGCGCGACCCTTACGCCCTGCATATTTACATGCGTGGATTGTTTAGTCTTAGGCTGACGATGTGGTCTCCAGGAACTGACTTTCTTCCTGTTACGCCCTGTATATTTACATGCGGGGATTTGTTAGTCTTAGGCGGACGATGTGATCTCTAGGAACTCACTTTCATCCTGTTACGACCTGTACATTTACATGCGGGGATAGTTTTGTCTTATGCTTACTATGTGGTCTCAAGGAACTCACTTTCTTCCTGTTACGACCTGTATATATTATGCTGACTATGTGGTCTCAAGCAACTCACTTTCTTCCTGTTACACCTTGTATATTTACATGCGGGGATTGTATTGTCGTATTTATTTAACTCAATTTGAAATTTAATCTTTCTGTGAAATCTTTTTATTTTATTTTTTGCATCATTCGGAAAAAATTTCAAGAAATTATTTGCGACGTCTGGTAATTTTTTTTTTACACTTTCTTCCGGTTCTTACTTTCTTTTATCTATTTTAACAAAATAAAATACTATAAGCTCAAGAAAGGAGCATTGTTATCGAAAACTGTTTTCACGCTGGCCAGCTTTACATACCAGGCCAATCTGGACCTTTTGACTTTTTAGTATTTTTAAATTTTATTTTACCCGTTCCCGGTTTCGAATTCGTACCGCTGGAATGGCTGGCTATACCTTTGCAGAAAATGTCCTAAAATAATCCAAAAAAATAAATTTATTGCTTGAAAATCGACGAAACTTTGGAGAAATCAAATGTTTATTCGCTTTTTTTTAAATAAGTAGAGATTTTTTTTATAAGTTTGTAACTTGCTCCAAAAAAAATTAATAGTATCTGCCTGGAACCTAAATTATAAATTTGCCCGTAACGCGAAAACGGCTTGACATATTTTAGTTAATTTTAGATAATTTTCCTGGGGTCTTAGATCATGATTTTGGGGGGGGGTCCATTCCCATAAATTTTTCCCTATCTGCTACCGTTTGGGCTGTGGTATTGTAACAGACAACCCCTCATACATAGGTACACAAAAATTTTCTGATTTATATATTGAGATTTTCGCTCGCAAATTGAGATCGGACAATGCTTGCGTCCGATCTGATGATATTTTCTGGCATTATAAAGGTTCCCTGTGCTACAACATTGGCGCTCATTGCAGCATTGTAGCATTTCTACAAAATCAATCATTATTCAATTACTTNTACATAGGTACACAAAAAATTTGCGATTTATATATTAAGATTTTCGCTCGCAAATTAAGATCGGACAATGTTTTTGTCCGATCTGATGATATTTTCTGGAATTATAAAGGTTCCCAGTGCTACAACATTGGCGCTCATTGCAGCATTGTAGCATTTCTACAAAATCAATCATTATTCAATTACTTTGAATTTTCAATTTTACATACAATGTTGCCACCGGGTCACTATGCGCATTTATCTCCATAGCTATTCATTGTCCTCATGAGGCTGAGTGTTCCCCGAAACATCCACTTCCGAGTGCAAGACTATAGTGTAGTGACTACTAAGCCATGGAATCTGGTTTCATCTTGCTTCGGTCTCAAGAACCGATTGATATAGGTTCTAGGGTATCATGTAAATTATTTGTCTCCAAGAATAGATGACTGTGCACGTGCACGCCAAATTTTATGAAAATCAGACAAATTTTTTGTTTTTTTTTCATTTATGGACCCCTGCCGGGGCCTCAAAAGACAATAAAAAACACCAGAAATTATCAAATATAATGGGTGACTGTGCATTCCAAATTTTTATCTGTCTCCAAGAATAGATGTATGAATATGGCCACCGAGGGGGGCAAACCAGGTGACGGTCCTAAGGCCATATAAATACAGAAGGTTTGGTGTTAGTTAGAGGATCCAATGATGAGGGATCATCAGAAAAAGCTGGTTTCTACGCAACTTATACTGTGAGAAGCAAGCAAGGGCTGCCCTGCCAGGAAAAGGTTAGAGGCAAAGAGAGAGTAGCCACCGAACAAAATGTTGTGCCAGCTAGAATTAAGGAAAACAGCGCCGACCCCAAATAGAATTGGGAAAGTTGTATTGGGAAAGTTGTTCAGCAGAAAACAGTAACTTATTTAGATCTTCATCCTCATGCATCTACTGGTTGTCATCGACACGATATACGATGATATACCACTGGTAATACAACTTTCGGTAAAAGAAAGCATTGTGATTTCCCCAATTGAATATCATACATCTAGTGGGTGTCATCGACTCTATAAACAATGATACCACTGGTAATACAACTTTCGGTAAAAGAAAGCATTGTGATTTCCCCACTTGAACATCATACATCTAGTGGGTGTCATCGACTCGATAAACGATGATACCACTGGTAATACAACTTTCGGTAAAAGAAAGCATTGAGATTTCCCCACTTGAACATTTTTTCACAAAAAGTGTATTGTCTTTTGTTATTTTGGGTAATTGAGAGATTTTAAATTTATTTTTCATACATAAAAGTTAGCTGTCTGTCTGTGTTTTGTGTAATGTTTTTTGTGTTACACAAAACAGAAGGTAAATTGAGGCTTTTAAAAAATAAGCAGTTAGAGAGATATATATCTCTTAGATCGTATGGTCAGATGTACAGAGTATAGAATTACCGACTTTAGAAGGTATAGAATTACCTTTTAAAAGGCTCTTTACTTTTGGAGGAATCAACCTAGAATATTGAAATTAATGTTATGGCTAAGGTTCAATTTCTTTTTTACTTTCCTTATCCTATTAAAAGGAAAGTATTGTAATGGGCTTTTCGATGTCGAGTTATCAAATCACGCGCGTACACAAGTACACGCAACCATTTTTTTTCTTTCGATTTTTCTACTTGGTCTGGTTGTATTTGGGGGTAAATTAATAAAGTATAAATAAGGTGACACATGTTTTGTCAACAACAGAATATAAAAGTCTGACATTCTGAGTGTTTCTGCGAGCTGTGGGATATAAAAACGCATTTTTGATGTGAGAATAGACGTAAGCCCTTATTTTAGGGGGTGCGTAAGGGGCAATTTTATTTTCATAAATTCAAATCCCAATATTTTTAGACATGATTTTGGAAAGGGTTTATTATAAAAAAAAACTCTTTCGATGTATGACATACATGTACACTTGTACAGGGTGTTAACTTTTAATATTTGTCATAGTAAAAAAATTCAGGTTAAATAATTATTTATATACTGCTCGAATAGGACTTTTTTTTTATCTTTTTTTACACCAATACAATACTTTACTTACCTATAATTAGTATATGGTAATGTAATGGAATATATTTATTTATTTGAAACATAATACAATTAACAAGTAAATTTTCCCTAAGCTAATACAAATTTAAAGTAAGCTTCTAAGAAACTGAAGAGTCCCTTGACACCGGCAGTTTTTTTAGTATCATTATTATTTTGTGGTAAATATCTCATTCTTGAGGATAAGCTTTCATGGGTTGAACTCACGCCCTACCGTTATCCAGTCAGAGCGTCTTACCACTGCACGACCAACCCATATTGCGTCAAAAGTTGCTAGCAAGTGTTCGAGTGGCATTTTCATCTCAGAAATCGTATAGTTTTAGTCTGCTGGGACGTACTATTAGGAGGTTATGAGTTTGTATATCATATAATTAGTGGTGTTTAATTATTTAGTTTTCTAAGTGGAAAAATGCCGCTCATGGTGGACAGTGAGCGATTTACAGGTTTGTCTACCTTAAAATATCAAAATTTGGGGTGGGGGTTATTTTTTTAATGGCCCTTTCCGATCTAGCTTACAAGTTATAATATAGCTTAGGTAGAGAAATCACCATTTATACAAAATTGTAAAAATAAATAAATAATAATTATTATAAAAACTGAGCAAATGCTTTTACTAAAGGGATGAACAAAGGAATCTGAAGCATATGGGCCGGTCATGTATCAAGAGCCGATGAAAACATCACCATACTCAAAGTATTAAATCTAACCTACAACGGGCCAAAAAGAAAAGGAAGATCCAAAAAAACAGCACCCTACACAAAGTATTAAATCTAACCTACAACGGGCCAAAAAGAAAAGGAAGATCCAAAAAAACAGCACCCTACACAAAGTATTAAATCTAACCTACAATGGACCAAAAAGAAAAGGAAGATCCAAAAAACAGCACCCTACACAAAGTATTAAATCTAACCTACAACGGACCAAAAAGAAAAGAAAGATCCAAAAAACAGCACCTTACACAAAGTATTAAATCTAACCTACAGCGGACCAAAAAAAAAAGGAAGATCCAAAAAAAGCACCCTACACAAAGTATTAAATCTAACCTACAACGGACCAAAAAGAAAAGGAAGATTAAAAAAACAGCACCCTACACAAAGTATTAAATCTAACCTATAACGGATCAAAAAGAAAAGGAAGATCCAAAAAACAGCACCCTACACAAAGTATTAAATCTAACCTACAACGGACCAAAAAGAAAAGGAAGTCCCAAAAACAGCACCCTACACAACGTATTAAATCTAACCTACAACGGGCCAAAAAGAAAAGGAAGATCCAAAAAACAGCACCCTACACAAAGTATTAAATCTAACCTACAACGGACCAGAAAGAAAAGGAAGATCCAAAAAACAGCACCCTACACAACGTATTAAATCTAACCTACAGCGGACCAAAAAGAAAAGGAAGATCCAAAAAACAGCACCCTACACAAAGTATTAAATCTAACCTACTACGGACCAAAAAGAAAAGGAAGATCCAAAAAACAGCACCCTAAACAAAGTATTAAATCTAACCTACAACGGATCAAAAAGAAAAGGAAGATCCAAAAAACAGCACCCTACACAAAGTATTAAATCTAAAAATTTTTAATCTAAAGTGGTACAACCAGAGAAAACCAAGGGGAACATCTGAATAATCGCACAAGGTCTTCGAGTATTAAGCTGTGGTACAACCAGAGAAGCTGTGGTACAACCAGAGAAAACCAAGGGGAACATCTGAATAATCGCACAAGGTCTTCGAGTATTAAGCTGTGGTACAACCAGAGAAGCTGTGGTACAAGCAGAGGAAACCAAGGGGAACATCTGAATAATCGCACAAGGTCTTCGAGTATTAAGCTGTGTTACAAGCAGAGGAAACCAAGGGGAACATCTGAATAATCGCACAAGGTCTTCGAATATTAAGCTGTGTTACAAGCAGAGGAAACCAAGGGGAACATCTGAATAATCGCACAAGGTCTTCAAGTATTAAGCTGTGGTACAACTAGAGAAAACCAAGGGGAACATCTGAATAATCTCACAAGGTCTTCGAGTAATAAGCTGTGTTACAAGCAGAGGAAACCAAGGGGAACATCTGAATAATCGCACAAGGTCTTCGAATATTAAGCTGTGTTACAAGCAGAGGAAACCAAGGGGAACATCTGAATAATCGCACAAGGTCTTCGAGTATTAAGCTGTGTTACAAGCAGAGGAAACCAAGGGGAACATCTGAATAATCGCACAAGGTCTTCGAATATTAAGCTTTGGTACAAGCAGAGAAGCTGTGGTACAACCGGATAAAACCAAGGGGAACATCTGAATAATCGCATAAGGTCTTCGAGAATGGAAGAAGCTGCTTAGTGGAGGTTTTGGGCCCTCGCGGCCTGTCAGAACCCGATAGTAGTAATAGTAGTATCAGAAGCGAGCATGCTATGTAGGTATGTCCCGGCCTTTTTAGACGACAAAATGACGACACAATTCCATCTCGTTTATTGGTATGAAATACAGCAGACGACGCTTACGCTTAACAATAATATTGAAACGTTAATGATTCATTTGGGAGCTTTTGTAGAGAGAAAAAATATTTGAAGTTTGAAGCCTTTGGGACAAACAGCTCTTAGCCTTTCCTTTGTTTTTATATTGAAAGATTCCACTGATGTCTGTAAGCTATGCATAATTATTTGAAGTATAAAAAAAATGAATGAAAAAATATAAAGAGGATTTTTCAGAATATGCCACAACTGAACTCATTAGGGGCTATTAGTCTTATCGGGGGTCTGTGTATCACAGAGGTTCCCAAACTAGGGGGCGTAAAGACAAGCCAGGGGGGACGAGGTCAGTTGAATTATTAACATTTAGTTAAAATATACCTATATGTACACAATTTTTTTACAAAGGTAATTTTTTCGAACATGTTTTTTAGAAAGTTTGAGTGAGATAGCATTGAGCAACACATTAGCGTTTTGATTGAGATAGCATTCAGCAACACATTAGCGTTTGGAATAAGATGGCATTCAGCAACACATTACCGTTTTAAATGAGATAGCATTCAGCAACACATTAGCGTTTTAAATGAGATAGCATTCAGCAACACATTAGCGTTTTGAATGAGATAGCATTCAGCACAACATTAGAGTTTTGAATGAAAAAACATTCAGCAACACCCATACCCATTCATAATTTCGAAGGCACAGGGGAGGGGTGCGTGGGAGGCTTTAATTTCAAGAAAATGGGGCGCGGTACCAAAATGTTTGGGAACCCTTGGTGTAGCATGAAATTCAAATTTAAAAATAATAAATCAGAAATTCGTGTTTGTACCACCCAGAACGGCCATGCCTCTAAGGTAACGTATAATGCTCTACCAAACGTATAAGGCTCTACCAAATCTTTGTCCTTCAAAAATAGAAATAGCAAAGTATGAATCGTAGCGATGAAACAGCTAGTTAGAAATATACGCTACTACGTCCTTCGCTGCACAATTTTATAAATTAATGTTGTTTCAGCAAGCGTCTATGGCACGCTGAATACACCAGTTCCCGTTAGATCACTAAAGTTAAGCAACGCCCAGTGAGGTTGTTCTATGTGGGTGATGTCTACCTGGTTTCGCGCCTTCGTGATGCTCTTTTTCCGGCCCAACCCAGGCTGGGTGAACGCAATGTGGGTACCTGGTTTGCAAGTTTCCAGCGAATGGATTGTGAAATCCCCGTCTTGAATGACCAATAGATGTTAAAGAGACGTTAAGCCAATTTTTTTTTTGAATGTTGTTTCTCGCTTTAAGGAGCATTCACACTAAGCAGTGACTGTGCCGTGACCGGCAAGTGATCCGCCCTGCAACTAAAAATATTCTTCCAGACAGTTTGAGGAACATGTACACCAGTGTGAGCTCACGGTCAGCAGGAATCACTTGCCAGCACTGTCATTGTCACACTAATTAGTGTGAATGCTCATTTATGTTGATAAATATCAAAATTTGGTTTAGAATCAATTTGACCGAAAAATTAATCAAAACTAGAAAAAAATTTGACATTTTTGAATTTATGATAAATTTCAGCCTTTATATTTTGGAGGACGTCTCTTAAATAAATAAATAAAAAAAAATGTATGTATTATTCTTTGTGTTATTATGTCACAATTTTAGTGGGCATCATAGCATTACAAGGTATTCTCAATAAGCACTCCAATATCACTAAGCCTAATAAGCTACACTTTAAAAATTTCCTTGTAATGCTGCCACTTGTCGCTATACCATAGCTACTCAATTGTCCTCAGGAGACTGAGTAGAAAATTCGAAAAAACCTTTTTCAAACTTTTCGACCCGTCCAGGAATCGAACCTGGTACCTCCCTGGTGCAAGTCGAGTGTAATGCGCACTCTGCCACGGAGACGTCTCGTATTTAATTAAAATTTTGATTTTTCGTTTTCAGGTACTGCTTTCCAAGACAATGTATTACACAATTTTTGGGTAAGTTTGAAATCAATTCTTTTTTCTAGATTTTTTGCACGTAAGGATTACAATATACATATGTATAATTGATTCCATTTTGGTCCATTATTAAAAATATTTTCAATAATGAACTGTAAAATGTTCATTCGTTTTTAATTTCAATAATGAACCTTTTGAATCGTCACGAATAAGACCCTCTCTCAAAATTTGATGATTTACGGTACGTAGAAAGTAGAAGAAAAAAACTCGTTTCTTCGCCGTTTACCGCTTAACGTTGAACGATTTGGATGAAACGTAGGTCTCATCTGGGATCTAATTGCGCTCTGAAACTTTTGGGTGTACCGTTGGCGGTTTTAACCGCTTTTTAGCGGTTAAAACCTCCAATTAATCCTATCTAAAAAGAGAATGTTTGATTTCAAGTTAGAGACCTGAAATTTGGCATGTATGTCAATTTTACAGTCTAAGTATGCCCCAGAACTTTGAGGGGGGTATTTTTTTTAGCCGGTAAAATAATATACCATGTTTCACATTGGTAGAGTTTTTCTTTTCTTTAATACTTTCGTTATTGAAAATAATATTAAACAAAATTATAGGGAACATAAAAACTAACAAATTTTTGTTCCTCATTTTAATATTTGAGGGGAGGGGGTATAATTATTATCTTTAATCCGACGCGATTCCAAAGGTTCATTATTGAAAATAATATACTAAAATTCTGTTTTCGTTCAAAATAGAACAAAATTCTATTTTATTCTAAACTAGCAGGATACGCCCGCTTTGCTTGGCGCCTTTTAGCATGGCCGTT